>JAACNH010000153.1:137553-171941 GCA_019447015.1 Hymenochirus boettgeri | reverse complement strand
TAGACAGACTAAAGATAGATGGATACACAGATAGATAGATAAGATAATATAAAAAGAAAGAGCTAGATAGATAGCAAGATAGATAAATACAGAAAGACACAAACAGATAAAGACAGACAGATAGGATATAATAAAATAGATACAGAGATAGAGATAGATAAACTGACAGATAGAATAGATACAGGTAAATAAACTATACGCATACTGAGTGGTGCAGTATTCATGTATTAAGTGTCCTCTTTTTGCGGGGATGTGACCTATGAAAAGTGGTGACCCCACTACCGGTGTATGGAAGCTATTTAACTCTATCATAGTCTGAGAGCTCATGTGATATGCACCAAAAACGGTGATCACATGCACTCCGATAGCGCACGGATGAATGAGCATGAGATTGCACTGGTGCAAATGGATCAGAGCCCTAATGCAGACAGAGTGCACTGACTACAGGACTGTCTGTTTACTATGTGGTTCCCATATTACCCAGTCACAGTTGGGGATACAAATCATTAACCTCATATTAATATTACCCAGTCACAGTTGGGGATACAAATCATTAACCTCATATTACCCAGTCACAGCAGTCTTGTAATCAATGCACTCTGCTTTACAGCCAGCCCTGACACCTTTGGTTAATAGGAGGTTAATTTAACATGGTGTCATGTCAGTGAGCAGTTCTGACTCCCCCCACCCTCACCCAGACATTGATGTCTAGTGCAACCCTCTCCCTCACAACCCCCCACAGACACATGATTTGTGGGCTGGGTCTGGGACAAGAGGGGGTCTGGGACTGGGGGGGGCTGGTTCTTGGGACACGGGGGGGGCTAGGTTCTGGACGAAGGGGGCTGGGTCTGGGGACAGAGGTAGTCACTGGGTCTTGGGACAAAGGGGGGGACCCTGGGTCCTGGGAACAGAGGGGGGCCCTGGGTCTGAACGGGTGGGAGACCCTGGTTTTGGGTACAGAGGGGGGTCTGGTACAGAGGGGGGCCCTTGGTCTGGGACAATGTGTCGGGACCCTGGATCTGGGACAGAGGGGGTCTGGGAACAGAGTGGGAGAACCCTGGGTCCTGAGACAGAGGGCAGCCCTTGGGTCTACGGGCAGAGGAGGGGCCCTGGGTGTGGTACAGATGGGGGGGCCCTGGGTTTGTGGGACAGATGGGGGGCTGGGACAGAGGGGGGACTCTGGATTTGTGACAGAGTGGGGGACCCTGGGTCTGGGATGATCAAGGGGGGGCACTGGTCTGGGACCGAGTTGGGGACCCTGGGTTTGGGGCAGAGGGAGGCCCTGGGTCCCCTGAGACACTAGAGGAACTGTGGGGCCTTGGTACCATGGAGATGAGGCACTCCTGGCTTCTAGCGCCTTTTATTGGTACAGGCTTAATGTCTAGTTTAGTAATACATCTGACCTGTTGGGACAAACCAAGCTCCATTTTACAGTATGTTTCAAGGTAGGTACACACACTATGATAAAGGGGGGGAGAAAAAAAGGACGATACTGGGCGGATCTTGACGGGTGGGTCCTTTATCGCTTGTGTGTGTTTGCGCATTTCCGAATCTCCCCAGGCCGGTGAACGTTTACTGGTCCTGCCTCAGGATCGTTTGGAAATGCTAAAGCAATCTCGTGAGTAGTTTTTAAACTGTAGCTGGATGGTGACATATATTTGACAGTTTGAAAAGCTGTGTGCTGTGGCAGGAACTGACGTTTGTTTGTGAGGAAAATGTCAGGGTCGGATGGAATTTGGGAGTGGTTTAAAAGGAGGGAGAGGGGATCTGCTCCCTAAACAAATGTGTGCTGATTGAAGGCAAGGTAGCAACACACGCAATCAGCGTAAGCGCTACTGACATGTATTCAGTGCATCAACTCGGAATCACTGAGCCCCCATTAAACTATGATGGGGCCCCTATCCGTGCTTCATCCACTGGTTTTTCTGGGAGGAGGCTATATCTGTCCATAGGAAAACTTTAGGAAGGAGAATTGATCCCGGCCAAATAAATAAAAAAAACTACACTGGAGCAAGTGCAAGGAGATATCCAGGATGCGGCGCTGCTATAAAAGAAGTGCGCCTGCCCCTCCAGCGTATCGGTTTCATGTGGACCAAGAAACTACACACGCAAAGGAATTCTGGGAGATTGAACACTTGTCACGGGTCTTGCCAAGGTCCTGTGTGTTATTAATCAAGGACCGTTTGTGATTGTGTCACCTAATACACAAACCCTATCATCTATGTGAGAATACCCAACCATCCCCTCCTAAACAGTGAATGTCACACTGACTCCACACTGACTCCTCCCTAATATGTCCCACTGGGCTCCGTCCCTAAAACAGTGACTGTCCCACTGACTCCTCCTAGTGCCCCACTGACTCCTCCTAACCGTGATGTCAGCAAACCTCACAGGTCCTATAGAAAGGAAACCTGCAGCTGTTGGAGAAATCATTTGATATTTAGGATTTGACAGACAGGATTGCTACTAACCATGCTGGAACATATTTTACGGACTAACTTCACATAGATTTTTCTCTGGCCCCCGCAAGGGGAGGGCATTGGTCGGGGCCTCTGTCCAGGAACATGTCCAGGGCGAGGACATTGTCAAATACTGAGATTTAGCGAAAACTTTGTCCCACAGTTTTTTGACCAAGCCCTCCTCCCTTCCGTAGCCGGGGGCTGGTAAGTTGTCAACAGGCTCCTGACGCAACGTGATGACTGCGTCTAAAACCGAGACTGTCCAGTCCTGCGTTTTTTGGGTCTGAGACTTCCTGTTATTATTTTTAACGAATTGAGCATGGATTTTATTTACTAAATACCCATATAGCTGTGGATAATAGTCCCTTTATGGGACATTTCGCACCGTGGATGGGAATTGTGGGGCTTCCAGTATATTCCACCTGTTTATTATGCAAGTCGTGGAATAAAGATTCAACCCACACCCCTAAATAAGGAACACAGGTGGGTTACGGCCCGTTTAGCTCCCCCAACCCCCTAAGTGAACACCTATGTAACAGATGTGGAATGTTGCCCCCAAATCGTTGAAAGGGGCAATGGTGGCATTTGGAGGCCAAGCAGAGTAGGGGGGTGGGTGAGTAATGGAACGAGGGTAGGCTGCCATAGCATTAAAGGCGGGTGGGTGAGATTTCAGGGCAGAGATTGTGCACTTACCCTTCAGTGTCCATAATTGGGCTTCTGAAAGTTGTGATCGGCTCTTCCTCCAACCCCACTCAGTCTCGACCCTCTAATAGGAAGTCCGTGCTTCTTGCAGAGCTCGCCTTCCTGAAGGTCCAGGCCTTGGACGCGAAAGGGTAGGAGCACAGTGGCCGGCGATCCAGCTTTTAGTTACTCCATTTCTGGACCTGAAGGTAACCCCAGGGGGTGAGACGCGGCGGTTTAGGTCCTAACCGGTACTGTTAGCCCAGTATGGGTGGGTTGGGGGTTTGGTTTTTGGAATAGAAGACTATATAACATAATGGCCAATAATGGGCAAATCCAATCTGATCCAATAGATTTGTCGGTTTGACCATGTTGCCCACATGTTTAGATCCAGGATAGTCCCCTGATCGCATAGGGGTCAGGAAGTAATTTTTTTTTGCCACCTGGGGGCATATTGGCCTTCCGGTGGTTTTTTTTCGCCTTCCTTGGATCAACGTAGAGAAATCATGGTTGCCAGATTCTGACATCAAGAGAGTGGGGCACTTACCTCCAGTGTCCATAACTGAGCTTCTGAAAGGTGCGATCGGCTTTCTTCTCCAACCCACCTCAGTCCTCAGACACGTCTAATAGAAGACGGGCTCTTGCCGAGCACGACCTTCCGGAAGGTTAGGCCTTGGACCTAAGGGTAGGGCAAATGGGCCCGGCTATCCATCTTTTATTTATGTTGCTCGATTCTGGACACTGAGGTATAAGGAGATCGAAGAGATTTTGTCCGTTATTGGCCATGTTAATCCAGGGATTAGTCCGATCGCCATTGGGGGTCAGAAGGAATTTTTTTCCCCACCTTGGCGACTTTGGCTTCAGGTGTTTTTTGCCTTCCTCTGGAATCCACGTATAGATAGATAGATAGGGCTACAATCTGATTTATAGGTTTAAAATAAAAACATATTAAAATACAATTTTGTGTCAGAATTTTATTCTGTTGTCTTTCTTTACTTGCTCATCATTATGGATTGGCAATAACAGAAGATTGGCCAGTGTTTTATCATTTACCAACGTCCTGGCCCATGGACAAGAAAGGGGGCCACCAGGGGGGTGGGTACTTGATATATACAAAAGTGTCTCATGTGCCAACCGCCCTGCGTGGGTGCGGACACAAGAGGCTTCCTACTCCAATTGGCAGCAATATGTCATGAAGAACAAGATACTTGTTGTCGCACTCCAAATTGTGAAAACCACACGGATCATTGTTTTCGGGGCGACTGGCCCCTTCTTCAGTGGTGGAGTGGGAACTCTAGAGCCAAAATGTTTAAGCTGGGTGTTGGTTGTAAGGGATTGAGGATGTAAACATTTTAGGGTTCTCCCCGTGGTACCAGAAATATCTGTTGGGGGGAAGTTACAAGGAAATGTGCGATAACCAAAGAAGACGACGAACACTTATAGACATATGTGGCATTCCTTATAGACCAATGAATGAGGATCATTCCAGCATCCTATAATCCAAAAAATGCAAGTTGTGCGTCCCTGTGTCCGTGTGTGGGGCGCGCTGGAGTAAAAGAGTGGGGACCCCGTGGTCTGGGAAGGGGGGTCTGGGGTCCTTGGACAAGGGCGGCCCTGGGTCTTTTGACAGAGGGGGTGCTGGGTCTGGGAAGAGGGGTGGGACCTGGTCTGGGACAAGGGTGTTGGGGCCCTGGGGATGGGACAGATGAGGGCCCTGTGTCTGGGACAGACGGTGTCCCTGGGTCTTGCAGAGAGGGGGGCCCTGGGGTCTGGACATAGGGGGGGTGGGTCGGTACAAAAGAGAGGGAATCTGGGAAACAAAACGGGAGGAAGGGCTAGAAGGTCAATTGACCCAAAAAATGGGGGCCCTATGTCTGGGACAGAAGAGGGCTGCGGGTCTGAGATGAGGAGGTTCACTGGGTCTGGGACAGAGGGGGGCCCTGGTTCCTGGACAATGTGTGGCCCTGGATCGTGGACAGAGGGGGGGTCTGGGACAGAGTGGGAGACCACTGGGTCTCGACAAGAGGCCTCCCCTGGTCTCGGGCAAGGAGGGGGCCATGGGTCTGGGACAGATGAGGGTCTGGACCAGGGTGGGCTGGTCCTTGGACAGTGGGGGGCCCTAGGTCTGGGACCAGAAGGGGGCGGGTCTGAGACAGAGGGAGGTCACTGGGTCTGGGACAAAGTTGGGGACCCTGGGAGTCTGTGACAGAGGGGGGGGGCCCTGTGGGTCCTGGGGGGACAGTTGGGAGACCCTTGGTCTGGGAACAGAGGGTGGGGGCTGTGACAGAGGGGGGCCCTGGGTCTGGGGACATGTGGGGACCCTGGATCGGACCGAGTTGGGGTCTTGGCCAGAGTGGGAGACCCTGGGTCTGGAGACGAGGGCAGCCTGGTCCTGTGACAGATGTGGGTGACCCTGGGTCTGGGCAGAGGAGGGGCCCTGGGTTTGGGGACAGAGGGGGGCTTGGACAGAGGGGGGACCCCGGGGTCTGGGAGAGAGTGGGGGACTCTGCCGTGACGACGGGGGGTCTAGGAACAGAGGGGGTGGGACCCTGGTCTGGGAGAGGGGACCCTAGGTCTGTTAACAGAGGGGGGCCTGGGTCTGGGATAGATTGGTGGGACCCTTGGGTCCTGGTACAGAGAGGGGGGCACTGGGTCCTGGGACAGAGTGGGGGGGGGGGGGGGGGGGGAGGGGGACCCTGCGTTTGGGCATAGGGAGGACCCTGTGTCTGGGACAGAGAGGGGCACTGGGTCTGGGACAGAGGGGGAACCCTTTGGTTTTGGGGCAGAAGGGGGCACTGGGTCTGGGGACAGAAGAGGGGGGGCACTGGGTCTTGACAGTGTGGGGGACCCTGGGTTTGTGGGCAGGAGGGGGGGCCCTGGGTCTGGGACAGAGAGGGGGGGCACTGTGGTCTGGGATAGATTGGGAACCCTGGGTTTGGGGCAGAGTGGTGGCCCTGGTCTGGGGACAGAGAAAGGGGGCAACTGGGTCTGGGACAGAGTGTGGGGAGACCCGGGTTTGGGGGCAGAGGGGGGCCTGGGTCCTGGGAACACTAAGGGAACTGTGCCTTGGGGACATGGAGGATGAAGGCACTCTGGGCTTTATTGCCTGTTTTCTTGTAAAACAGGCTTAATGTCTAGTTAGTAAGAAATCTGATCCTGTTGGGAAAACCAAGCTCCCATTTTTACAGATTTTCAGTAGGTACACCACTAATATAAAGGTACGATACTGGGCGATCTGACAGGGTGGTCCTTTTATCGCTTGTGTGGTGTTGTGCGCATTTCCCATGCTCCCAGCGGCCGGTGAACGTTTACTGTCGGCCCTCAGGATCGTTTGGAAATACTAAAACATCTCTGTGAGTAGTTTTAACTGTAAGCTTGAATGGTGACAGAGATTTGACAGTTGGAATGCTGTGTGCTGTGTTGCAGGACTGCGTTGTTTGTGGCGGAAAATGTCCAGGTCGGATGTAAGTGTAGTGGTTAAAAGGAGGAGAGGGGATACTGCTCCTAAACAAAAATGTGTGCTTGATTGAAGGCACTGTAGCAACACACGCAATCATAGTAGAGCGCACGGACATGTAATCAGTGACATACTAGGACTCACTGAGCCCCCCCATAAAAACTAGGATTGGGGCCCCTATCCGTGGCTTCATCCACAGTGGTTTTTCTGGTAGGAGGCTATATCTGTCATAGGAAACTTAGAGGAGAATTGAATCCCGGCCAAAATAAAATAAAAAAAACTACAACGAGCAAGTGCAGGAGAGTCACAGATGGCGGCGCTGCTAGAAACGAAGTGCGCATCTCAGCGATCGGGTCACGTGACCAGAAACGACACAGTAAAGGGAATTCTGGGAGATTGAACACGTGTCACTGGGGTCTTCAGTCTCTGTGTGTTTATTAATAAGGACATTTTGGTGATTGTGTCACCTAATAACACAACCCCTATCATCTATAGTGCAATACCAACCATCGCTCCATAACAGATTGATGTCCACTGACTCCACACTGACTCCCTCCTAATGCCCACTGGCTCCTCCCTAAACATTGATGTCACACTGACTCCTCCCTATTGCCCCACTGACTCCTCCCTAAAACAGTGAGGTCAGCAATGACCTCACAGGTCTATATAAGGAACCTTCACGCTGTTGGAGAATCATTTGATATTTAGAGGATTTGAAACAGACAGGATGCGACTCACAATGCTGGAACATATTTAACGGAGAATTACTTCACAGCGATTTTCTCTTGCCCGCAAGTAGGGACATTTGTCGGGCCATCTGTCAGGAACATTGTCCAGTCAGGACATTTGGTCAAATACTGAGGATTTAGCGAAACTTTGTCACGGTTTTTGCCAAGCCTCCTCCATTCCGTATCCGGGGGCTGGTAAGCCCCTTTATCACAGGCTCTGACGCACGTTGGGGGGGGGGGGGGATGACGGCGTCTAAACCGGGGACTGTCCAGTCCCTGTGCGTTTTCTGGTCTGAACGTTCCCTGGTTATTCTTTTGTACGATTGAGCCCTGGTTTTCTTTATAAAATACCCTAATAATCTGTGATAATATTCCTTTATGGACATTCGCCCCGTGTTGATGGGATTGTGGGCACTTCCAGCATATATTCCACCTGTATTATTATGCAAGTTCGCTGGAAAAAGATTCACCCACACCCTAAATAAGGACACACAGTGGGTACGCCCGTTTAGCTCCCCCAAACCCCCTAATGCAACACCTATGTAACAGATGGTGGAATGTTTGCACCCAAATCCGTGAAGGGCAGGGTGGCATTGGAGCCAAGCAAGTAGGGGGTGGGTGAGTATGGAAAGTAGGGTAGGCTGGCCAGAGCAGAAAGGCGGGTGTGTTGGATGTTCCAGGCAGAGATTGGGGCACTTACCTGCATGTCCAGATTGGGGCTCTGAAATTTGCGATCGGCTTTCTCCAACCCCAACTCAGTCTCTGACCGTCTAATAGGAAAGTTCGGGCTTCTTCAACTCACCTCCCGAAGGTCCAGGCCTTGGACCGAAAGGGTATGGAGCAAAGTGCGCCGCGATCCAGTTTTAGTTACTCATTTCTGGACACTGAAGGTAACCCAGGGGGGAGGACCTGGCTGTTTTTTAGGTCGCTCAACCTGTACTGTTAGCCATTAATGGGTGGGTTGGGGTTTTTTTGGGAATAGAGAACGAATAAATATGGGCCATAATGGGCAAATCCAATCTGATCCAAGAGAATTTGTCAGGTTTTGACCATGTGTTCCCACATTTGATCCAGATAGTCTGATCGCCACTAGGGGGTCAGGAAGGAAGTTTTTGCACCTAAGGGGCATAATTGGCTTTTCATGTGTTTTTTTCGCCTTCCTCTGGATCAACGTATCGATCAGGGTTGCCCAGATGCTGAAGAAAGACAGTGGGCACTTTACCTCCAGGTGTCCATACTGAGCTTCTGAAAGTTGCGATCGGCTTTTCCAACCCCCACATCAGTCTTGGCCCAGTCTAAATAGGAAGACGGGGGCTTCTTTCCGAGCACGACGTCCCCTGAGGGTTAGGCCTGGGACCGAAAGGGTGTGAGCAAGTGGCCGGCGATCCATCTTTTAGTTGCTCGTTTCTGGACACTTGAAGGTTAATAAGGGCATCCAAGAGATTTGTGCCCGTTCTTGGCTCATGTTGATCCAGGGATTAGTTCTCCGATCGCCATTAGGGGCCCGAAGGAATTTTCTATTTTTTTCTCCGACCTGGGGCAACTTGGCTTCATGTGTGTTTTTTTTTGCCTTCCTCGGGATCAACGTTATGTAGATAGATAGGCTAACAATCTGAGTTAAGGGTTTCAAATAAACATATTAAAAGACAATTTTGTGTCAGAATTTTTATTCTTTTTCTTCTTTACTTGCTCACAGTATGGATTGCATACACAGGAAGATTGGCCAGTGGGTATCATTTACACAGTCCTGGCCACGGACATAGATGGCCACCATGGAGTGGACTTGAGATATACAAGTGTCCATGTGCACACCCGCCTGCGTTGGTGGCGCTCAACAAGGCTTCCTACTCCAATGAAGCAATATAAGAGTCATAAGAAACAGATACTTGGTAGTCTTCACTCCAACTTGTGAAAACCAACAATGATACAACGTTTTGGGTGGGGGCGACTGGCCCCTTCTTCCGGTGGTGAGAGTGGGACTCTATAGACAATGATTAAGCTGGTGTTGGTTGTATAGGGAATGAGGATGTAACATTTTAGGTTCAACCGTGGGTACCAAAATTCTGTTAGGGGAATTTACACGCTAAATGGTGCGAATAACAAAGAAGACGACAGACACTTATAGAGACAGATTGGTGGCGTCCTGATAGACCAATGAATGAAGATATTCCGACACCTATATAATAAATGCAAGTGTGGCGTCCCTTTGCCGTGTGTGTGCTGCTCTGGAGTAAAAGAGTGGGGGACCCTGGGTCTGGGGACAGGGGGCTGGGTCTGGGACAGAGGGCGGCCCGGTCATGTGACATAGGGGGGGGCTGGTCTGGTGACAGGGGGGTGGTGGCCTGGGTCCTGGACAGTGTGGGGTCCCCTGGGTCTGGGACAAGAGAGGGGCCCCTGGGTCTGGCAAGAGGGGGGCCCTGGGTCTGTGACAGAGGGGGGGCTGGGTCTGGCCAGCGAGGGTCTGGGACAACTGGGGGGCTGGTTCTGGGCAATGGGGCCCTAAGGTCTGGGACAGAAGGGGCTGGTCTGAGACAGAGGATGTCACTGGGTCGGGACAGAAGTGTGCCCTGGTTCTGGGACAGAGTGGGAGACCCTGGGTCTCTGGTACAGAAGGGGGGGTCCTGTGACAGAGGGGGGCCCTGGGGTCTGGTGATCAATGTGTGGGACCCTGATCTGGACAGAAATGGGTCTGGACAGAGTGGGAGACCCTGGGTTCCTGGGACAGAGGGCAGCCCTGGGTCTGGCCAGAGGAGGGGCCATGGGGTCTTTGGGACAAGAATGAGGTCTGGGACAAACTGGGGGCCTGGTCTTGGACACGGGGTGGCCCTAGTCTGGGAGAGAAGGGGCTGGTTTCTGATACATAGTAGGTCACTGGGTCTGGGACAAGTGGGGGACCCTGGGTCTGGGCAGAGGGGGGCCCTGGGGATCTGGGACAGAGTGGGAGACCCTTGGTCTGGGACAGAGGGGGGGGCTGGGACATTGCGGGCCCTGGGTCTGGGACATGGGAGACCCTGGATCTGGGACAGAGGGGTGGGTCTGGGAAGAGTGTGGACCCTGGGTCTGGGACAGGGGCAGCCCGGGGTCTTGGACAGATGGGGGACCCTGGTCCTGGGCATAGGAGGGGCCCTGGGTTGGGACAGAGTTGGGGCTGGTACAGAGGGGGGAACCCCTGTTTCTGGGAGAGAGTGGTGGACTCTGGATCTGTGACAGACGGGGGCTATGACAGGGGGTGGGGACCCCTGGTCCCTGGGAGAGAGGGGGGACCTATGTCTGGGACAGAAGGGGGGCCCTGGTTCTGGGATGGAAGTGGGGGACCCTGGGTCTGGGACAGAAGGGGGGGCACTGGGGGGTCTGGGACATAGTGGGGCACCGTGGGTTTGGGCAGAGGGGGGACCCCTGGTTCTGGACAGAGAGGGGGGGCACTGGGTCTGGGACAGAGTGGGGGGACCCTTGGGTTTTGGGGCCGTAAAGGGGGGCCCTGGGTCTGGGACAGAGGTGGGGAACCCTGGTTTTGGGGCCGAGGGGGGTCCCTGTTCTGGGACAGAGAAGGGGGCACTGGGTCTTGGACCAGAGTGGGGGACCCTGGGGTTTGGGCAGCGTGTGGGCCCTGGGTCTGGGACACTAAGAGGGACTGTGCGCCTTGGGAACTGAGATGGAGGCACCATGGGCTTCTAATTGCCTGTTATTGCTAACAGGCTTAATGTCGAGTTTAGTAATAAAGCTGACCTGTTGGGAAACCAAGTCTCCATTTTTACAGTAGGTTTTCAGGTAGGTACACACACTAATGATAAAGGGACGATACTGGCGGATCTGACAGGGTGGTCCCTTTATCGCTTGTGTGTGTTTGCGCATTTCCGATGCTCCCCAGGCCGGTGAACGTTTACTGTCGGCCTTCAGGATCTTGGAACTGCAAAAACTCTCTGTGAGTAGTTTTACTGTAGCTGGACTGGTGACAGAGATTTGACAGTTGGAATGCTTGTGTGCTGTGTGCAGGACTGACATTTGGTTTGTTGAGGACAAATGTCCATTTCGGATGAAGTGGGAGTGGTTAAAAGGGGGAGGGGGATACTGCTCCTAAACAAAAGGTGTGCTGGATTGAAGGCATGCACCAACACACGCAATCCGAGTAGCGCTACTGGACATGTTCAAGTGACAACTATGAAATCACTGAGCCCCCCATAAAACATGATGGGGGCCCTAATATCCTTGCTTCCCCCAGTGGTTTTTCTGGGAGGAGCTATATCTGTCATAGGAAACTTAGGAAGCAGAATTGACTCCCGGCCAAATAAAAAATGAAAAACACTACAACTGAATCAAGTTCAGGAAGATCACAGGAGGCGGCGCTGCTAGAAAAAGAATGCGCAGGCTTCCAGCGGATCGGGTCACATGACCAAGAAACGACACAGTAAGGGAATTCTGGGAGATTGAACACTGTCACTGGGGAGGGACAAATCTGCAGATCTCTGTGTTTATTAAATAAAGGACATTTTGGTGATGGTGTCATCTAATTACACAACCCCTATCATCTATGTGAGAATACACAAACATCGTTCCACTAAACAGTGATGTCACACTGACTCCACACTGACTCCTCCCTAATTCCCCACTTGCTCCTCCCTAAACAGTGAGTCACACTGACTCTTCCCTAGTGCCCCACTGACGTCCTCCCTAAACAGTGAAGTCAGCAATGACCTCAACAGGTCTATATACGAAACCTTCCGCTGTGGAGAAATCATTTTTATTTGGATTTGAACAGACGTAATGTGACTCACATGGCTGGAACATATTTTACGGAGAATTAACTTCACAGAGATTTTCTCGGGCCCGCAAGGGAGGGACATTGTCGGGGCCATCTGTCAGGACATTGTCCAGGGCATGGACATTTGTCAAATACTGAGGATTTAAGCGAAAACTTTGTCCCAGGTTGTTGACCAATCCTCCTCCATGCCGGATGCCGGGGCGGGTAAGTGTCACAGGCCTCTGGACGCCGTGATGAATTACGAGCGTCTAAACCGGGGAACTGTCCAGTCTGCGTTTTTCTTGGTCTGAGACGTCCCTGGTTATTATTTTTACTAATTGAGCCATGGAGTTTTATTTACTAAATACCATATATCTGTGGATAATAGTCCTTTATGGACATTCGCACCGTTTGATGGGGATTGGTGGGCGGCAGCATATATCCACCTTTTTAATTATGCAAGTCCGGAAAAAGATTCACCCACACCCCTAAATAAGGAAACACAGGTGGGTACTCCCGTTTAGCTCCCCAAACCCCCTAAGGCAACACCTATGTACATATGTGGAATGTTGCACCCCCAATCCGTGAAGTGCAAGGGGGCAATTGAGCCAAGCAATTAGGGGGGTGGTGGAGTAATTTAAATTAGTAAGGCCTGGCCAAGAGCATAAAGGCGTGGGTTTGGATGTTCCAGTGCTAAGATTGGGCACGTACTTCATTGTCCAGAATTGGCTTCTGAAATTTGCGATCGGCTTTCCTCCAACCCCAACCTCATTCTCCGGACCCGTCTAATAGGAAGTCGGGCTTCTTGCAGAGCTCGTCCTTCCTGAAGGTCCAGGCCTTGGACCGAAAGGGTAGGATCAAACAGGGCGCCGGCGGATCCAGCTTTTAGTTTACTCATTTCTGGCACTGAAGGTAAAACCCAGGGGGTGAGGAACCTGGCGGTTTTAGGTCCTCAACCTGGGTACGTTAGCCCAGTATGGGTGGGTTGGGGGTGTGGTTTTTGGAATAGAGAACGATAAATAAATCATGGCCAATAATGGGCAAATCCAATCTGATCCCAGAGATTTGTCAGGTTTTTGACCATGTGTCCCACATGTTTGATCCAGGGATAGTCTATCTCCCACTAGGTGGGTCAGAGAAGGAATTTTTTTGCCAACCTGGGGCAGATGGCTTCAGGTGGGTTTTTTTTTTTTTTCTTCGCCTTCCTCTGATCAACGTATAGATCCGGGGTTGCCAGCTTCTGATCGAGAGTGGGCCACTTTACCATCCAGTGGCCAATACTGAGCTTTCTGAAGTTGCGATCGGCTTTCTCCAACCCACCTCAGTCCTCGGACCCGTCTAATATGAAGACGGGCTCGTGCGACACGACTTCCTGAAGGGTAGGACTCTTGACCGAAAGGGTAAGGATCAAGTGGGCCGGCGATCCATCTTTTAGTTGCTCGGTTCTGGACACTGAAGGTAATAAGGAGATCCAAGAGATTTGGTCCGTATGCCAGGTTGATCCAGGGATTAGTCCGATCGCCATTAGGGGGTCCGGAAGGAATTTTTTCTCCACCCGGGCAAACTTATGCTTCATGTTGTGTGTTTTGTGCCTTCCCTCTTGATCAACGTATAATAGATAGATATGCTACAATCGAGTTATAGTTCCAAAATAAAACATATTCAAAGACAATTTTGTGTCAGAAATTTTATTCTTTCTTTCTTACTTGCTCACATTATGGATTTTGCATAACAGGAAAGATTGGACCAGTGGTGTAATCATTTACCCATTCCCTGGCCATGGACATAGAATGGGGCCACCATGGAACTGGACTTGAATATAACAAAGTGTCCAGGTGCACACCGCCTGCGTTGGTGCGGACTCAAAAGAGGCTTCCCTACTCCAATGGAAGCAATCTAGTCATAAACACCGATACTTGAGTCGCACTCCCACATTGTGAAAACCCAAACATGATACCACGTTTCGGGGGCGACTGGCCCCTTCTTGCAGGTGTTGGAGTGGGACTCGAGAAGACAAATGATAAGGCTGGTGTTGGTTGTATAGGGCTGAGGATGTAACATTTTAGGTTTCACACCGTGGGTACCAGAAATATCTGTTAGGTGAAAGTTACACGACGAAATGTGCGAATTACCAAATAAGACGACAGATACGTATGACAGATGTGGCTGTCCGTATAGGACCAATTAATGAGAATATTCCGACATCCTATAAATAAAATGCAAGTGGGGTGCGTCCCTGTGTCCGTGGGTGTGGCTGCTCTGTAAGTAAAAGAGATGGGGTACCCTGGGTCTGGGACAGGGGGAGTCTGGTCTGGACAGAGGGCGGACCTGGGTCTGTGACAGAAGGGGGGGCTGGTGTCTGGGCAAGGGGGTGGGACCTGGGTCTGGGACCGTGTGGGTGGGGGTCCTGGGTCTGGGACAGAGGAGGGGCCCTGGGTCTTGCAAGAGGGGGGCCCTGGGTCTGGTACAGAGGGGGGGGCTGGGTCTGGGACAGAGGGGGTCATGGGACACGGGGGGGGGGCTGGGTCTGGGACCGGGGGGGCCCTAGGTCTGGGCAGAATTGGGCTGGGTCTGAGACAGAGGAGTCCCTGGGTCTGGGGACAGAGGGGGCCCTGGTCTGGCACGAGTGGAGACCCCTGGGTGCCTGGGACAGAGGGGGGGTCTGGGACAGATGGGGGGGCCCTGGGTCTGGACCATTTGTGGGACCCTGGATCTGGGAACAGAGAGGGGGTCTTGACAGAGTGGGAACCCTGGTTCTGGGACAGAGGCAGCCCTGTGTCTAGGGCAGAGGAGGGGCCATGGGTCTGGACAGATGATGGTCTGGGACCAGGGGGGGCTGGGTTCCCTTGGACACGGGGGCCCTAGGTCTATAGAAGGGGGGCTGGGTCTGTAAACAGAGGAGGTCACTGGGTCTGGGCCACGTTGGGGACCCTGGGGTCCTGGGACAGAGGGGGCCCCTGGGTCTGGACAGAGTGGGAGACCCTGGGTCTGTGTACAGAGGGTGGTCCTGGGACAGAGGGGGGCCCTGGTCTGGACAATGTTGGGGGACCCTGATCTGGGACGAGGTGGGGTCTGGGACAGAGGGAAGCCCTGGGTCCCTGGACAGAGGGCAGCCCTGGGTCTGGGACAGAGTGGGGACACTGGGTCTGGCAGAGGAGGGTGCCCTGGGTTTTTTGGGACAGAGGGGGGGCTGGTACAGAAGAGGGGGACCCGGTCTGGGAGGAGTGGGGGACTCTGGTTTTTGACAAAGACGTGGGGTCTAGGACAGAGTGGGTGGTATCCTTGGTCTGGTAGAGGGGGACCCTAGGTCTAGGGGACAGAGGGGGTGCCCTGGGTCTGGGATAAGAGTGGGGGACCCTGGGTCTGGGACAGAGAGGGGGGGCACTGGGTCTGGAAAAAAAAAACAGAGTGGTGAACCGTGGTTTGGGGCTAGAGAGGACCCTGGTCTGGGACAGAGAGGGGTGGCACGGGGTTTCTGGGACAGAGTGGGGGACCCTGTTTGGGGGCAGATGGGGCGCCCTGGTCGGGACAGAGTGGGGAACCCTGGGTTTGGGGCAGAGGGGGGGCCCCTTGGGTCTGGGACAGAGAAAGGGGTCCCTGGGTCTTGGAACAGAGTGGGGTACCCTTGTTTTTGGGTGCAGAGGGGGGCCCTGGTTCCTGGACACTAAGAGGGAACTGGGGCCCTTGGGAACCTGGAGTGATGGAGGCCAACTCTGGGCTTCTAGTGCCTGTTATTGTAACAGGCTTAATGTCTATATGGCCCCCCTCTGTCCCAGACCCAGGGCCCCCCTCTCTGCCAGACCCAGGCCCCCCATCTGTCCCAGACCCAGGGCCCCTCCTCTGTCCCACACCCTCCCCACCTCTGTCACTCTGCTTTACAGCCAGCCCTGACACCTTTGGTTAATAGGAGGTTAATTTAACATGGTGTCATGTCAGTGAGCAGTTCGGACTCCCCCCACCCTCACCCAGACATTGATGTCTAGTGCAACCCTCTCCCTCACAACCCCCCACAGACACATGATTAATATCATTGGGGTCCAGGACAACCACACACACCCCACCAGCTACCCCCTGCCTCACCGTCCCCCACCCAGAGATCCTAGACATAACTGTACACTGTGAAGAGTTAACTTAAGAAATCAACCCACCCAGAGCAGCCAGCAGCCCATCAGCAGCTCGTTCCTGTCCCGTTCACCCCCAGTCCCGTACCAGTGAGGGGAAGTGGTTCAGGCTGTTGTACATCACAGGGAAGTTGCTGCACACTCCTCTCTCTCTGGCTTCTATCCCAGTCTGTGGTCCCGCCCCTTAATGCAAACTAGTGATCCAATTGGCTGTTCTGCTTTGAAGGGAAAAGAAGCAGCCAATCAGGTAGATTGGCTGCTTCTTTTACTCCAGAGCAGCCACACACACGGACACAGGGACGCACACTGTACTTCATTGTCCAGAATTGGCTTCTGAAATTTGCGATCGGCTTTCCTCCTAACCCCAACCGCATTCCATCCGGACCCGTCTCTAGGAAAGTCGGGCTTCTTGCAGAGCTCGTCCTTCCTGAAGGTCCAGGCCTTGGACCGAAAGGGTAGGATCAAACAGGGCGCCGGCGGATCCAGCTTTTAGTTTACTCATTTCTGGCACTGAAGGTAAAACCCAGGGGGTGAGGAACCTGGCGGTTTTAGGTCCTCAACCTGGGTACGTTAGCCCAGTATGGGTGGGTTGGGGGTGTGGTTTTTGGAATAGAGAACGATAAATAAATCATGGCCAATAATGGGCAAATCCAATCTGATCCCAGAGATTTGTCAGGTTTTTGACCATGTGTCCCACATGTTTGATCCAGGGATAGTCTATCTCCCACTAGGTGGGTCAGAGAAGGAATTTTTTTGCCAACCTGGGGCAGATGGCTTCAGGTGGGTTTTTTTTTTTTTTCTTCGCCTTCCTCTGATCAACGTATAGATCCGGGGTTGCCAGCTTCTGATCGAGAGTGGGCCACTTTACCATCCAGTGGCCAATACTGAGCTTTCTGAAGTTGCGATCGGCTTTCTCCAACCCACCTCAGTCCTCGGACCCGTCTAATATGAAGACGGGCTCGTGCGACACGACTTCCTGAAGGGTAGGACTCTTGACCGAAAGGGTAAGGATCAAGTGGGCCGGCGATCCATCTTTTAGTTGCTCGGTTCTGGACACTGAAGGTAATAAGGAGATCCAAGAGATTTGGTCCGTATGCCAGGTTGATCCAGGGATTAGTCCGATCGCCATTAGGGGGTCCGGAAGGAATTTTTTCTCCACCCGGGCAAACTTATGCTTCATGTTGTGTGTTTTGTGCCTTCCCTCTTGATCAACGTATAATAGATAGATATGCTACAATCGAGTTATAGTTCCAAAATAAAACATATTCAAAGACAATTTTGTGTCAGAAATTTTATTCTTTCTTTCTTACTTGCTCACATTATGGATTTTGCATAACAGGAAAGATTGGACCAGTGGTGTAATCATTTACCCATTCCCTGGCCATGGACATAGAATGGGGCCACCATGGAACTGGACTTGAATATAACAAAGTGTCCAGGTGCACACCGCCTGCGTTGGTGCGGACTCAAAAGAGGCTTCCCTACTCCAATGGAAGCAATCTAGTCATAAACACCGATACTTGAGTCGCACTCCCACATTGTGAAAACCCAAACATGATACCACGTTTCGGGGGCGACTGGCCCCTTCTTGCAGGTGTTGGAGTGGGACTCGAGAAGACAAATGATAAGGCTGGTGTTGGTTGTATAGGGCTGAGGATGTAACATTTTAGGTTTCACACCGTGGGTACCAGAAATATCTGTTAGGTGAAAGTTACACGACGAAATGTGCGAATTACCAAATAAGACGACAGATACGTATGACAGATGTGGCTGTCCGTATAGGACCAATTAATGAGAATATTCCGACATCCTATAAATAAAATGCAAGTGGGGTGCGTCCCTGTGTCCGTGGGTGTGGCTGCTCTGTAAGTAAAAGAGATGGGGTACCCTGGGTCTGGGACAGGGGGAGTCTGGTCTGGACAGAGGGCGGACCTGGGTCTGTGACAGAAGGGGGGGCTGGTGTCTGGGCAAGGGGGTGGGACCTGGGTCTGGGACCGTGTGGGTGGGGGTCCTGGGTCTGGGACAGAGGAGGGGCCCTGGGTCTTGCAAGAGGGGGGCCCTGGGTCTGGTACAGAGGGGGGGGCTGGGTCTGGGACAGAGGGGGTCATGGGACACGGGGGGGGGGCTGGGTCTGGGACCGGGGGGGCCCTAGGTCTGGGCAGAATTGGGCTGGGTCTGAGACAGAGGAGTCCCTGGGTCTGGGGACAGAGGGGGCCCTGGTCTGGCACGAGTGGAGACCCCTGGGTGCCTGGGACAGAGGGGGGGTCTGGGACAGATGGGGGGGCCCTGGGTCTGGACCATTTGTGGGACCCTGGATCTGGGAACAGAGAGGGGGTCTTGACAGAGTGGGAACCCTGGTTCTGGGACAGAGGCAGCCCTGTGTCTAGGGCAGAGGAGGGGCCATGGGTCTGGACAGATGATGGTCTGGGACCAGGGGGGGCTGGGTTCCCTTGGACACGGGGGCCCTAGGTCTATAGAAGGGGGGCTGGGTCTGTAAACAGAGGAGGTCACTGGGTCTGGGCCACGTTGGGGACCCTGGGGTCCTGGGACAGAGGGGGCCCCTGGGTCTGGACAGAGTGGGAGACCCTGGGTCTGTGTACAGAGGGTGGTCCTGGGACAGAGGGGGGCCCTGGTCTGGACAATGTTGGGGGACCCTGATCTGGGACGAGGTGGGGTCTGGGACAGAGGGAAGCCCTGGGTCCCTGGACAGAGGGCAGCCCTGGGTCTGGGACAGAGTGGGGACACTGGGTCTGGCAGAGGAGGGTGCCCTGGGTTTTTTGGGACAGAGGGGGGGCTGGTACAGAAGAGGGGGACCCGGTCTGGGAGGAGTGGGGGACTCTGGTTTTTGACAAAGACGTGGGGTCTAGGACAGAGTGGGTGGTATCCTTGGTCTGGTAGAGGGGGACCCTAGGTCTAGGGGACAGAGGGGGTGCCCTGGGTCTGGGATAAGAGTGGGGGACCCTGGGTCTGGGACAGAGAGGGGGGGCACTGGGTCTGGAAAAAAAAAACAGAGTGGTGAACCGTGGTTTGGGGCTAGAGAGGACCCTGGTCTGGGACAGAGAGGGGTGGCACGGGGTTTCTGGGACAGAGTGGGGGACCCTGTTTGGGGGCAGATGGGGCGCCCTGGTCGGGACAGAGTGGGGAACCCTGGGTTTGGGGCAGAGGGGGGGCCCCTTGGGTCTGGGACAGAGAAAGGGGTCCCTGGGTCTTGGAACAGAGTGGGGTACCCTTGTTTTTGGGTGCAGAGGGGGGCCCTGGTTCCTGGACACTAAGAGGGAACTGGGGCCCTTGGGAACCTGGAGTGATGGAGGCCAACTCTGGGCTTCTAGTGCCTGTTATTGTAACAGGCTTAATGTCTATATGGAAGTGCCCACTCTCTGCCCTGGAACATCCTAACCCACCCGCCTTTCTACTCTTGCCTGCCTACTCTCACTTTCCATCCCCACCCACCCTCCTACTCTGATTTGCTCCAATGCCACCCTTGCCCTTCACGGATCTGGGTGCAACATTCCACTTCTGTACATGGGTGTTGCCTTAGGGGGTTTTGGGGAGCTAAACGGGTGTACCCACCTGTGTTTCCTTATTTAGGGGTGTGGGTGAATCTTTATTCCAGTGACTTGCATAATAATACAGGTGGAATATATGCTGGAAGCCCACAATACCCATCACACGGGCGAATGTCCATAAAGGACAATTATCCACAGATATATGGGTATTTAGTAAATAAACTCCATGGCTCAATTCGTAAAAATAATAACCAGGAAACGTCTCAGACCAAGAAAACGCAGACTGGAGAGTCCCCGGTTTAGACGCCGTCATCACGTGCGTCAGAGCCTGTGACAACTTACCAGCCCCCGGCATGCGAAATGGAGGAGGCTTGGTCAAAACCTGTGACAAAGTTTTCGCTAAATCCCCAGTATTTGACAAATGTCCTGCCCTGGACAATGTTCCTGACAGAGGCCCCGCCAATGTCCCCTCCCTTGCGGGCCCAGAGAAAATCTCTGTGAAGTTAATTCTCCGCGTAAAGATATGTTCGCATTGTGAGTCTGCTCCTTCTGTTCAAATCCTACATCTAGCCAAATGATTTCCTCCACCAGCTGCAGGTTCCTTATATAGACCTGTGAGGTCATTGCTGACATCACTGTTTTAGGGAGGAGTCAGTGGGAGCACTAGGAGGTAGTCAGTGACATCAACTGTTTAGGAGGAGCGATGGGAATTAGGGAGGAGCAAGTGTGGAGTTCGTTGACATCACTGTTTACTTTGGATGGTGATGGTTGTTGTATTCTCATATAGATGATAGGGTGTTGTGTATTAGTGACCACAATCACAAACATGTCCTTTATTTAATAACACACACAGAGACCTGCAGACCCAGTGACAAAGTGTTCAATACTCCCAGAATTCCCTTTTGCTGTGTCGTTTCTTGGCACATGAACGCGATCCGCGGGAGCATTGCCACTTCTTTTTCTAGCGGCGCCGCCTCCTGTGATCTCTGCCATTGCAGTGCGTCACAGTTGAGTTTTTTTTATTTTTTGCTGGTCGGGATTCCATTCTCTTCCTAAGTTTCCTATGACAATATAGGCCTCCTCCCAAAAACCACTGTGGATGAAGCACGGATAGGGCCCCCAATCATAGTTTTACTGGGGGGCTCAGTGATTCTCTAGTTATGTCACTGAATACATGTCAGTAGCGCTTACTACTTATTTGTGTGTTGGTGCATGCCTTCAATCCAGCACACATTTTGTTTAGGAGCATATTCCCCCTCCCCCTTTTAAACCACTCCACTCTCCATCCGACCTGACATTTTCCTCCACAAACCAACATGTCAGTCCTGCAGCACACAGCAACAGTTCCAACTGTCAAATCTCTGTCACCATTCCACGTACAGTAAAACTACTCACAGAGATTTTTTTAGCATTTCCAAACGATCCTGAGGCGACAGTAAACGTTCACACCGCCTGGGAGCATCGGAAATGCGCAACACACACAAAGCGATATAAGGGACCACCCTGTCAGATCCGCCAGTATCGTCCCTTTATCATTAGTGGTGTACCTACCTTGAACATACTGTAAAATGGAGCTTGGTTTTCCCAACAGGTCAGATTTATTACTAACTAGACATTAAGCCTGTTACAATAACAGCCTAGAAGCCCAAGTGCCTCCATCCTCCATGTCCAAGGCCACAGTTCCCTCTTAGTGTCCCAGACCAGGCCCCCCTCTGCCCCAACCCAGGGTCCCCCATCGTCCCAGAACGGCCCTCCTCTCTTCCCACCCAGGCCCCCCCCTCTGCCCCAACCCAGGGTCCCCACTCTGTCCCAGACCGTCCCCGCCTCCGCCCTCTCTAGGTCCCAGACCTCAGGGCCCCCCCTCGCTCCCAACCCAGTGTCCGTAAAAAAAGCCCCACTCTGTCTCTCAGACCCAGTGCCCCCCATCCCATCTGTCCCAGACCCCAGGGCCTCCCCCTCTGCCCCAAACCCAGGGTTCCCCACTCTGTCCCAGACCCCAGTGCCTCCCCCTCTCTGTCCCAGACCCCAGGTCCCCCCTCGGGCCCCCAAACCCAGGGTTCCGCCCCACTCTGTCCCAGCAGACCCAGTGCCACCCCCCCGTCTGTCCCACCCAGGGCCCCTCCTCTTCCCAGACCAGGGCCCCCCCAACGTCCCAGACCCAGGTCCCACCCCCTCTGTCCCAGACCCAGCCCCCCCTCTTGTCACAGACCCAGGGCCCGCCCTCTGTCCCAGACCCAGACCCCCCCTGTCCCAGACCGCGGGTCCCCCACTCTTTTACTCCAGAGCAGCCACACACACGGACACAGGGACCACACTTTGCATTTTATTATATAGGATGTCAATATCCTCATTCATTGGTCTATCAGGAAGCCACATCTGTCTATAAGTGTCTGTCGTCTTCTTTGGTTATTCGCAATTTCGCTTGTAACTTCCCCCTAACAGATATTCTGGTACCCACGGTGTGAACCTAAATGTTACACCTCATCCTATACAACCAACACCAGCCTTAACATTTGTCTCTAGAGTCCCACTCCACCACCTGAAGAAGGGGCCAGTCGCCCCGAAACGTTGTATCATGTTTGGTTTTCAACATTTGGAGTGCGACTACAAGTATCTGTTTCTTATGACTATATTGCTTCCATTGGAGTAGGAAGCCTCTTTGTAGTCCGCACCCACGCAGGCGGTGTGCACCTGGACACTTTTGTATATCTCAAGTCCACTCCATGGTGGCCCCATTCTATGTCCATGGCCAGGACTGTGTAAATGATACACCACTGGCCCAATCTTTCCTGTTTATTGCCAATCCATACTGTGAGCAAGTAAAGAAAGAAAAAATAAAAATTCTGACAACAAAATTGTATTTTAATATGTTTTTATTTTGAAACCTATAACTCAGATGTACCTATCTATCTATCTATACGTTGATCCAGAGGAAGGCAAAAAACCACACCTGAAGCCAAAGTTGGCCCAGGTGGAGAAATTCCTTCCTGCCCCCTAATGGCGATCGGACTAATCCCTGGATCAACATGGCCAATAACGGACAAATCTCTTGGATCTCCTTATTACCTTCAGTGTCCAGAACCGAGCAACTAAAAGATGGATCGCCGGCCCACTTTGCTCCTACCCTTTCGGTCCAAGGCCTACCCTTCAGGAAGTCGTGCTCGGCAAGAAGCCCGTCTTCCTATTAGACGGGTCCGAGACTGAGGTGGGGTTGGAGAAAGCCGATCGCAACTTTCAGAAGCTCAGTTATGGACACTGGAGTAATGCCCACTCTCTTCAAATCTGGCAACCCTGATCTATACGTTGATCCAGAGGAAGGCGAAAAAACCACCTGAAGCCAATATGCCCCAGGTGGCAAAAAATTCCTTCCTGACCCCCTAGTGGCGATCAGACTATCCCTGGATCAACATGTGGGCACACATGGTCAAAACCTGACAAATCTCTTGGATCAGATTGGATTTGCCCATTATTGGCCATATTTATATCGTCTCTCTATTCCCAAAAACAAACCCCCAACCCACCCATACTGGGCTAACAGTACCCAGCTTGAGGACCTAAACCGCCAGGTCCTCACCCCCTGGGTTACCTTCAGTGTCCAGAAATGAGTAACTAAAAGCTGGATCGCGCGGCCACTTTGCTCCTACCCTTCGTCCAAGGCCTGACCTTCAGGAAGGCGAGCTCTGCAAGAAGCCCGTTCCTATTAGACGGGTCCGAGACTGAGTTGGGGTTGGAGAAAGCCGATCGCAACTTTCAGAACCCAATTCTGGACACTGAAGGTAATGGCCCACTCTCTCCTGGAATCCTACCCACCCGCCTTTCTGCTCTCGCCTGCCTACTCTCACTTTCCATACTCGCCCACCCTCCTACTCTGATTTGCTCCAATGCCACCCTTGGGTGCAACATTCCACTTCTGTACATGGGTGTTGCCTTAGGGGGTTTTGGGGAGCTAAACGGGTGTACCCACCTGTGTTTCCTTATTTAGGGGTGTGGGTGAATCTTTATTCCAGCGACTTGCATAATAATACAGGTGGAATATATGCTGGAAGCCCACAATACCCATCACACGGGCGAATGTCCATAAAGGACAATTATCCACAGATATATGGGTATTTAGTAAATAAACTCCATGGCTCAATTCGTAAAAATAATAACCAGGGAACGTCTCAGACCAAGAAAACGCAGACTGGAGAGTCCCCGGTTTAGACGCCGTCATCACGTGCGTCAGAGCCTGTGACAACTTACCAGCCCCCGGCATGCGAAATGGAGGAGGCTTGGTCAAAACCTGTGACAAAGTTTTCGCTAAATCCCCAGTATTTGACAAATGTCCTGCCCTGGACAATGTTCCTGACAGAGGCCCCGCCAATGTCCCCTCCCTTGCGGGCCCAGAGAAAATCTCTGTGAAGTTAATTCTCCGTAAAATATGTTCCAGCATTGTGAGACGCATCCTGTCCGCTCAAATCCTAACTGCCAAATGATTTCTCCAACAGCAGCAGGTTCCTTATATAGACTTGTGAGGTCATTGCTGACATCACTGTTTAGGGAGGAGTCAGTAAGTGTGACATCACTGTTTAGGGAAGAGTTAGTCAGTGGTGTGGGTGAATCTTTATTCCAGCGACTTGCATAATATACAGGTGGAATATGCGGGAAGCCCACAATCCCCATCCCCACCTGGCGAATGTCCATAAAGGACATTATCCACAGATATATGTGGTATTTAGTAAATAAACTCCATGGCTCAATTCGTAAAATAATAACCGGAACGTCTCAGACCAAGAAAACGCAGACTGGAGTCCCCGGTTTTAGACGCCGTCATCACGTGCGTCAGAGCCTGTGACAACTTACCAGCCCCCGGCATAAGAATGGAGGAGGCTTGGTCAAACCTGTGACAAAGTTTTCGCTAAATCCCAGTATTTGACAAATGTCCTGCCCTGGACAATGTTCCGACAGAGGCCCCCACAATGTCCCCCTCCCTTGCGGGCCCAGGAAAATCTCTGTGAAGTTAATTCCGTAAAATATGTTCCAGCATTGTGAGCGCATCCTGTCGTCAAATCCTAAATATCAATGATTTCTCCAACAGCGCAGGTTCCTTATATAGACCTGTGAGGTCATTGCTGACATCACTGTTTAGGGGAGTCAGTGGGGCTAGGAGGAGTCATTGGGACATCACGTTTAGGGAGAGCCAGTGGGACATTAGGGAGAGTCAGTGTGGAGTCAGTGTGACATCACATGTTTATGGAGTGATGGTTGTGTATTACTATAGATGATAGGTTTGTGTATTAGGTGACACACAATCACAAATGTCCTTTATTTAATAACACACAGAGACCTGCAACCCGTGACAATGTTCAACTCCCAGAATTCCCTTTGCTGTGTCTTTCTGGTCACATTGAACCGATCCGCTGGAGCATGCGCACTTCTTTTCTAGCAGGCCGCCTCCTGTATCTCTCTGCACTTGCTCAGTTGTAGTTTTTTTATTTTAATTTGGCCGGGATTCAATTCTCCTTCCTAGTTTTCCTATGACAATATACCCTCCCAGAAAACCACTGTGATGAAGCACGTAGGGGCCCCCATCATATAGTTTTCTGGGGGGGCTCAGTGATTCCTAGTTATGTCACTGAATACATGTCTATAGCGCTTACTCTATTGCGTTGTTTGCTGCATGCCTTCATCCAGCAACACATTTTGTTTAGGAGCAGTATCCCCCTCCCCCTTTTAACACCACTCCCCTTCCATCCGACCTGACTTTTCCCCACAAACCAACTGTCAGCCTGCACACAGCAACAGCATTCCAACTGTCAAATCTCTGTCACCATTCCAGCTCAGTAAAACTACTCACAGAGATTTTTATTAGCATTTCCAAACGATCCTGAGGCGACAGTAAACGTTCACACGGCCTGGGGAGCATTCGGAAATGCGCAACACACACAAGCGATAAAGGGACCTCCCTGTCAGATCCGCCAGTATCGTCCCTTTTCATTAGTGTGTGTCACCTACCTTGAACATACTGTAAAATGGAGCTTGGTTTTCCCAACAGGTCAGATTTATTACTAACTAGACATTAAGCCTGTTAAATATAACAGGCCTAGAAGCCCAGAGTGCCTCCATCCTCCATGTCCCAAGGCCACAGTTCCCTCTTAGTGTCCCAGACCCAGGGCCCCCCCTCTGCCCCAAACCCAGGGTCCCCCACTCTGTCCCAGACCCAGTGCCCCCTTTCTCTGTCCCAGACCCGTGCCCCCCCTCTGCCCCAAACCCAGGGTTCCCCACTCTGTCCCAGACCCAGTGCCCCCCCTCTCTGTCCCAGACCCAGGGCCCCCCCTCTTCCTCAAACCCAGGGTCCCCCACTCTGTCCCAGACCCAGTGCCCCCCCCTCTCTGTCCGCAGACCCAGGCCCCCCCCCCTGTGCCCCAAACCCAGGTTCCCCACTCTGTCCCAGACCCAGGTGCCCCCCCTCTCGTCCCAGACCAGGGGTCCCCCCCTCTGCCCGACCAACCCAGGGTTCCCCCACTCTGTCCCAGACCCAGTGCCCCCCCCCGTCTGTCCCAGACCCAGGGCCCCTCCCTCCTCTCATGCCCAACCCAGGGCCCCCCATCACTGTCCCAGACCCAGGTCCCACCCCCTCTGTCCCAGACCAGCCCCCCCCTCTGTCACAGTACCCAGGGCCGCCCTCTGTCCCAGACCCCGAACCCCCCCTGCCCCGACCCATTGTCCCCCACTCTTTTACTCCGAGCGACGCCACACACACGACACAGGTACGCACACTTGCATTTTATTATTTAGTAGGATGTTGGAATATCCTCATTCATGGTCTATCGGAAGCCACATCTGTCTATAAGTGTCTGTCGTCTTTCTTTGGTTATTCGCACATTTCGCTTTAAACTTCCCCCTAACGAATTTCTGGTACCCACGGTGTGAACCTAAATGTTACATCCTCATCCTATACAACCAACACCAGCCTTAACATTTGTCTCTAGAGTCCCATCCACCACCTGAAGAAGGGCCAGTCGCCCCGAAAACGTTGTATCATGTTTGGTTTTCACATTTGGAGTGCGACTACAAGTTCATCTGTTTCTAATACTATATTTGCTCCATTGGAGTAGGAAGCCTTCTTTGTAGTCGCACCCACGCAGGCGGTGTGCCCTGGACACTTTTGTATATCCAGTCCAGTCCTGGTGGACCCCATTCTATGTCCATGGCCAGGACTGTGTAAATGATACACCACATGGCCCAATCTTCCTAGTTATGCCAATCCATATGTGAGCAAGTTAAAAAGAAAAGAATAAAATTCTGAGCACAAAATTGTATTTTAATATGTTTTTATTTGAAACCTATAACTCGAGTATCTAAGCATCTATCTATCCGTTGATCCGAGGAAGGCAAAAACACACACCTGAAGCCAAAGTTTGCCCAGTGGAGAAAATTCCTTCCTGGCCCCCTAATGGCGACGGCACTAATCCCTGGATCAACATGGCCAATATCGACAAATCTCTGGATCTCCTTATTACCTTCAGTGTCCAGCAACCGAGCAACTAAAAGATGGATCGCCGGCCCACTTGCTCCTACCTTTCGGTCCAAGGCCTACCCTTCGGAGGGAAGTCGTGCTCGGCAAGAGCCCGTCTTCCTATTAACGGGTCCGAACTGAGGTGGGGTTGGAGAAAAGCCGATCGCAACTTTCAGAAGCTCAGTTATATGGACACTGGAGGTAAGTGCCCACTCTCTATCAGAATCTGGCAACCCTGATCATAACTTTGATCCAAGGAAGGCGAAAACCCACTGAGCCAATAAAAACCACCTGAAGCCATATGCCCCCGGTGGCAAAAAATTCCTTCCCTGACCCCCTAGTGGGCGATCAGACTATCCCTGGATCAACATGTGGCACACATGGTCAAAACCTGACAAATCTCTTGGATCAGATTGGATTTGACCATTATTGGCCATATTTTATATCGTCTCTCTTCCCAAACAAACCCCCAAACCCACCCATACGGGGGCTAACATTACCCGCTTGAGGACCTAAACCGCCAGGTCCCTCACCCCCTGGGTTTTACCTTCAGTGTCAGAAATGAGTAACTAAAAGCTGGATCGCCGGCGCACTTTGCTTCCTAACCCTTCGGTCCCAAGGCCTGACCTTCAGAAGGCGACTCTGACAAAGCCCGACTTCCTATTAGACGGGTCCGAGACTGAGTTGGGGTTTGAGAGAAAGCCGATCGCAACTTTCAGAAGCCCAATTCTGGACACTGAAGGTAAGTCCCCTCTCTGCCCTGGACACCTCCTAACCCACCCGCCTTTCTGCTCTGGCCAGCCTACCTTACTTTCCATACTCACCCACCCCCTACTCTGCTTGGCTCCATGCCACCCTTGCCCTTCACGGATTTGGTGGCAACATTCCACATCTGTACATAGGTGTTGCCTAGGGGTTTTTTTGGGGAGCTAAACGGGTGTACCCCCTTTGGTTTTTCCTATATTTAGGGGGGTGGGTTAATCTTTATTCCAGCGACTTGCATAATAATACAGGTGGAAGATATTGCTGGAAGCCCACAATCCCCATCACACGGGCGAATGTCCCATAAGGACTATTATCCACAATAATATGGTATTTAGTAAATAACTCATGGCTCAATTCGTAAAAAAATAACCAGGGAACGTCTCAGACCAAGAAAACGCAGACTACAGTCCCTGTTTAGACGCCGTCATCACGTGCGTCAGAGCCTGTGACAACTTACCAGCCCCCGGCATACGGAATGGAGGAGGCTGGTCAAAACCTGTGACAAAAGTTTTCGCTAAATCCTCAGTATTTGACAAATGTCCTGCCCTGGACAATGTTCCTGACCAGAGGCCCCGACAATGTCCCCTCCCTTGCGGGCCCAGAGAAATCTCTGTGAAGTTATTCTCCGTAAAATATGTCCCAGCATTGAGTCGCATCCTGTCTGTTTCAAAATCCTAAATATCAAATGATTTCTCCAACAGCTGCAGGTTCCTTATATGACCTGTGAGGTCATTGCTGACATCACTGTTTAGGGAGGAGTCAGTGGGGCACTAGGGAGGAGTCAGTGTGACATCACTGTTTAGGGAGGAGCCAGTGGGACATTAGGGAGGAGTCAGTGTGGAGATCAGTGTGACATCACTGTTTATGGAGTGATGGTTGTGTATTCTCACTATAGATGATAGGGTTTGTGTATTAGGTGACACATCACAAACTGTCCTTTATTTAATACACACAGAGACCTGCAGACCCAGTGACAAGTGTTCAATCTCCCAGAATTCCCTTTGCTGTGTCGTTTCTTGGTCACATGAACCGATCCGCTGGAGCTTGCCACTTCTTTTCTAGCAGCGCCGCCTCCTGTGATCTCTCCTGCACTTCCTCATTTGTAGTTTTTTTTATTTTATTTGGCCGGGATTCAATTCTCCTTCCTAAGTTTCCTATGACGATATAGCCTCCTCCCAGAAAACCACTGTGGATGAAGCACGGATAGGGGCCCCCATCATAGTTTTACTGGGGGGCTCAGTGATTCCTAGTTATGTCACTGAATACATGTCAGTAGCGCTTACTCTGATTGCGTGTGTTGGTGCATGCCTTCAATCCACACACATTTTGTTTAGGAGCAGTATCCCCTCTCCCCCTTTTAACCACTCCCACTTCCATCCGACCTGACATTTTCCTCCACAAACCAACTGTCAGTCCTGCACACAGCACACAGCATTCCAACTGTCAAATCTCTGTCACCATTCCAGCTACAGTAAAACTACTCACAAGATTTTTTAGCATTTCCAAACGATCCTGAGGCCGACAGTAAACGTTCACCGGCCTGGGAGCATTCGGAAATGCGCAACACACAAAGCGATAAAGGGACCACCCTGTCAGATCCGCCATATCGTCCCTTTATCATTAGTGTGTGTACCTACCTTGAACATACTTAAAATGGAGCTTGGTTTTCCCAACGGTCAGATTTATTACTAACTAGAACTTAAGCCTGTTACAATAACAGGCACTAGAACCCAGAGTGCCTCCATCCTCCATGTCCCAAGGCCACAGTTCCCTCTTTGTCCCAGACCCAGGCCCCCCTCTGCCCACAACCCAGGGTCCCCCCATCTGTCCCAGACCCAGTGCCCCCCCTTTTTTCCCAGACCCAGGGCCCCCCCTCTGCCCAAACCCAGGTTCCCTTTCCACCCTCTCTGTCCCACGACCCCCCCCTCTGTCCCACAACCCAGGCCCCCCTCTGTCCCACACCCAGTGGCCCTCCTCTGCCCCTAGACCCCCGCCCATCTGTCTCAGACCCAGTTCCTCCCACCTGTCCCCAGACCCCCCTCTGTCCCAGACCCAGGGTCCCCCGCACAGGTTGTTCCCAGACCCAGGGCCCCCCTCTGTCCCAGACCCCCCCCTCTGTCCCAAACCCAGGGTCCCCACCTCTGTTCCAGACCCGGGCCCCCCCTCTGTCCCAGACCCAGGGCCCCCATTTGTCGCCAGACCCATGACCTCCTCGTCCCCATCCAGCCCACCCAGCCCCCTTCTGTCCCAGACCTAGCCCCCCCCGTTTGTCCCAGACCCAGCCCCCCCCGTGTCCCCAGACCAACCTCCTGTCCCAACCCAGCCCCCTCGTCCGAACAAGGGCCTCGCCCCCAGCTACTGTCAAGACCACAGGGCCCCCTCTTAAAACAACAGGCCCCATCTGCCAGATCCTAGGACCCCTCCTCTGTCCCACACCCTCCCACCTCTGTCAATCTGCTTTACGCTTCCCAGCCAGCCCTGACGCCTTTGGTTAATAGGAGGTTATTTAACATGGTGTCATGTCGTGACAGTTCCGGGACTCTCCCCCCACCCTCCCAACGAATTGATGTCTAGGCACCCCTCTCCTCACAACCCCCCACGACAATGATTAATATCATGGGGTCCAGGACAACCACACACCCCCACCACTACCCCCTGCACTACCGTCCCCCACCCAGGAATCCTAGACATAAACTGTACAGTGTGTACACAGGTTATTGTGTCAGACCCAGTAAGTAAGCAGCATGGACAGGAATTTTCACATTGAGAGATTAACTTAGAACAACCCCACCCAGTCAGCAGCAGGCCCTATCAGCAGCCGTTCCCTGTCCCGTTCCACCCCCAGTCCCGTACCAGTGAGGGAAGTGGTTTCAGGCTGTTGTACATCTCGGGAGCTTGCTGACACTCCCATCCTTCTCTCTGGCTTCTATCAGCGTACAGTTCTCAGTCCCGGTTCTGTGGTCCCGCCCTAATGCAAACTAGTTGTGTGACCAATTGGATGTTCTGCTTTTGAAGGGAAAAGAAGCAGCCATCAGGTAGTTGGCTGTCTTCTTTTCACTCCAAAGCCACACACACGGACACAGGACGCACACTTGCATTTTATATAGGATGTCGGAATATCCTCATTCATTGGTCTATCAGGAAGCCACATCGTCTATAAGTGTCTGTCGTCTTCTGGTTTATTCGACACATTTCGCTTGTAACTTCCCCCTAACAGATATTGTCTGGTACCACGCTTTGTGACCTAAAATGTTACACCACTCCTCCATCCCTATACAACCACACCAGCCTTAAAATGTGTCTTAGAGTCCAGTCCCCCACCTGAAGAAGGGGCCCAGTCGCCCCGAAACGTGTATCATGTTTGGTTTTCTCACACAATTTGGATGTGACGACTACAAGTTATCTGTTTCTTAGACATATGCTCCATTGGAGTAGGAAGCCTCTTTGTAGTCCGCACCCACCCAGGCGGTGTGCCCTGGACACTTTTGTATATCTCAAGTCCACATCCATGGTGGCCCCATCTATGTCCATGGCCAGGAACTGTGGAAATGATACACCACTGGTCCAATCTTTCCTGTTTATTGCCAATCCATACCTGTGGAACAGTAAAGAAAGAAAAAATAAAATTCGGACACAAAATTGTATTCTATATGTTTTTATTTTAACCATAACTCAGATTGTACCTATCTATCTATCTAGACGCTGATCCAGAGGAAGGCAAAAAAACACACCTGAAGCCAAAGTTGCCCAGGTGGAGAAAAATTCCTTCCTGGCCCCCTAATGGCGATCGGACTAATCCCTGGATCAACATGGCCAATAACGGACAAATCTAATGGATCTCCTTATTTCCTTCATGTCCAGAACCGAGACAACTAAAAGATGGATCCCGGCCCAACTTTGCTCCTACCCTTTCGTCCAAGGCCTACCCTTCGAAGTCGTGTCTCGGCAGAAGCACCCGTCTTCTTATTGACGGGTCCGAGATGAGGTGGGGTTGGAAGAAAAGCCGATCGCAACTTCAGAATCTCAGTTATGGACACTGGAGGTAAGTGCCCACTCTCTATCAGAATCTGGCAACCCTGATCTATACGTTGATCCAGAGGCAGGCGAAAAAACACACTGAAGCAATATGCCCCAGGTGGCAAAAAACTTCCTTCCTGACCCCCTAGTGCGATCAGACTATCCCGGGATTCAACATGTGGGCACAACCTGGTCAAACCTGACAAATCTCTTGGATCAGATTTGGATTTGCCCATTATTGGCCAATTTATATCGTCTCTCTCTCTATTCCCAAAAACAAAACCCCAACCCACCCATACTGGGCTAACGTACCCAGGTGAGGACCTAAACCCGCCAGGTCCTCACCCCCTGGTTACTTCAGTGTCCAGAAATGAGTAACTAAAAGCTGGATCGCCGGCGCACTTTGCTCCTACCCCTTTCCGTCCAGGCCGGACCTTCAGGAAGGCGAGCTCTGCCGAAAGCCCGACTTCCTATAGACGGGTCCGAGACTGAGTTGGGGTTGGGAGAAGCCGATCGCAACTTTCAGAAGCCCAATTCTGGACACTGACGGTAAGTGCCCCACTCCTCTGCCCCGGAACATCCTAACCCACCGCCTTTCTGCTCTGGCCAGCTACTCTATACTTCCATACTCACCCACCCCCTACTCTGCTTGGCTCCAATGCCACCCTTGCCCTTCACGGATTTGGGCTGCAACATTCCACATTGTACATAGGTGTTGCCTTAGGGGGTTTGGGAGCTAAAGGGCGTACCCACCTGTGTTTCCTTATTTAGGGCTGTGGGTGAATCTTTATTCCGCGACTTGCATAATAATACAGGGTGGAATATATGCTGGAAGCCCACAATCCCCATCACACGGGCGAATGTCCATAAAGGAACTATTATCCACAGATATATGGGTATTTAGTAAATAAAACTCCATGGCTCAATTCGTTAAATAATAAAACCAGGGAACGTCTCAGACCACGAAAACGCAGACTGGACAGTCCCCGGTTTAGACGCCGTCATCACGTGCGTCAGAGCCTGTGACAACTTAACCAGCCCCCGCATACGGAATGAGAGCTTGGTCAAAACCTTGACAAGTTTTCGCTACATCCTCATATTTGACAATGTCCTGCCCTGGACAATGTTCCTGACAGAGTCGGCCCCGACAATGTCCCCTCCTTGCGGGCCCAGAGAAAATGCTCTGTGAAGTTTAATTCTCCGTAAAATATGTTCCAGCATTGTGAGTCGCATCCTGTCTGTTCAAATCCTAAATATCAAATGATTTCTTTCTCAAACAGTCTCAGGGTCCTTATATAGACCTGTGAGGTCATTGTTGACATCACTGTTTAGGGAGGGAGTCCCCAGTGGGCGACGTAGGGAGGAGTCAGTGTGACTAACTGTTTAGGGAGGAGCCAGTGGGACATTAGGGAGGAGTCAGTTGTGGAGTCAGGGTTACATCACGTTTATGGAGCCACGATGGTTTGTGATTCCACTATACGATGAATAGGGTTGTGGTTATTAGGGTGACACAATCACAAATGTCCTTTATTTAATAACACACAGAGACTGCAGACCAGTGAAAAAGTGTTCAATTCCAAATTCCCTTTCTTGTGTAGTTTCTTGTCACAGTGAAACCGATCCGCTGGAGCATGGCACTTCTTTCTAGCGCACACGCGCACAGCCTCCAGTGTATCTCTCCCTGCACTTGCTCAGTTGTAGTTTTTTTTTTTTATTTGGGGATTCAATTCTCCTCCTAAGTTTCCTATGACAGATATAGCCCTCCATCCCGAGAAACCACTGTGGAGACAGCACGGAAGGGGCCCCATCATAGTTTTACTGGGGGGCTCAGTGATCCTAGTTTGTCTAGATCCAATGTTCAGTAGCGCTTTAATCCTGATTGGTTTGCTGTGTTGGTGCATGCTTCAATCCCCCTATCAATTTGTTTAGAGCAAGTATCCCCCCTCCCCCTTTTAACCACCCTCTCCAACACTTCCATCCGACCTGACCCACCTTGTCACTACAAACAACACTGTCCTTGCCCTCACCACGCCACACAGTAATTCCCAACTGTCAAATTCTGTCACCTTCCCAGCTACGTAAAACTACTCACAAGTAGATTTTTTAGCACATTTCACCCCAATCGATCCTGAGGCCGACAGTAAACGCTTCACCAGTCCTTGCGGGGTTTCGGCAAATGCGTCAACACACACCACGATAAGGGACCTACCCTGTCAGATCCCGCCTTAGTAAATCGTCCTTTATCATTATGTATGTACCTAACCTGACATACTTAAACATGGAGTTTGTTTTCCCAACAGGTCAGATTTATCATACTCACTAGACATAAGCTCTGTTACACATAACAGGCAACTGAGAAGCCCAGAGTGCCTCCATCTCCATGTCCCAAGGGCAAGCCACAGTTCCCTCTTATGTCCG
>JAACNH010000153.1:13859-137406 GCA_019447015.1 Hymenochirus boettgeri | reverse complement strand
CCTAAAATGTTACATCCTCATCCCTATACAACCAACACCAGCCTTAAAATGTGTCTCTAGAGTCCCAGTCCACCACCTGAAGAAGGGGGCCAGTCGCCCCGAAACGTTGTATTCATGTTTGGTTTTCAATACACAATCTGGAGTGCGACTACAAGTATCTGTTTCTTATGACTATATTGCTTCCATTGGAGTAGGAAGCCTCTTTGTAGTCCGCACCCACGCAGGCGGTGTGCACCTGGACACTTTTCTATATCTCAAGTCCCACTCCATGGTGGCCCCATTCCATGTCCATGGCCAGGACTGTGTAAATGATACACCACTGGCCCAATCTTTCCTGTTTATTGCCAATCCATACTGTGAACAAGTAAAGAAAGAAAAGAATAAAAATTCTGACACAAAATTGTATTTTAATATGTTTTTATTTTGAAACCTATAACTCAGATTGTAGCCTATCTATCTATCTATACGTTGATCCAGAGGAAGGCAAAAAACCCACCTGAAGCCAAAGTTGCCCACGTGGGGAAAAATTCCTTCCTGACCCCCTAATGGCGGTCGGACTAATCCCTGGATCAACATGGCCAATAACAGACAAATCTCTTGGATCTCCTTATTACCTTCAGTGTCCAGAACCGAGCAACTAAAAGATGGATCGCCGGCCCACTTTGCTCCTACCCTTTCGGTCCAAGGCCTACCCTTCAGGAAGACGTGCTCTGCAAGAAGCGCGTCTTCCTATTAGACGGGTCCGAGACTGAGGTGGGGTCAGAGAAAGACGATCGCAACTTTCAGAAGCTCAGTTATGGACACTGAAGGTAATGCCCACTCTCTGCCCAAATCTCTTGGATCAGATTGGATTTGCCCTTATTGGCCATATTTATATCGTTCTCTATTCCCAAAACAAACCCCAACCCACCCATACTGGCTAACGTACCCAGTTGAGGACCTAAACCCGCCAGGTCCTCACCCCCTGGGTCCCACTCCACCACCTGAAGAAGGGGCCAGTCGCCCCGAAACATTGTATCATGTTTGGTTTTCACAATTTGGAGTGCGACAACAAGTATCTGTTTCTTATGACTATATTGCTTCCATTGGAGTAGGAAGCCTCTTTGTAGTCCGCACCCACGCAGGCGGTGTGCACCTGGACACTTTTGTATATCTCAAGTACCACCCCATGGTGGCCCCATTCTATGTCCATGGCCAGGACTGTGTAAATGATACACCACTGGCCCAATCTTTCCTGTTTATTGCCAATCCATACTGTGAGCAAGTAAAGAAAGAAAAGAATAAAAATTCTGACACAAAATTGTATTTTAATATGTTTTTATTTTGAAACCTATAACTCAGATTGTAGCCTATCTATCTATCTATACGTTGATCCAGAGGAAGGCAAAAAACACCTGAAGCCAAAGTCGCCCAGGTGGAGAAAAATTCCTTCCTGACCCCCTAATGGCGATCGGACTAATCCCTGGATTAACATGGCCAATAACGGACAAATCTCTTGGATCTCCTTATTACCTTCAGTGTCCAGAACCGAGCAACTAAAAGATGGATAGCCGGCCCACTTTGCTCCTATCCTTTCGGTCCAAGGCCTACCCTTCAGGAAGTCGTGCTCGGCAAGAAGCCCGTCTTCCTATTAGACGGGTCTGAGACTGAGGTGGGGTTGGAGAAAGCCGATCGCAACTTTCAGAAGCTCAGTTATGGACACTGGAGGTAAGTGCCCACTCTCTATCAGAATCTGGCAACCCTGATCTATACGTTGATCCAGAGGAAGGCGATAAAACCACCTGAAGCCAATATGCCCCAGGTGGCAAAAAATTCCTTCCTGACCCCCTAGTGGCGATCAGACTATCCCTGGATCAACATGTGGGCACACATGGTCAAAACCTGACAAATCTCTTGGATCGAGTTGGATTGCCCATTATTGGCCATATTTTGTAAGTCTCTCTATTCCCAAAAAACAAACCCCAACACCCCATACTGGGCTAACAGTACCCGCTGAGGACCTAAACCGCCAGGTCCTCACCCCCTGGGTTTACCTTCAGTGTCCAGAAATGAGTAACTAAAAGCTGGATCGCCGGCCACTTTGCACTCCTACCCTTTCGGTCCAAGGCCTGACCTCAGGAAGGCGAGCTCTGCAAGAAGCCACGCACGTTCCTATATAGACGGGTCCGAGAATGAGGTGGGGTGGAGAAAGCCGATCGCAACTTCAGAAGCCCAATTCTGGACACTGTGAAGGTAAGTGCCCACTCTCTGGCCCCTGGAACATCCTAACCCACCCGCCCTTTCTGCTCTGGCCGCCTAACTTCATTTCCATACTCACCCACCCCCCTACCTGCTTGGCTCCAATGCCACCCTTGCCTTCACGGATTTGGGTGCCAACATTCCACACATCTGTACATAGGTCGTGCTCTTAGGGGGTTTTGGGGAGCTAAAACGGGCGTACCCAACTGTGTTCTTTTATTTAGGGGTGTGGGTGAACTTTATTCCAGCGACTTGCATAATAATATACAGGGGGAATATTATGCTGGAACGCACAATCCCCATCACAGGGCGAATGTCCATAAAGGAACTATTATCCACAGAATATGGGTATTTAGTTAATAAACTCCATGGCTCAATTCGTAAAAATAAAACCAGGTGACGTCTCAGACCAAGAAACCGAGACTGGACATCCCCGGTTTAGACGCCGATCATCACGTGCGTCAGAGCCCTGTGACACACCACACTACAACAGCCCAGGCATACGGAATGGAGGAGGCTTGGTCTCAAAACTGTGACAAAGTTTTCGCATCAACCTCAGTTTTGGACAAATGTCCTGCCCTGGACATGTTCCGACAGAGGGCCCCCGACAATGTCCCCTTCTTGCGGGCCCAGAGAAAATCTCTGTGCAGTTAATTCTCCGTAAAATATGTTCCAGCATTGTGAGTCGCATCCTGTCTGTTCCAAATCCTAAATATCAAATGATTTCTTCCACAGACTGCAGGGTTCCTTATATAGACCTGTGGGTCATTGCTGAAATCACTGTTGGGGTAGGGATGGAAGTCGGAGGAGTCAGTGGGGCCTAGGGAGGAGGTTTCAGTGTGGACATCACTGTTTTAGGGGAGGAGCCATGTGGGAACATTAGGGATAGTCAGTGGTGGAAGTCAGTGGTGACATACTGATTTTATGGAGTGATGTTGTGATTCTCCTCACATAGATGATAGGGTTGTGTATAGGTGACACAATCAACAAATGTCCTTTATTTAATAACAAACAGAGACCCTGCAGACCCAGTGACAAGTGTTCCATCTCCAGAATTCCTTTGCGTGTCGTTCTGGGTCACATGAACCGATCCGTGGAGCATGCGCACTCGTTTTCTAGCAGCGCCGCCTCCTGTGACTCTCCTGATCTGAATCAGTTGTAGTTTTTTTTATTTTTATTGCCGGGAGGATTCAATTCCCTCCTAGTTTCCTATGACGTATAGCTCATCCCAGGAAAACACTTGTGGGATGAAGCCGGATAGGGGGCCCCCATCATAGTTTACTGGGGGGCTCAGTGATCTCAAGTTATGGCACTGAACAGTCAGAGTAGCGCTTACTCTGATTGCCGTGTGTTGCGTGATTGCCTCCAATCCAGCACACTTTTGTGTTAGGAGCAGTATCCCACTCTCCCCATTTTAACCACCACCACTTCCATCCGACCTACAATTTTCCTCACAAACCAAACTGTCAGTCCTGCACACAGCCACACATGCATAATTCCACACTGTCTCAAATCTCTTGTCCTAACCATTCCGCTACACAGTAAACTCCACTCACAGAGATTTTTTGAGCATTTCCAAACGATCCTGAGGCCGACACCCCCCCCGTAAACGTTAACGTCGGACTGGGGGCATCCGGAAAATGCGGCAACACACACAGCCGAGCGATTAAGGGACCACCCTGTCCGATCCGCCAGTACGTACCCTTATTCATTAGTGTGTGTACCATACCGTTGAACTACTGTAAAAATGGGAGACTTGGTTGTTCCCCTACAGTCAGATTTATTACTAACTGAGACATTTTAAGCCTGTGCCAATAACAGGCACTAGAAGCCCCAGAGTGCCTCCATCCTCCCATGTTCCCAAGGCCCACAGTCCCTCTTAGTGTCCCAGCCCCAGGGCCCCCCCTCTGCCCAAAACCCAGGGTCCCCCACTCTGTACCCAGACCCAGTTTGCCCCCTTTTCTCTGTCCCAGACCCAGGGCCCCCCCCTCGCCAAACCAGGGTTCCCCACTCTGTCCCAACCCAGTGCTCCCCCCCCGTCTGTCCCAGACACCCAGGGGCCCCTCCTCTGTCCCAGGACCCAGGGCCCCCAACACTGTCCCAGACCCATGGTCCCACCCCCTCTCCCAGAACAGCCCCCCCCCCCCTCTGGCACAGGACCCAGGGACGCCTCTGTCCCAGCCCCCAGCCCCCCCCTGTCCCAGACCCCAGGGTCCCCCATCTTTTACTCCAGAGCAGCCCACACCAACGGGACACTAGGGACGCACCACTTGATTTTATATATAGGATGTCGGAATTCCTCATTATTGGTCTAATCAGGAAAGCCAAATATGTCATATAAGTGTCTGTCGTTTCTTTGGTTATTCGCACATTTCGCTTGTAACTTCCTCCCCCTAAAACAGATATTTCTGGTACCCACGGTGTGAACCTAAAATGTTCCATCCTCATCCCTATACACCAACCCAGCCTTAAACATTTGTCTCTAGAGTCCCATTCCAACCACCTGAAGAAGGGGCCAGGTCGCCCCGAAACTTGGATCATGTCTTGGTTTCACAATTGGAGTGCGGACTTACAAGTATCTGTTTCTTATTATGATATAGTGCTTCCATTGGAGTAGGAAGCATCTTTGTAGTCCGCCACCCACGCAGGCGTGGGTGTGCAACTGCGCCACAATTTTGTATATCTCAAGCTCTCGAGTTCCATGGTGGCCGCCCCATTCATGTCCATGGCCCAGCGACTGTGTAAATGTAACCACGGCCCAGTCTTTCCTGTTTATTGCCAATCCATATGTGAGCAAGTAAAGAGTAAAGGAAAGACAAGAATAAAAATTCTGACCAAAAGTGTATCTTAATATGTTTTATTTTGAAACCTATAAACTCAGATTGGTAGCCTATCTATCCTCTATCACGCTACGACCACGCAGGTTGAAGGCAAAAAAAAACCTGAAGCCAAAAGTTGCCCAGGTGAGAGAAAAATTCCTTATTACCTGCGCCCCCCCAGCCCCCCCTCTGTCACAGACCCAGGGCCGCCCTCTGTCCCAGACCCAGACCCCCCCTGTCCCAGACCCCGGGTCCCCCACTCTTTTACTCCAGAGCAGCCACACACACGGACACAGTCCCTATACAACCAACACCAGCCTTAACATTTGTCTCTAGAGTCCCATTCCACCACCTGAAGAAGGGGCCAGTCGCCCCGAAACGTTGTATCATGTCCCAGACCCAGGGTCCCCCCTCTGTCCCAGCCCCCCCTCTGTCCCAAACCCAGGGCCCCTCCTCTGCCCAGACCCAGGGTCCCCCACTCTGTCCCAGACCCAGGGCTGCCCTCTGTCCCAGACCCAGGGTCTCCCACTCTGTCCCAGACCCCCCCTCTGTCCCAGATCCAGGGTCCCCCACATTGTCCCAGACCCAGGGCCCCCCTCTGTCCCAGACCCCCCCTCTGTCCCAGACCCAGGGTCTCCCACTCTGTCCCAGACCCAGGGCCCCCCTCTGTCCCAGACCCAGGGTCCCCCACTTGTCCCAGACCCAGTGACCTCCTCTGTCTCAGACCCAGCCCCCTTCTGTCCCAGACCTAGGGCCCCCCCGTGTCCAAGACCCAGCCCCCCCTGTGTCCCAGACCCTCATCTGTCCCAGACCCATGGCCCCTCCTCTGCCTATATATATCACATCACCCCGTTATATATATATATCACATCACACTGTTATAACAGAAAATCAAAACCATACTTACTGTAATTTTCTTTTCCTGGTCCTGAGACGGCAGTGGAAGTGCATGGGTTAAATCCCTTTTATCCCCATGTGACAGGCCAGTTTGCCAATAAAAAACGTAGCTCCGCCCCTCCATCTCTGTGTCTTTGTGACTGTGTCTGTAGGAGGAGTGTTAGAGAGAAGGGAGGGAGCTACTTCCACTGCCTCTCAGGACCAGGAAAAGAAAATCACGGTAAGTATGGTTCCGATTTTCTGTTTTCCCTGGTCCTTCCACGGCAGTGCATGGGATATACCACGTAATGTAGAATTGAGGGGAGGGAGACAGTTTACTTAGAAGGTTTTGCCGTTTCCAATTTTGGAAGCGAACTCAGCCTTTAGTCAATAACAATAACAATGTAATGTCTGATAAACGTGGACATTGAAGTCCAAGTTGCTGGTCTGCAAATTTCCGATGGAGTGACTTCTGGTTGAAATGATGGCGCCATTGTCCTAGTAGTAGAGTGCGCGGTCACATTGTCTGGTAAGGTAGAATCTGCCATAATGTATACTTGCCAAATGGCACTTATGATCCATGAGGATATAGTTTGGGTTGCTGGCTGTTGACCCTTTTTAGGTCCCATGAAATTTACGAACGGGTATTCTGTTTTTCGGAATATTTCAGGTATTGTCTTAATGTTCTGCCTGTGTCTAGTTCGTTTTCATCCGTTACATCTTGTAGTGATGGTAGAAATATTTCTTGATTTATGTGAAAGTTTGATGCTCCCTTTGGGAGTCTGGTTTTAATATCACGTTGTTCCCTTGGAAATGTAGATCTGGCGGCACCCATTTTAATGCTCTGATTTCGGAGACTCTGCGCCTGGATGTTATCGCTATTAAAAAGACAGTTTTAATATATTTGTTTTGCTGTTTTTTACTTGACACCACCCAATGGAAGAAACTTTTTTTTATATATTTTCTTGTTTTTTATAGTATATTTTTTTTTTAACCTTTTTGAGGTTATATTTTCATCTTTTTTATTTTTGAACTTTTTTTTTTAAAATTATCTCTTAACTTAATTTGTTATAAGTTTAAATTTATAATATTACTTTTTAACTTTTTACTGTATTTTTATTTATTATTAAATTGACTTTACTTTTTAATTTAAGACGTTAAAACTTATTATAATATTTAAATTTACTTTTTTTTATTTACTTAACTTACACCACTGTTCTCCTCCCGGCCCAACGCGGTCTCTAGGGCGCACTCCCAGACAGGTTGACGCGATAACGGCAACGGTGACATCACCACGTACTCCGTGCCGCCCGGCGAAAAGTTCAAGCGAAGCCTCCTCTTCTCACGATGCCCATTGGTCATGTTGTGTTCTTGGCGTCCGTGTCTTGCGGTTCCTCTTGACCCCTCCTGAGGATCCGTTCTCCATGTTCCAGTCACAGCTCCAGCATTGTTACAGTTCAGCTCTCCATTGTTCCAGTTACAGCTCCAGCATTGTTACAGTTCACTCTCTCATTTTCCGTCAGCAGCTCCAGCATTGTTACGTTTCAGCTCTCCATGTTCCAGTCTCCTCCTCTCCAGCATTGTTACAGTTCAGCTCTCCATTGTTCTAGTCACATCTCCGAGCATGTTACAGTTCAGCTCTCCATTGTTCAGTCACAGCTCCAGCATTCTTCAGTCAGTCCATTGTCCAGTCCAGCTCCACTTGTTACAGTTCAGCTCTCCATTGTTCTAGGCTCAGCTCCCAGCATTGTTACAGGTCACAGCTCAGTCCATTGTTCCAGTCACAGCTCCAGCATTGTTACAGTTCAGCTCTCCTTGTTCTGTCTCAGTCCAGCAGGTTACAGTGTCACGCTCTCCATTGTTCCGTCACAGCTCCAGCATTGTTACAGTTCAGCTCTCCATGTCCATCTCACTCAGCTGTTCAGTTCAGCTCCACGCATTGTCCGTCTCCAGCATTGTTAACGTTCAGCTCTCCATTGTTCTAGTCCACACTCCAGCATTGTTACAGTTCAGCTCTCCATTTGTTCAGCTAGTCACAGCCCAAGCATTTTACAGTTCAGCTTTCATTGTTCCAGTCACAGCTCCAGCATTGTTACAGTTCAGCTCTCCATTGTTCTAGTCTCAGCTCCGCATGTTACAGTTCAGCTCCCCATTGTTCCAGTCACAGCTCCAGCATTGTTTACAGTTCAGCCCTCCATGTTCTCAGTCTCAGCTCCAGCATTGTTACAGTTTTCAGCTCTCCTGTTTCCATTCACAGCTCCAGCATTGTACAGTCAGCTCTCCATTGTTCCAGTCACACAGCTCCAGCATGTTACAGGGTTCAGCTCTCCCATTGTTCTAGTCTCAGTCCACATTGTTACAGTTGCAGCTCTCCATTGTTCCGGTCACAGCTCCAGCATTGTTACAGTTCAGCTCTCCACTGTTCCAGTCTCACTTCCAGCATTGTTACCAGTTCAGCTCTCCATTGTTCCAGTCCTCAGCTCCAGCATTGTTACAGTTCAGTCTCCATTGTTCTCAGTCACAGCTCCAGCATTGTTACAGTTCAGCTCTCCATTGTTCTAGTCACAAGCTCCACATTCTTAGCAGTTCAGTCCTCCATGTGTTTCCAGGTCACAGCTCCCATTGTTTACAGTTCAGCTCTCCATTGTTTCTAGTCTCAGCTCCAGCATTGTTACAGTTCAGCTCTCCATTGTTCCAGTCATCTAGCTCCAGCATTGTTACGTTCCAGCTCTCCATTTTCCAGTCCAGCTCCACATTGTTCAGTTCAGCTCTCCATTGTTCCAGTCACAGCTCCAGCATGTGTTACAGTTCAGCTCTCCATTGTTCTAGTCTCAGCTCCAGCATTCTACAGTTCAGCTCCCATTGTTCCAGTCACATCTCCAGCATTGTTACAGTTCAGCTCTCCATGTTCCAGTCACAGCTCCAAGCATTGTTACGTTTCAGCCTCCATTGTTCCAGTCGACAGCTCCAGCATTGTTACAGTTCACTCTCCATTGTTCTAAGTCCAGCTCCAGCATTGTTCAGTTCAGCTCTCCATTGTTCCGTCAACAGCTCCAGCATTGTTACAGTTTCAGCCTCTCCATTGTTCCAGGTCCACAGCTCCAGCATTGTTACAGTTCAGCTCTCCATTGTTCCAGTCACAGCTCCAGCATTGTTACAGTTCAGCTCTCCATTGTTCCGTCCGACGCCAGCATGTGACAGTTCAGCTCTCCATTGTTCCAGTCACGCTCCAGCATTCTACGTTCAGCTCTCCATTGTTTCAGTCACATCCCAGAAGCATTGTTTACAGTTCGCTCTCCAGTGTTCCAGCACTCTCAGCAATTGTTCCAGTTCCCTCCAATTGTTCCAGTCACACCTCCAGCATTGTTACAGTTCACCTCCATTGTTCTAGTCTCAGCTCCAGCATTGTTACAGTTCAGCTCTCCAGTGTTCCCATCAACTCACATTGTTACATTCGCTCTCCATTGTTCCAGTCACAGCCTCCAGCATTGTTACAGTTCAGCTCTCCATTGTTCCGTCACACTCCGCATTGTTACAGTTCAGCTCTCCATTGTTCCGTCACAGCTCCAGCATTGTTACAGTTCAGCTCTCCATGTTCTAGTCTCACAGCTCCAGCATTGTTACAGTTCAGCTCTCCATTGTTCAGTCGAAGCTCCAGCCATTGTTACAGTTCACTCCCATTGTTCCAGTCACCGCTCCCAGCATTGTTACAGTTCAGCTCTCCATGTCAGTCTACAGCTCCAGCATTGTTAAAGTTCAGCTCCCATTGTTCCAGTCTCACGTCCGCATTGTTACAGTTCACCTCCTTGTTCCAGTCACAGCTCCAGCATTGGTACAGTTCAGCTCCCATTGTCTAGTTCAGCTCCAGCATTGTTACAGTTCAGCTCTCCATGTTCTGAGTCTCAGCTCCACATGTTACAGTTCAGCTCCCCATTGTTCCAGTCACAGCTCCACCATTGTTACAGTTCAGCTCTCCATTGTTCTCCACGTCACAAGCTTCCAGCATTGTGTACATGTTCACTTCCCTGTTCTATGTTCTAGTCAGCTCCAGCATGTTACAGTTCAGCTCTCCATTGTTCCAGTCATCAGCTCCAGCATTGTTTACAGTTCCCTCCCTTGTTCTAAGTCACAGCTCCAGCATGTTACAGTTCAGCTCTCCATTGTTCCAGTCAAGCTCCAGCATTACAGTTTCAGCTCTCCATGTTCCATCACAGCTCCAGCATTGTTTACAGTTCAGCTCTCCTTGTTCTAGCTCACCCAGCTGTTAGCCGTTCAGCTCGTCCATTGTTCCAGTCACAGCTCCTGACTTCACTAGAGATTCCACTCCAGTATATTCCAGTGTCCTGTTCCAACATTGTGTCCATTCTAATACAGACTCCTGGGCTCCTATTTCCTCCTACAACATCCGTCTCCCAGGTATCTCTCCTCTAGCAGTACCGGGAAACCTTTACACCCAGGAACTTCTCCCAAGCCTTATAATATGCATTGGGGGTAATTTTCTTTCTGGATGACATTAATGTTTGTATTACCTTATCGGATAGTCCCGCTTCTTTCATTGGCTGATTTCAGTAGCCAGGCCGTCAATTTTAGTTGTTTCAGGTTGGGGTGAATGAGACTCTTCCCAAATGAATATTTCTTCTGTTTGGGTCCAGAGACTTTCGCTCCTGGTTCCCCCGTTTGTTTAGGTAGTAAACTCCGCAATATTGTCCGATTGAACTTGGACTGGTGCATCTGGATCAGAAGTGAAATGAACGACTGGTGCATTGATAGAAGTGAATGAACTTGGCTGGTGCATTCTGGATCATAGTGAAATTGAACTTGGACTGGTGCATTCTGGATCAGGAAGTGAAATTGAACTTGGACTGGTGCATTCTGGATCAGGAAGTGAAATTGAACTTGGACTGGTGCATTCTGGATCAGGAAGTGAAATTGAACTTGGACTGGTGCATTCTGGATCAGGAGTGAATTGAACTTGGACTGGTGCATTCTGGATCAGGGAAGTGAAATTGAACGTGGACGGTGCATTCTGGATCAGGAAGTGAAATTGAACTTGGACGTTCATTCTGGACCAGTAAGTGAAATTTGAACTTGGACTGTCTTCTCATCAGCAGTGAAATTGAACTTGGACTGGTGCATTCTGGATCAGGAAATAAAATGCGTTTAGTCCTAGTGGGACTGCTCGCACTTCTCTAACATTTTGGTTCTGGTTTTTCCAGACTTGATTCCATGTACCCTGGGCCTGTTGGCCGTTGCAGCGCGCTCCCCAGTCTAGAGGGCTCGCGTCTACTGTAATTGGGATCCATGGAAGTAAATTTTCTCTGGTCTGAAATTGTGTGTATGTGTCCACCATTTCATTTTGTGTCTTACTGTTGATGGTAGTAAGATTATCTGATTTGGTGAAGATTGGATTTTCCATTGATGATGGAGGTTGAGTTGTAGCGGTCTTAGGTGGAACATTTCCCACATTACTCATTCTGAAGTTACTATTTTCCGAGGACTCTTTGACATATCTCTGCTGTTGAGTATGGTAATGATATGAGCCTTTTCACTTCCTTGATGACATGTTCTGCGCTCGGTAGGGAGTCGAAGTTGAAGGTTGTTCGTCTCTACCATTGTTCCCAAAAATTGTGTCGTTTGAGATGGTATCAAATTCGACTTCTCTAGATTGATCAGCCACTCATGATTGGTTAGGGTTTTCTGAACATATGATGATATTTTCAGTAAATTGTTCTTGTCTTGAGCTTTTATCAGGATATCTAGATATGCAAAGATTTCTATTAGAAATGCGATTAGAGGTGATAGAACCTTTGTGAACGTACATGGAGAGGATGAAAGACCAAAGGGAAGACATTTGTATTGGAAGTGATGGTTTAGAATGTGGAACCTGAAGTACTTTCTGTGTTTTGGATGTATAGGTACATGATGATAAGCATTTTGTAAAACGATCTTGATCATCCAGTCTTTTTGAATCTGGTTGGATATTGTCTTTAATGTTTCCATCTTGAACTTGTACAGTTTTATATATTTATTCACAAATCGGAGGTCTAGAATAGCTCTGAATGTTCCGTTCTTCTTTCTTTTGAAAAATAGAGTGGAGTAGATTCCCTATTTTTCTTCCGAGTTGGGACTTGTTCTATAACTGATCCATCTAGGAGTTCCTGTAGAATCATGTTCAGTTCTTTTGTGGCTTGTATTTGCTTTGGGTTCTGTGATGTTATAAACCTTTTTCTCGGTGGTAATTAGGAGAATTCTATTAGGTAGACCTTTCTTCCAGTTTCTCACAAAATTGGCCATTCTCCCTCCCTGACTGTGACAAAGCTGGTAGTCATAAGGTTTTCTTGCCTCTACCTCTGGAACTTTTTGGGTCCAATTTTGTTTTTGGGAAATGGTCTACCTGGACGATACTGTTTTGCTTGATGCAGTGAGTGTTTCCCTGAAGAGGTAGACGGGAGTTCTTTTCTGAACTTTCTGTAAGTTGGTAGTGATTTCTTTATAGAATTTTTTTCTATAACTTCATCCAATGCGGTCCAAATAGAAGATTGCCCTTGAATGGAAGATTAGTCATCCCTTGCTTTGACTGACTGTCTACTTTCCATTGTCTGAGACATGGTGCACGTCTTGCTACTGTTGATTGTGCCATGGATTTAGCTGAAAGTTTTAATGAATCCATGGAGGCCTCAGTTATGAAATTATTTGCCAGCTTGATGTCTTGTAATAGTTTAATCAATTTTCCCATCTGTGATGGCCTCTTCTAGGTCTTTAATCCATACTCGATTAGCCCTTGCAATGCTGGTTATTCCAATGGCAGGACTAATAGCTGCCCCTGCTACAATATATGTCCTCTAATGCGGCTTCTTCCTTCCTCTCCATGGGGTCTTTAAGGGACACCCAGTCATCTGTGGCCAGAGCAATTTTCTTTGCAATTTTTGCCACTGGAGTGTCAATCTTTGGTGGTTCGTCTCAAGTCTTAGAGTCTATTTTGTTGAATGGGAAGTTTCTCGTCATATTCTGAGATGTTGAATCTCCTGTCCGTATTTTCCCATTCGGTCTTCATCACTTCTGTCATTTGTTTGTGACTATGAAATTGCGCCTTTGCCGTTGACTTACTTGAAAACGGCAGATCTCCTTTGTCTTTGTCTGAAGGATCCGAAATTTGAAATGTGGATCTCATTTTAGTAATTAGATATTCTAATGCTGCAGTCGATATCTCGGGTTGACTCCTCTGTTTAATCCCCATTTTCCGATAGTAATTCTACATCTGATTCAATGGTCGGACTTGGTTCTGGAGTCGGTTGGATTGGACGTAAGATCCCTTGTTCTCTTAGCATCTCTGATACTTTATCAAAGCTGTAGTTGTTTTATTAATTGGGGTATCCATGGAGGATTGAAACACGTTGGTCATCGTCTGTTGTATTTATTCTTGGGATATCGTTGAAGATGGATTCATGCAGTTCGAGCACATTTTGCTTCCTTGTGTTACAATATTGGAGCATAGGGCACATTCTTTCCCTTTTGATTTACTTGGCCTTTCCCCTGGATCTGGAGAGCTGCAAAAGATAATATTGTTCAAATTATATTAGTATGGAAACTACAAGTAGTTTGCATGCTATAGGAGTTACTCTCAGTAGTGTTTGCTCACCCCTTGGATGCAGACCTGTGTCTTTTGTCAGGGCTAATAGATGCACTGCAAGAGACAAAAGAAAAGTTGCTGGATTACTTTTTGGTTGCTGACTTACAACACACTGGCAGAAGTCAAGTTCTGAGACAGCGGATGTGTGTAGTGGACAAAGCAGAGCTGGTGAACTTACACAGGGGAGCAGCAGGGACTTCACTGGTGTGTCTGATGCAGAGGCCCGCCTAGGACTGAAATGCCGGCCTTTTAAATGTTCGTGCGATGATGTCATCAAAGCGCGCCGGTTACTTACCTATCGCGGGCTACAGAGGCTGTGCGCGCGATGGGAGAAAGGGTTCCGCTAACCCTACCGCTCTACAAGCATGCAATACCGAGTGGTCTTCACTGAGGAGAGTATGAGCCCAGTGGTAAAATTGTTGGGGGAGCTACTATAATTCCGGTCCGTTCGTTTACACAGGAGAAAAAGACACAGAGATGGAGGGGCGGAGCTACGTTTTTTATTGGTAAACCGGCCTGTCACATGGGGATTAAAGGGATTTAACCCATGCACTTCCACTGCCATGGAAGGACCAGGGAAATATCACATCACCCCGTTATATATTACATCACCCCGTTATATATTACATCACCCCGTTATATATTACATCACCCCGTTATATATTACATCACCCCGTTATATATTACACCACCCTGTTAGGGGTGTAACCATATCATTATTATCCCTATGACAGACGGAACCTCCCCACATAATAACAATGTAGATGACGTGCCGGTGATTCCCTGTTATATGACATCATATTATATAAACACTTTACCATTGCTCGTTACCAGGGTTAACAGTAAGCACAAGCTCAGCTGACTGGTCACATGACCATCGGCTAACACGGAAGGCAGAAATGCAGAATCGAGTGGCACTTCCGGTTCCATGATAACGAGGCTTGATAACGAGTCTTACACCATCAGGGAGTAAGTCTGGGACCCAGTGTTACATTACACAGACACTGTGTATAATATAATAACATCCCTGTAATGTAAATGGCCCTGTCATGTATAATAATATAATAACATCCCTGTAATGTAAATGGCCCTGTCATGTATAATAATATAATAACATCCTGTAATGTAAATGGCCCTGTCATGTATAATAATATAATAACATCCTGTAATGTAAATGGCCCTGTCATGTATAATAATATAATAACATCCTGTAATGTAAATGGCCCTGTCATGTATTATAATATAATAACAGTAGATGGGGAAATATAAGTAAAAGTTCTAATTCCTTTCTACAATCTCTGTCCCATCACAATACTTCAATTCATATTCAATTTATATTCAATTTATATTCATTAAATTAACTTTTGCAGTGAACTATTCCTTTATGTAACAAACCACATATGCACTGGATCATGGGAACAAACATCAAATCCAAAAAACGTTTCTGCCTCTTGGGTGTCCCCGAGATGTTTCAGGCAGCCCTTTACCCCTCTCCTTCCCTCCCGATCCATGTTGGCTGCCTGGTGCCCTAACGTTTAACCAATTTTCTATAGTGTTGGGCTCCCTCTCCCACCCCCAACCGCTAAGCCAAACTCTACTTACACAGCCTCTTTTCCATGGCGTTCTACACTGCCAGCAACTGCATCCGTGATTGGCTGCCTCTCAGCCAATCACGGAAGCGGCTGCTGGCCCTCTGCTTGCAGTTTCATGCAATCAGAGGGCCGTGTATATTAATTACTATGAAGTCGTCTGTCTATAAAAAGGTAAATTAGCTATTCACGTCAAACACCAATGGTTTTGGGGTATCCGTATTCTGATGCTTTGAGTGGACAGACGGGTGACCTGTTATCTGTGCTGTTAGGTCCGCACAACCTTTTCTTTTAAACATGTTGATTCCTTCTGCTGAACGGATATTTAACCATTTAAACTCTGTACTCAATTTTAACAGAAAATATTTTTCTTCTTAATTTTAGCGGTGTACCGAAAATGCCCAGGTGTATGGTAATGGGATGCGTCCATGTCACCGGAGGGAAACTCAAGTACCCTGATGTCATCTTGCACGCCTTCCCAAAAGAGGTCGATATGATCAAGAAATGGCTTATTCAGACAGGAAGGAACTTTGAGGACCTAGATGGATTTGCAGAGAAAATTTCCCAAAGGCCTGGGAACTACCGAATCTGCTCCAATCATTTTACCCGCTTTAGTTACCGGGAAAAGGGCTCTACAAATATGCTAAAAACTGATGCGCTTCCGACCGTTTTTCAAATGGCTGCCTCGGGGTCAGCGGGGTTGGACGACATAGTCGGCCCTCCAAGAAAGAGGAAAAGAATAGATAAATATGAATTGCCCCCCTCTGCAAATAAATCCACACAGACCAATCCCAAAATATTTATGACCCATAGAGGAATCAACACGGATTATTGGTCATATTGTGCTGACTCCGCCGCTCAAACAGAGACACAAGGGCCAAAGTTAGATATGGAAACACAGACGGGTGACCCATCAATACCCGCTGAGAGATGGAAAATTAGAAGTGACCATTCGTATCCGTTATATTTTTCTGTACCAATCAGGGCTGCAACTAAAGAAACAACCCAGGACACTATTAGTGAACCTCAAGCATCTCCCTGGGAATTCCATCCCATGCGTTGTCAATTTCATTCACCATCAGATTCATCTACTGAACAGACTGTTTTAGAGAACACTTCCTATGACCTCCATGAGGGGCAGACTTTACAGGGTTCACATTCACAATCTCCATGGGAAGGAAATTCCCCACCACAAAACGAACCCGTCATACAGAACAATACATTGTGTTTGAGGATTGTCTAGACAAACTCTTCTCATTAAGTCAATGTCAAGACAAAAGTGGGAGAACTGTCACTCCTGTCACCCGAGTAAATAAACATAGAGAGGAAGCTGTTTGATTGTCCTCTGAAATGTTCCCACGACACGATGCCTTAGTGTGGACCAGCCAACCTTTCTTCGACAAATATAGCGGTCGGAAATGTCTTGTTATCTGCCGCTATCCTGATGAGCGGTTCCTCGTTTAGGAAGTACAAGAGATGTTCAGTCTGTTTGGCCTCATAAATATTTCACACATATTTTTTATAAATACCAGAGATCGTTTATCTTCCCCGCAATAGATTACAACTGGAAAATGGAACAAATAGATATTGTCATGACCTACAGGGAAGAGGGATTGTACTGCTGGAAACGGCCGACATGATGGACCAGGGCAGAGTTCTAAGTATTGCACCTATTCTTTAATGGATGTGATGAGTAAGAAGATAGTTACATTCCATATTGAGCAACGAGGGCTTGGAAAGTCACCGTGTAGATATGGAAAAGAAAGCCTTCCAGTTATGTCTAGACAGCCTTCTAGACAAACGGGTGAGTGTAAAGATTCTTGCAACTGAAACATGGTAATCGGTAAGTTAATGTCCACCAAGTATTCTCATATTGACCATCAGTTGGACTTGGTGGATGTCTGTAATTCATTACCCACAAACTGGTTACTGCCAGTAAAAAAAAACTGTAACGGATATCTCCAAGTGGATTGGATACATCACAGACCACCTATGGTGGAGCGCAGGGACATGTGAACAGAACGTGGACGTTTTATTGGATAAATGAAATCTGTTTTGTTCCATATTTCGAATGTACACTCATTCAGCTCTCTAACATATTACAGCAAATGTCAACATGCAAAGGTCAAGAAAAAAGAACATAAACACACGCCATGGATAACCAGCGTCCAACCGGCCCACCAAGCTTTAGAGAAAATAATCCAAGAACCTTTTGTGTTGAAGGACATTAGCAAATTGAACAAGTGTTGCCATACTGTAGGGTTGGAGGTGTTTAATTCAAAACGTCTTAAATACCAGTTAAAGAGACTGTCTTTCAAAATGGATGCAGTATACGCAAGGACCAGTCTAGCCGCATTATCACATAATCGAAGCATCCGCCGAAAACAAGTCACAGCCGCTTTTCCCCAAAATACAGGCTTAGGAGTTGGAAGGAAGAAGCACAAAACTAGTTTTCCCAAACACAGAGAATTGGTTTCCAGTCCGGGAAGTGGAGGATCTAATGACTCTCATCTTTACAATATCCTCAGAGACTCTATCAAGATACTTCATAGAGAGATGTAACCAGACTGGGGATCTGGCTAATAAAAAACTCTGTAAGTGACTTTTTAAAAAACATTTTTGACCTAGTCAAAAGTGAATGTACAAACTGCAAATTATCAACCTTTTTCTATTACGGCTTTCTTTGTATATTATGTAGAGGATTATATCAAGTTTACTAATATTTAGTATTTTGTTTGAAGGGCATGTCCACCCCCAGAATGACAATAAATACTTCCCCCAACCCACTAGAACATTATATTTACCTCTCTTTGCGGTCCCTGAAGCCCAAATACTTACTGAGCTTCTCCTCCCTGATGCTCGCCCATTCTGTAAGCTCAGTGAGCTTTTTTAGAGCCTCTAAAAAAATAAGCATGAGTCAGTCATTGGCTCTGACATCAGCTTCCATGCAGAGAGGAAATGTAAGTTGATGATCTCGTGGTTTGGGGGACTGGGGAAGGAAAGTATGGAATTTTATTCTGGGGGTGGACATGCCATTTAACTGTATCACTTTTCAAGAAATGATTAGCAGATTTCTTTGTTATAAAAACTGAAAATGTAAAAAAAAAAAAATCCCTGTTATAACGGCAATAAAAAGACACATTATCGCTATTTACCTAGTAAACGCCAAAATAATGAGAACAAGTTAATATCTACATTCATTTCTTCAGCCCATAAAGAAATTGGCAGTGTTTTCTCTACCATAAGGATATTAATTGTCCTGTAAAGGGATATTTGACAGTGTGCTGTCCAGAATGTGCTCCTATCTTTAATATAGACGTGCATGCACAAAAGTTAAAGGGACACTATACTGAAAAAATGACTTTACCTCATCTTAATCTATAATTGAATACATGTAAGTAGCAATTACTCTGATTTGTGTGTGTTGCTGCATGCCTTCAATCCAGCACACATTTTGTTTAGGAGCAATATCCCCCTCCCTCTTTTAACCACTCTCACTTCCATCCGACCTGACTTCCCCCTAACCCACAAACCAACGGCAAGCCGCTGCACACAGCATGCTCAAACGTCAGAATCTCTGTCACCATTCCAGCTACAGTAAAACTACTCACAGAAGAATAGAGCAAGGAACTTGATTGACAGCTGGAATATAAGAGGTTTTAGATTGGATATCTAAAGAAATAGGGGGCAGATCAACAAAAAAAAAATCCTAGAAGTGCCCCTCGCTTATTCCCACGCCAATGTAAATAATAGATCTCACCTCCCTGTGAATAATAGATAAATATTCAAGGTACATTCAATTATCAGTTTAGTGTTCCTTTAAAGGGGAACTGTGGTCTCCAAACAAGTTGATTTTAAATAAAAGACAAGGTTCCTACTTTAACGGTATGTACAAACCGTACAAAAAAAATTCATATAAGATTCCCCCTGGTCTCACAGCCCCACCGCTATATTTATATTTTTAGAAGCCCCCCAAACTCTACTTACCTCCCCTCTTTCCTCCGCTGCGCTCCCCCCCGGCCCTCTGCTTGCGAGAAAATGCAAGCAGGGGGCGGGACCGCAGCCGCGTCTGTGATTGGCTGAGTGGCAGCCAATCACGGACGCGGCTGCCGGCAGCTCACTTCGGCGGGGAAGAGGAGAGGTAATAATGTTTGGGAGCTTTCTAAAATATAATATAGCGGTTGGGGCTGGGAGACCAGGGGGAATCTACCATTAAGGGTTTAACGCTAGGGGAGGGAATCGGAGAGGGAGGGAGGGGGAGAAGGCTGCAGTACGCATGCCAACTTCTCCCGGAGGCCAGGTAGGAGGCAGTGTCCTATATGGACTCTGCTATCCTCCTGGTGGGCAGTTTTTGGGGACTTTGGGGGGGACTACAGGAGAACCATATGGAGCTGGGATGTGAGGTAAGGATTAAACTAAACTACCCAATGGGGCCATTAGTGGGGGGATATAGTTTTTGGGGGTGGACATGCCCTTTAAAATGCACAGCTCATGATATCAGAGATTTAGGGGTTGTGAGGTGCTGATCTGTGGTCACATACTAGTTCCTGCTTCTAATCCACGGTTTTAGGACTTGCTCAGTGCAGGAAAAAGTAGATAAACAAGGAAGAGTTTGAGTTACGTGACTGAGGAGAGAAGGGGGGGGTGGGGGTAACAGTACAACGCCCACACAGGGTGTGTAAGGTTGTACTTGTTGTCTTTTTTTTGGAGGAGTGATTTATGGACCAGTTATCCTTTACGCTATCTGCACGTGGCCTAATCTGGGATCTGAAGTTTCATCTGCCATTGTTTAGCAATCTGTCCTGATGCTAAATGATGAGTCTTTGGGTGTTAAACAAACACTCCCCACCCCTTCACCATAGAACATTACAGGCTGCACTGGAGGCATAAAATGCAAGATGTCACTGAAAATAGGCACTAAAGAAAAACTGTAATTGGGTTTAAAGTCGACTGTGTTATATTATTGTTAAAAACTTCTTTAGTAGGTTTTGTCATGTTCAAGGTTGAACGTAAATAGAAATGCTTATATTTCCTTTTTATGTATCATAGAGTGCATCGCTGTGCTGCATATGGCTGGGAAAATCACTGTTCACCAGGGCAACTTTACATGGGGTTCACCCCAGTGGGAAGCTGGAACAGAGGCAGTGAATGCATCACACAATATATAGACAATTGGGCTGTTGTACATCCAAGTGAAACTAGAGACCAAAAATAGAATCCATACAAAGAATAGAATCCTAGTGCACAGACAATTCTAATTGGATATTGACTCCCTCCATAAGGTTCTACTACAAACGCCAGCCTAGGTCCTAACCTACTGGTACTTTATATAACTGGGGTCCTAACCTACTGGTACTTTAATAACTGGGTCCTAACCTACTGGTACTTTATATAACTGAAGGTCCTAACCTACTGGTACTTTATATACTGGGTCCTAAACTCTACACTGGTACTTTATATAACTGGTGTCCTAACCTACTGGGATACTTTATATAACTGGGTCCTAACCTACTGGTACTTTATATAACTGGGGGGTCCTAACCCTCTTACTGGGTCCAACCTTTATATAACTGGGTCCTAACCTACTGGTACTTTATATAACTGGGGAACTCCTAACCTAAAATAACTGGTCTGGGGTAACCTGTCTGGAACTGGTAACTACTGGTCTTTTCTACTAACTGGGTCCTTACTTTTTCTGTCTTCCCTGTCTTTTTTGGACCTATACACTCGGTCTTTTTATCTTGATGTTTTTGTTCCTAACCTACTGGTACTTTATATACGGGTCCTCAACCTACTGGTACTTTATATAACTGGGTCCTAACCTACTGTACTTTAACTGGTCCTAACCTACGTACTTTAATTAACTGGGTCCTAACCTACTGGTCTGTTATATAAACTGGTCCACTACTGGTATCTTATTAACTGGGTCCTACCCACTGGTACTTTTATATAACTGGGTCCTAACCTACTGGTACTTATATAACTGGGTCCTAACCTACTGGTACTTTATATAACTGGGGTCCGAACCTACTGGTACTTTTATATAACTGGGTCCTAACCTACTGGTACTTTATATAACTGGTCCTAACCTACTGGTACTTTATATAACTGGGTCCCTAACCTACTGGTACTTTAATAACTGGGTCCTAAAACCTACTGGTACTTTATATAACTGGGTCCTAACCTACTGGTACTTTATCTATACTGGGTCCTAACCAACCTACTGGTACTTTATATAACTGGGTCCTAACCTACGGTACTTATATAACTGGGTCCTACCTACTGGTACTTTTATATAACTGGGTCCTAACCTACTGGTACTACTTTATATAACTGGGTCCTAACCTACTGGTACTTTATTAACTGGGTCCTACTACCTACTGGTACTATTATAACTGGGGTCCTAACCTACTGTACTTTATATAACTTGGTTCCTAACCTACTGGTACTTTATATAACTGGGGTCCTAACCTACTGGTACTTTATATAACTGGGTCCTAACCTACTGGTACTTTATATAACTTGGTCCTAACCTACTGGTACTTTATATAACTGGGGGGTCCTAACCTACTGGTACTTTTATAACGGGGTCCTAACCTACGTACTTTTATTAACTGGGTCCTACCTACTGGTACTTTATATAACTGGGATAACTGGGTCCTAACCTACTGTACTTCTATAACTGGGGTCCTAACCTACTGGTACTTTATATACACTTGGGTCCTAACCTACGGTACTTTATATAACTGGGTCCTCAACCTACGGGTACTTTATATAACTGTCCTATCCTACTGGTACTTTATATAACTGGGTCCTAACCTACTGGTACTTTAGAAACTGGGTCCAAACCTACTGGTACTTTATATACTGGGTCCTACCCTACGTTACTGCTGGTACTATTATAGAACTGGTGTCCTAACCTACTGGTACTTTATCTAACTGGGTCCTAACCTACTGGTACTTTTATAAACTGGGGAACTGGTCCTAACCTACTGGTACTTTATATAACTGGGTCCTAACCTACTGGTACTTTTATATAACTGGGTCCTAACCTCTCTGGTACTATTATTAACTGGGTCCTAACCTACTGGTACTTTTTAACTGGGTCTAACCTAGTACTTACTATTTATATAACTGGGTCCTAACCTACTGGTACTTTATATAACGGTCCTACCCTACTGGTACTTTATATAATGGGTCCTAACCTACTGGTACTTTATATAACTTGTCCTAACCTACTGGTACTTTATATAACGGGTCCTAACCTACTGGTACTTTATATAACCGGGTCCTAACCTATGGTACTTTATATAACTGGGTCCTAACCTACTGGTACTTTATATAACGGGTCCTAACCCTACTGGTACTTTATATAACCGGGTCCTAACCTACTGGTACTTTATAACTGGGTCCTACCTACTGGTACTTTATATAACTGGGTCCTAACCTACTGGTACTTTATATAACTGGGTCCTAACCTACTGGTACTTTATATAACTGGGTCCTAACCTACTGGTACTTTATATAACTGGGTCCTAACCTACTGGTACTTTTATAACTGGGTCCTAACCTACTGGTACTTTATATAACTGGGTCCTAACCTACTGGTACTTATATAACCGGGTCCTAACCTACTGGTACTTTATATAACCGGGTCCTAACCTACTGGTACTTTATATAACCGGGTCCTAACCTACTGGTACTTTATATAACCGGTCCTAACCTACTGGTTACTTTATAGTACCGGGTCCTAACCTACTGGTCTTTATATAACTCGGGTCCTTAACCTACTGTACTTTATATACCGGGTCTAACCCTAACTGGTACTTATTATATACCGGGTCCTAACCTACTGGTACTTTATATACCGGTCCTACCCTACTGTTTATATAATGGGTCCTACCCTACTGGTACTTTAATATAACTGGTCCTAACCTCCTGGTCCTTTATATAACTGGGTCCTAACCTACTCTGGTACTTTATATAACTGGGTCTACCTAAAACCTACTGGTACTTATATAACTGGGCCTACACCTACGGTACTTTATAACTGGGTCCAACCTACTGGTACTTTTATAACTGTCCTATCCTACTGGTACTTTATAACTGGGTCCTACCTACTGGACTTTATTAACTGGGTCTAACCTACTGGTACTTTTATAATACGGGTCCTAATCCTACTGGTGACTTTATTAACGGGTCCTACCTACTGGTACTTAATATAAACGGGTCCTACCTACTGGTATTATAATCACCTGGTCTAACCTACTGGTACTTTATACCGGGTCCTACCTACTGGTACTTTATATAACTGGGTCCTAACCTACTGGTACTTTATATAACTGGGTCCTAACCTCTGGTACTTTAATATAACTGGGTCCTAACCTACTGGTACTTTTTATATAACTGGTCCTACCTACTGGTACTTATATAACTGTCCTAACCTACGGTTTTTATATAACGGGTCCTATCCTACTGGTACTTTTTAACTGGGTCCTAACCACTGGTCTTTAATAAACTGGGTCCTAACCTACTGGTACTTATATAACTGGGTCCTATACCTACTGGTACTTTATACCTGGTCCTAAACCTACTGGTACTTTATATAACGGGTCCTATCTTCTACTGGTACTTTATTAACTGGTCCAATCCTACTGGTACTTATTAATACTACACTGGGTCCTATCCTATAGGTCAACGGTACTTATATAACTGGGTCCTAACCTACTGGTACTTTTATAACTGGGGTCCTAACCTAACTGGTACTTTATATAACTGGTCCTAACCTACTGGTCCTTTAATATACCTGGGTCCTATCCTACTGGTACTTTATATAACTGGGTCCTAACCTACTGGTACTTTAATATAATGGGTCCTAACCTACGGTACTTTATATACTGGGTCCTAACCTACTGGTACCTAGTCTTTATATAACTGGGTCCCTAACCTACTGGTACTTTATATAACTGGGTCCTACCTACTGGTACTTTATATAACGATGGTGTCCTAACCTACTGGTACTTTATATAACTGTTTCCTAACCTACTGGTACTTTATATACTGGGTCCTAACCTACTGGTACTTTATATACCTGGGGTCCTAACCTACTGGGTACTTTATATAACTCGAACTGGGTCCTAACCTACTGGTATTTATATAACTGGGTCCTAATCCTACTGGTACTTTATTATAACTGGGGTCCTAACCGTACTGGTACTTTATATACTGGGTCCTAACCTACTGGTACTTTATATAACTGGGTCCTAACCTACTGGGTAACTTAATCACTGGGGGGTTCCTACCTACTGGTACTTTTATAACTGACACTGGGGTCCTAACCTACTGGTACTTTATATAAACTGGGGTCCCTAACCTACTTGGTACTTTATAAACTGGGTCCTAACCTACTGGTACTTTATATAACGGCCCGGAAACCTGGGTCCTAACTCTACTGGTACTTTATATAACCGGAACTGCTGGTCCTAACCTACTGGTACTATAATAAACCGGGTCCTAACCTACTGTACTTTATATACGGGTCCTACACCTACTGGTACTTATAACCTGGTCGCTAACCTACTACTGGTACTTTATATAACCTGGGTCCTAACCTACTGGTACATTATTATAACCGGGTCCTAACCTACTGGTACTTTATATCTGGTACCCTAACCTACTGGTATTTTATACTAACTGGGTCCTAACCTACTGGTACTTATATAACTGGTCCTAACCTACTGGTACTTTATATAACTGGGTCCTAACTACTGGTATTTTTATATAACTGAGACTCTGGGTATTACTGCTAACCTACTGGTACTTTATATAACTGGATCCTAACCTACTGGTACTTTATATAACTGGGTCCTAACCTACTGGTACTTATATAACTGGGTCCTAACCTACTGGTACTTTATATAACTGGGTGGTCCTAACCTACTGGTACTTTATATATAACTGGGTCCTAACCTACTGGTACTTCTAATACTACTGGGTCCTAACCTACTGGTACTATATATACCTGGGGTCCTAACCTACTGGTACTTTATATACCTGGGTCCACCTACTGGAACTTTATATACTGGGTCCTAACCTACTGTACTTCTATAATAACTGGGTCCTAACCTACTGGTACTTTTAACTAACTATGGTTCCTATCCTCTGTACTTAATAACTGGGTCCTGATCCTACTGGTACTTTATAACTGGGCTCCTACCTACTGGTACTTTATATAACTGGGTCCTACCTACTGGTACTTTATATAACTGGGGTCCTAACCTACCTGGTACTTTATATACTGGGTCCTAACCTACTGGTACTTTATATACTGGGGTCCTAACCTACTGGTCTTTATATACTGGGCGGTTCCTACCTACTGGTACTTTATATAACTGGGTCCTACCCTACTGGACTTTATATAACTGGGTCCTATACCTACTGGTACTTTATATAACTGGGTCCTAACACTACTGGGTCCATTTACTATCCTGGATCCTAACCTACTGGTCTTATATAACTGGGTCCTACCTACTGGTACTTTATATACACTGGGTCCTAACCTACTGGTACTACTTATAATGAACCTCTGATCTTGGGTCAACTTTACTATAACTGGGTCCTAACCTACTGGTACTTTATATCACTAACTGGGTCCTATCCTACTGGTACTTTATATAACTGGGTCCTAACCTAACTGGTACTTTATATAACTAACTGGGTCCTATAACCTACTGTTACTTTATATAACTGGGTCCCTAACCTACTTGTACTTTATATAACTGGGGTCTAACACTACTGGTACTTTATATAACTGGGTCCTAACCTACTAGGTACTTTATATAACATGGGTCCTAACCTACTGGTACTTATATAACTGGGTCCTAAACTACTGGTCAACTTTATATAACTGTGAATGGGTCCTATCCTACTGGTACTTTATATAACTGGGTCCTATCCATACTGTACTTTATATATAACTGGGTCCTAACCTACTGGTACTTATATAACTGGGGTCCTAACCTACTGGTACTTTATATACTGGTCCTAACCTACTGGTACTTTTATATAACTGGGGTCCTACCTACTGGTACTATTATATAACGGGGTCCTAACCTACTGTACTTTATATAACTGGGTCCTAATCCTACTGGTACTTTTATATAACTGGGTCCTAACCTACGGTACTTATATAACTGGGTCCTAACCTACTGGTACTTTACTTTATAACTGAGGTCCAACCTACTGGTACTTTTATATAACTGGTCCTAACCTACTGGTACTTATAAACTGGGTCCTATACGTCTACTGCCTAGGTACTTTATATAACTGGGTCCTAACCTACTGGTACTTTATCATAACTGGGTCCTAACTCCTACTGGTACTTTATATAAACTGGGTCCTAACCTACTGGACGTTTATAACTGGGGTTCCTAACCTACTGGTACTATTATATACTGGGTCCTATCCTACTGGTACTTTATATCTATGGGTCCTAACCTACTGGTAACTTTATATAAACTGGGTTCCTACCTACTTGGTACTTTATATAACTGGGGTCCTAACCTACTGGTACTTTATATAACTGGGGTCCTATATCCTACTGGTACTTTATATAACTGGGTCCAACCTACGGTACTTTATTAACTGGGTCCTAACCTACTGGTACTTATATAACTGGTCCTAACCTACTGGTACTTTATAATAACTGGGGTCCTACCTACTGGTTACTTTATATAACTGGGCCCTAACTACTGGTACTTTATATAACTGGGTCCTAACCTAACTGGTACTTATTATAAACTGGGTCCTACCTACTGGTACTTTTATAACTGGGTTCAACCTACTGGTACTTTATATAACTGGGTCCTATCCTACTGGTACTTTAATAACTGGGCCTATCCTACTGGTACTTTATAAACTGGGTCCTAACCTACTGGTACTTTATATAACTGGGTCCTACCTCACTGGCTACTTTATATACTGGGTCCTAACCAATAACTGGTAACTTTATATAAACGGGGGTCCTACCTACTGGTACTTTATAGCTGGATCCTAACCTACTGGTACTTTATATAACGGGTCCTAACCTACTGGTCCTTTATATAACTGGGTCCTACCTTACTACTGGTACTTTATATAACTGTTCCTAACCTACTGGTACTTTATATAACTGGGTCCTCAACTACTGGTACTTTATATAACTGGGTCCTATACTTCTACTGGTACTTTTATAACTGGTCCTAACCTACTGGTATTATATAACTGGGTCCTACCTACTGGTACTTTCGACTATTATACTGGTTCCTAACCTACTGGTACTTCATATAACTGGGTCCTACCTACTGGTACTATATATAACTGGTTCCTAACCTACTGGTACTATATAACTGGGGCCATCCTACTGTACCTTTATATACGGGTCCTAACCTACGGGTACTTTCATATAACTGGGGTCCTCACCTCTGGTATTGATATAACTGGGTCCTATCCTACGTGTACTTCATATAACTGGGTCCCGTCATACTGGTACTTTAATAATGGGTCCATGATCTCTATTAAACTCGTGGTCCTTATATACTGGTCTAACTTGTAGTTTATAATGGGGTCCTAACCTACTGGTACTTTATATAATGGGTCCTATCTACTGGTACTTTATATAACTGGGTCATAACCTACTGGTATTTATATAAACTGGGTCCTAACCTACTGGTACTTATAACCGGGTCCCTAACTAACTGGTAAACTTTATTAACTGGGGTTCCCTATCTCTGGTACTTTTATATAACTGGGGTCCTAACCTACTGGTACTTTATATAACTGGGCCCTAACCTACTGGTACTTTATATATAACTGGGTCCTCACTACTGGTACTATTATTAATACTGGTCCTACCTACTGAGTAACTTCTATAGAACTGGGTCCATAACCTCTGGTAACTTATATACTGCGTCATAACTACTGGTACTTGATCATATAACGGGGTCCATCCTACTGGTACTTTATATAACTGGGTTCTAACCTGGTACTTATATACTGGGTCCTACCTATGGTTTCATATAACTGGTCCTATACCACTGGTACTCTCAGTCATATACTGGGGCCCGTCACCTACTGGTACTTTATATATACTGTGGTCCGATTCCTACTGGCACTTTATATAACAGGGTCCCTAACCTACTGGTACTTTATCATAACTGGTCCTAACCTACTGGTTCTATTATAACTGGATCCTACCCTACGGTACTTTATATAACTGGGTCCATAAACCTAAGCTTTACTGGTATTAACATATGTAATGTTATATAACGATCACCCTGGGTCTACTCACTATGGTACTTAAAACTGGGTCCCTAACTCCTCGTACTTATATAACTGGGTCCAGACACACTGGAACTGCTATATAACTGCGCTAACTGGTAATACAAAACTGGGTCCTAACCTACGTCAATAAGGTCAACCTAGTCCTATAACGGTTGACGGCCCTTAACTGGGTCCCTAATCCTCACTGGTACTATTATAACTGGTCCGTCCTAGTTACTTTTATATAACTGGGGCATAACCTACTGTGACTTTATATAACTGGGTCCTACCACTACTGGTATTATCATATAACGGGTCCTAACCTACTGGTACTTTCATATAACTGGTTCCGTAACCTACTGTACTTTAATCTAATGGGTCCACTAACCTTACTGGTACTTTATATAACTGGGGTCACGATCCTACTGGTATTTATATAGAACTGGGTCCTACCTACTTGGTACTATATAAATGTCCTACCTTGGTACTTTTAACGGGAACTCTGCTTATAAACTGGGATCTAACTACTGGTACTCATATACACTGGGTCCTAACCTACTGGTACTTATATAACTGGGTCTCGAACTAGGTATAATAACGTCTTACAAGGTACTTTATAAACTGTCCTGATCCTAATGGCTACTTTATATAACGTCTGGGTCCTAACACTGTACTGGTACTTTTATTAACTGGGTCCTAACCTACTGTACTTCATATAACTGGGTTCCAACTACGGTACTCAATATAACTGGGTCCTCAAAACCTTACCTGGTACTCTTAATATAACTGGGTCACTCTACTGGGTACTTTAATACTCGGGTACTAACCTACTGTACTTCATAACTGGGTCCTAACCTACTGGTACTCTCATATAACTGGGTCCTAACCTACTGGTATCATAAGGGTCCATCCATCTGGTATGTAAAACTGGGTCCGATACCTACTCGGTACTATTCATATACTGGGGTTTCCTAGACCTACTGGTACTTTATATTAACGGGTACACTAAGCTTGACTAACTGGTCTACTACGTACTTTTACTCTATAATGGGTCCTAACCTCCTGGGGTACTCCATATACTAACTGGGTCCCTAACCTACTGGACTATCATATAACTGGTCATTACTCCTACTGTGCATACTTTATTAACTGGTTCCAGATACTATACTGGTCCTTAACTCAATTATTATCAAACCTGGGTCCTACCTATGGTACTTTATATAACTGGGTCCTATACCTACTGATACTTTATATAACTGGGTCCTAACCTACTGGTACTTTATTAAACTGGGTCCTAACATACTGGTACTTTATTAACTGGGGTCTCCTAACTACTGGTACTTTCATATAACTGGGTCCTACCTAACTATGGGTACTTATATAACTGGGTCCAACCTACTGATACTTTTAATAAGCCTGATCCTAGTACTCTAAGTGGTCTACTCTTTACTCATAACTGGGTCAAACTATCCAAACTGGTCCACTTGCGTATATTAAACCCTGGCGCACATCCTACTGATTACTTTAATAACCTGGGTCCGATACCTACTGGTTACTTTAATAACGGGGTCCTAACCTATGGTAACTTTATGATAACGGGGTCCTAACCTACTGGTACTTTATATACTGGGTCCTAACCTACGGTACTTTATATAACTGGGTCTACTACTGGTACTTGGGGGTATTAACTGGTCCTAACCTACTGGTACTTATATAATGGTCTAAACTATGGACATGTAACTGGTCCTATCCTACTGGTACGTTATATAACGGGTCCTAAACCTACCGGTAACTATAATTAAACTGGGTCCTAACTATGAGTACTCCAGATAAAACGGGATCCCTACACTACTGGGTACTTTGATATACTGGGTCCTAACCTACTGGTTACGTCATTAATGTCCAATATGGACTATAGACTGGGATCCTATCCTACTGGTACTCTATATAACTGGGTCGATAACCTCCTGGTACTTTATATAAACTGAGTCCTAACCACTAACCTCCTGGTACTGTTTATAACTGGGTCCTATCCTACTTGGTACTTTAATAAATATACACTGGTCCTATCCTATGGTACTTTATATAACGCGGGTCTACCCTACTGGTACTGTTTATATACTGTGTCCTAACCTACTGGTACTTGCCTTTTTGGCTACAGAGCCAAACAGGCATTACATGGCTGTTTAAAAACCACACGCATGCGATTTCGTATGTCGATTTTTTTTTTGGGAGTTTGCACATGCGATTTTCTCCATAAAAAAGAAAAACGCATGCGTTTGCGAATAAAAATGTGGAACGCAAATCGCAACGCACCCAAAAACGCAAAAAAATGCATGCGCCGTATAAAATGCTGGCAACAAAAATGACTACACAAGTAAAAATTGTGCCCAACGGTGTTTGTGTGTCCTGCTGGCATGGAGATCACTAGAGCTTCACGGCTGGCACTGGAATCACAGAGCTAGGTGGATGTTAGAGACCTTTACTCGCCTCCACCTTGTTTGAAGATGCCCCACAGATGCTTCAATAGGGTTTTAGATCTGGGACACGTCTCCATCCCTTTACCCTCCTTTTCTTTAGCAAGGCGGGTGTTTGGGGCTATTTATACCATGTTGATAACAGAACATCACACAGCTTCCATTTATCGCTAAAAGTGTGGGTAACGTATCCATTAAAACGGTCTAGTATGCGGTACGTTTTCACTTATCATCTAAATGTGTGGTACGTATCCATTTATTATCGTCTAGTGTATACGCACGTATCCTTTATTGTCTAGTGTATCGGCACGTATCCATTTAAACTTCTAGTGTGCGGTACGTTCCATTTACCGTCAGTGTGCGGTACGTATCCATTTAACGTCTAGTGTGGCGGTACGTATCCATTTTATCGGCTAGTGTACTGCACGTATCCATTTATCGTCTAGTTACGGCAGTATCCATTTATCGTCTAGTGTGGCCGGTACTATCCTTAACGTCCTAGTGTGCGGTGCGTATCCATTTAACGTCTCTGTGTGTCGGTACGTATCCATTTAATCGTCTAGTGTGCGTACGTATCCATTTAAACGTCTATGTGGCGGTAACGTACCATATTATCATCTAGTGTACGGCACGTATCACATTTATCGTCTATGTACGGCACATATCCATTTATAGGTGGGCGTCTAGTTTTACGGCAACGTATCCCTTTAACGTCGAGTGTGCGGCACGTATCCATTTTCGTCTAGTTGCGTAACTTATCCATTTAAACTCTAGTATACGGTAACGTTTTCATTATCGTCTGAGTGTGCGGTACGTATCCATTTAACGTCTAGTGGTGGCGGTACGTATCCATTTTATACGTCTAGTGTGCGTACGTATACCATTTAATAACGCTAGTGTGCGGTACGTATCCCATTTATTCGTCTAGTGTACGGCCGTATCCATTTATCGTCCTAGTTTACGGCACGTATCCATTTATCGTCTAGTGTGCGGTCGTATCCTTTAACGTCTAGTGTCGCGGTACGTACCATTTAACGTCTAGTGTGGGTACGTATCATTTTATCGTCTAGTGTGTCGGTACGTATCCATTTAAACGTCTAGTGTTCTGTACGTATCCATTTATCTTCTAGTGTAACGGCACGTCTCCATTTATCCGTCTAGTGTATACGTCAACGTATCTCCATTTATCGTCAGTGTACGGGCCGTCTCCATTTAACCGTCTAGTGTGGCGGGGCACGTATCATTTATCGTCTGTGGTGTCTGTAACGTATCCATTTAACGCTAGTATACGGTACGTTTTCATTTAACGCTAGTGTGCGGTCCGTATCCATTTAACGTCTAGTGTTCGGTACGTATCCATTTAAAACGTCTATGTGCGGTACTTCCATTTAAAACGTTAATGTGTCGGTACGTACCATTTATTGTCCTCGTGTGCGGTACGTATCCATTTATCGTCTAGTGTGCGGTACGTATCCATTTAACGTCTAGTGTGCGGTACGTATCCATTTAACGTCTAATGTGCGGTACGTATCCATTTATTGTCTCGTGTGCGGTACGTATCCATTTATCGTCTCGTGTGCGGTACGTATCCATTTAACGTCTAGCGTGCGGTATGTATCCATTTAACGTCTAGTAGAAGGTACGCATCCATTTATCGTCTAGTGTGCGGTACGTATCCATTTAACGTCTAGTACATTGTACGGTAGGCATCCACTTAACGTCCGGGGTACGGTAGGCATCCACTAAACGTCTGGGATACGGTAGGTATCCACTAAACGTCCGGGGTACGGTAGGTATCCACTAAACGTCCGAGGTACGGTAGGTCCACTGAACGTCCGGGGTACAGTAGGTTATCCACTAAACATCCGGGGTACGGTAGGTATCCATTTAACGTCTAGTGTATGGTACATATCCATTGGTTAATACGAAATAGAGGCAATTCTATTGGGGGGTACGAATTCCCCCTGTAATGATATCAATCAGGGATAAGCAACCAGTAGATAAAAGCTACAACTCCCAACATTCCTTTACAAGGACTCTGTAGTTAGGGAATTCTGGGAGTTGTAGTTTTCAAACATCTGGAGATCTACTGGTTGCCTGTCCCTGATATCAATCAAACCTCTCCTGTATAGAAAGTAGAGAAGGATAAATAATAGAAATGATCTGTAGCATTATAACCATGTCCCAAACGATCTGTGTAGCCCTGGCACGGACCTTTATTTACAAACACGTGGACACCACAAGCAGCGGCTGCACCGAGACTTCCGGAATCGTGCGGTCCACGTGCGAAACCAATCGGATCACGTGACGCACCACCTGACTTACGGCGGAAGTTTACGCGGGTTAAAAAGAAAATGCGTTTCCGGTCAGTTTGGGGTTAGTTTAGCGCTGGGTAGGTTTCCGTGAACCCTCATCCTGCAAGTTAGTATTGGACACACAGGGAGATCTCCGGTTCATTGTCTCATACGTTGTCGGACCATGGCACTCAGTATGAAGCTACAACTCCCAGCATGCCTTGACTGCAGAATTCCCATGGCATGCTGGGGGTTGTAGTTTCCTAACAACCAAATCACACTTCCTGTGAGAACTGTGACCAGGAAGGAATAGTGTTTATTCCCTGTCTGTAACCAATATCATTAATCACTGGTAACTCACAGTATCCCCCTGACACTAGCAATCTGATTGGAGAATTCTCCTCTCAGGGGAGTCAGACTGAGCATTGGAATATAAGAGGTTTTAGATTGGATATCTAAAGAAATAGGGGGCAGATCAACAAAAAAAAAATCCTAGAAGTGCCCCTCGCTTATTCCCACGCCAATGTAAATAATAGATCTCACCTCCCTGTGAATAATAGATAAATATTCAAGGTACATTCAATTATCAGTTTAGTGTTCCTTTAAAGGGGAACTGTGGTCTCCAAACAAGTTGATTTTAAATAAAAGACAAGGTTCCTACCTTTAAACGGTATGTACACCGTAAAAAAAAAAATTCATATAAGATGTAAGGCCCTGTCATGTATACATAATATAATACAACATCCTGTAAGTGATAATGGCCCTGTCTGTATAATATATATAACATCCTGTAATGTAAATGGGCCCTGTCATGTACTAATAATATAATAAACATCCTGTAATGTAAATGGCACCTGTCATTTATAATAATATAAACATCCTGTAATGTAAATGGCCCTGTCATGTATAATAATATAATACCATCCGTAATGTAAATGGCCCTGTCATGTATAAATATATAACATCCGTGTAATGTAAATGGCCCTGTCATGTATATAATATTAACATCCCTGTTAATGTAAATGGCCCGGTCATGTATATATTAATAACATCCTGTATGTAAATGGCCTGTCTGTATACTAATACAATAACCTCCTGTAATTTCATGGCCCTGTCATTAGATTAATAAGAATTAACACCTGTATGTAAATGGCCCTGTCATGTATAATAAATAACATCCTGTAATGTAAATGGCCCTGTCATGTATAATAATATAAAACATCCTGTAATAGTAAATGGCCCCGTCATGTATATAATTAAATAACAATCCTGTAAATGAAATGCCCTGTCATGTTAAATAATATAATAACATCCTGTAATGTAAATGGCCCCTGTCATGTATAAATATAATAACACAATCCTGTATTCATGGCCCTGTCATGTATAATAATTAATAACATCCCTGTAATGTAAATGGCCCTGTCATGTATAATATATAATAACATCCTGTAATGTAATGGCCCTGTCTGTATAAATTAAACATCCTGTAAGTAGTGCCTGTCATGTATATAATAAAATAACATCCTGTAAGTAAATGGCCCTGTCGTGTATAATAATATAATAACATCCTGTAATGTAAAGTGCCCTGTTGCTATAATAATATAATAACATCCTGTTAATGTAAATGGCCCTCATGTATAATAATAAATAACATCCTGTAATGTAAATGGCCCTTGTCATTTAATAATATAATAACATCCTTAATGTAAATGGCCCTGTCATTTATATAATAAATACATCCTGTAAATGTTACATTGGCCCTGTCATGTATAATAATATAATAACATCCCTGTAACTGTAACTGGACCCTGTCCTGTATAAATCTATATAAATAACATCCTGTAATGTAAATGGCCCTTCATTATAATACTATAATAACATCCTGGTATGTAAATGGCCCTGTATTAAATAATATATAATAATCTCCTTGTCAAATGGCCCTGTCATGTATAATAATTAATAACATCCCTGTAATGTAAATGGCCCTGTCATGTATAATAATATAATAACATCCTGTAATGTAAATGGCCCTGTTCATGTATAATAATATAATAACATCCTGTAATGTAAAGGCCCTGTCATGTTATAATATAATAACATCCCTGTAATGTAAATGCCCTGTCATGTATAATAATATAATACCCTGTAATGTAAATGGCCCTGTCATGTATAATATATATATACAGCCTGTAATGTAAATGGCCCTGTCATGTATATAATATAATAACATCCCTGTAATGTAAATGGGCCCTGTCATGTATAATATAAAATAACATCCTTAATGTAAATGCCCTGTCATGTATAATATATAATAATCCTGTAAGTAAATGGCCCTGTCATGTATAATTAATATAATAACATCCCTGTAATTATAATGGCCCTGTCTGTATAATAATATAAAACATCCTGTAATGTAAATGGCCCTGTCATGTATCTATATAATAACATCTTAATTTAAATGGCCCTGTCATGTTAATAATATAATAACAACTCCTGTAATGTAAATGGCCCTGTCATGTATAATATTAATAACATCCTGTAATGTAATGGCCCCTGTCCTGTATAAGAATGATAAATACATCGTAGTAAATGGCCTGTCATTGTAATAATAGTATAAATCCTGTTAATGTAACTCCTGTCACTTATACATTAATAAAATAACATCCCTGTAATGTAATGCCCTGTCATGTATAAAATAACATATAATAACATCCCTGTAATGTTAATGGCCCTGTCATGTATAAAAATAATAACATCCCTGTAATGTAAATGGCCTGTCAGTATAATAATATAATAACATCCTGTAAGTAAAGGCCCTGTATTATAAATAAATAACTCCTGTTATGTAAATGCCTGTCATTAAATAATATATAACTCTGTATGTAATGGCCCTGTCATGTATCTAATAAATAACATCCTGTAATGTAAATGGCCCTGTCAGTGTATAATAATATAATAACATCCTTAATGTAATGGCCCTGTCATGTATAATATAATGAACATCCTGTAATGTAAATGGCCCTGTCATGTATAATAATTAAGAATAACATCCGTAATGTAAATGGCCCTGTCATGTATAATAATATTAACATCCTTAATGTAAATGGCCCTGTCATGTATAATAATATAATAACATCCCTGTAATTAAATGGCCCTGTCATGTATATAATACTAATCAATCCTGTAATGTAAATGGCCCTGTCATGTATAATAATATAATAACATCCTGTAATGTAATGGCCCTGTATGTATAAAATATAATAACATCCTGTAATGTAAATGGCCCTGTCATTATAATAAATAATAACATCCTGTAATGGTAAATGGCCCTGTCATGTATAATAATATAATAACATCCTGTAATGTAAATGGCCCTGTCATGTATAAATATAATAACATCCTGTAATGTAAATGGCCCTGTCATGTATAATAATATAATCACATTAGTATGGGTAAAATATAAGTAAAAGTTCTAAATTTCCTTTCGTACAATCCTGTTGTCCCATCAACATACATATTCAATTCATATTCAATCAAGTCAATTAGAATTATTCAATTATATATTCATATAAATTAATCTTTTGTCACAGTGAACTATTCTCCTTTATGTAACAAACCACATATGCACTGGTCATGAACAAACATCAAAATCCAAAACGTTTCTGCCTCTTGTGGTGTCCCTGAGAGTTTCAGCTGATGCAGCCTTTACCCTCTCGTTCCCCCTCCCCCGATCCATGTGGTGCTGGCGGCCCTAACGTTTAAGCCAATTTTTATAGTGTAGGGCTCCCTCTCCCACCCCCAACCGCTAAGCCAAACTCTACTTACACAGCCCTCTTTTCTTGCGTTCTACAGTGCCAGCAACTGCATCCGTTGTTTGGCTGCCTCTCAGCAAATCACGGATAGCGGCTGCTCGGCCCTCTGTTGCAGTTTCATGCAATCAGAGGGCCGTGATATATTAATTACTATGAATCGTCTGTCTCTATAAAAAGGTAAATTAGCTATTCACTCAAACACCAATGGTTTTGGGGGTATCCGTATTCTGATGCTTTGAGTGGACAGACGGGTGACCTGTTATCTGTGCTGTTAGGTCCGCACAAACCTTTTCTTTAACATGTTGATTCCTTCTGCTGAACGGATATTTAACCATTTAAATACCTGTACTCATTTTAACAGAAAATATTTTTCTTCTTTTATTTTAGCGGTGTACCGAAAATGCCCAGGTGTATGGTAATGGGATGCGTCCATGTCACCGGAGGAAACTCAAGTACCCTGATGTCATCTTGCACGCCTTCCCAAAGAGGTCGATATGATCAAGAAATGGCTTATTCAGACAGGAAGGAACTTTGAGGACCAGATGGATTTGCAGAAAAATTTCCCAAAACCTGGGAACTACCGAATCTGCTCCAATCATTTAACCCGCTATAGTACCGGGAAAAGGGCTCTACAAATATGCTAAAAACCTGATGCGCTTCCGACCTTTTTTTCAAATGGCTGCCTCGGGGTCAGCGGGTTTGGACGACATAGTCGGCCCTCCAAGAAAGAGGAAAAGAATAGATTAAAATATGAATTGCCCCCCCTGCAAATAAATCCACACAACCAATCCCAAAATATTTATGACCCATAGAGGAATCACACGGATTATTGTTCATATTGTGCTGACTCCGCCGCTCAAACAGAGACACAAGGGCCAAAGTTAGATATGGAAACACAGACGGGTGACCATCAATACCCGCTGAGAGATGGAAAATTAGAAGTGACCATTCGTATCCGTATATTTTTCTGTACCAATCAGGGCTGCAACTAAAGAAACAACCCAGGACACTATTAGTGAACCTCAAGCATCTCCCTGGGAATTCCCTCCCATGCGTTGTCAATTTCTCATTCCCATCAGATTCATCTACTGAACGACTGTTTTAGAGAACACTTCCTATACCTCCATGAGGGGCAGACTTTACAGGGTTCACATTCACAATCTCCATGGGAAGGAAATTCCCACCACAAAACGAACCCGTCAGCAGAACAAATACATTGTGTTTGAGGATTGTCTAGCACAACTCTTCCATTCAAAGGTCAAGAACAAAGTGGGAGAACATGTCAACTCTGTCACCGAGATAAATAAACATAGAGAAGCTGTTTGATTGTCCTTAAATGTTCCCACACACGATGCCTTAGTGTGGACCAGCCAACCTTTCTTCGAAAATATAGCGGTCGGAAATGTCTTGTTATCTGCCGCTATCCTGATGAGCGGTTCCTCGTTTAGGAAAGTACAAGAGATGTTCATTCTGTTTGGCCTCATAAATATTTCACACAAATTTATATAAATACCAAGATCGTTATCTTCTCCCCGCAATAGATTACAACTGGAAAATGGAACAAATAGATATTGTCAATGACCTACAGGGAAGAGATTGTACTGGCTGGAAACGGCCGACATGATGGACCGGCAGGTTCTAAGTATTGCACCTATTCTTTAATGGATGTGATGAGTAAGAAGATAGTTACATTCCATATTGAGCAACGAGGGCTTGGAATTCACGTGTAGATATGGAAAAGAAAGCCTTCCAGTTATGTCTAGACAGCCTTCTAGACAAACGGTGAGTGTAAAGATTCTTGCAACTAGCAACATAAGGTAATCGTTAAGTTAATGTCCACCAAGTATTCTCATATTGACCATCAGTTGGACGTGGTGGATGTCTGTAATTCACTTACCAACAAACTGGTTACTGCCAGTAAGAAAAAAAACTGTAACGGATATCTCCAAGTGGATTGGATACATCACAGACCACCTATGGTGGAGCGCAGGGACATGTGAACAGAACGTGGACGTTTTATATTGGATAAATGGAAATCTGTTTTGTTCCATATTTCGAATGTACACTCATTCAGCTCTCTAACATATTACAAGAAATGTCACATGCAAAGGTCAAGAAAAAAGAACATAACACACGCCATGGATAACCAGCCGTCCAACCGGCCCACCAAGCTTTAGAGAAAATAATCCAAGAACCTTTTGTGTGAAGGACATTAGCAAATTGAACAAGTTGTTGCCATACTGTAGGGTTGGAGGTGTTTAATTCAAACGTCTTAAATACCAGTTAAGAGACTGTCTTTCAAAATGGATGCAGTATACGCAAGGACCAGTCTAGCCGCATTATCAACATAATCGAAGCATCCGCCGAAAACAAGTCACACGCGCTTTTCCCCCCAAAATACAGGCTTAGGAGTTGGAAGGAAGAAGCAAAAAACGATTTTCCCCAACACAAGAATTGGTTTCCAGTCCGGGAAGTGGAGATCTAATGACCTCATCTTTACATATCCTCAGAGACTCTATCAAGATCTTCATAGAGAGATGTAACCAGACTGGGGATCTGGCTAATAAAACTCTGTAAGTGACTTTTAAAAAAACATTTTTGACCTAGTCAAAAGTGAATGTACAAACTGCAATTATCAACCTTTTTCTATTACGGCTTTCTTTGTATATTATGTAGAGGATTATATCAAGTTTACTAATATTAGTATTTTGTTTGAAGGGCATGTCCACCCCCAGAATGACAATAATACTTCCCCCACCCCACTAGAACATTATATTTACCTCTTTGCTTTGCGGTCCCTGAAGCCCAAATACTTACTGAGCTTCTCCTCCCGTATCTCGCCATTCTGTAAGCTCAGTGAGCTTTTTTAAGAGCCTCTAAAAAAATAAGCATGAGTCAGTCATTGGCTCTGACATCAGCTTCCATGCAGAGAGGAAATGTAGTTGATGATCTCGTGGTTTGGGGAGCTGGGGAAGGAAAGTATGGAATTTTATTCTGGGGGTGGACATGCATTTAACTGTATCACTTTTCAAGAAATGATTAGCAGATTCTCTTTGTTATAAAAACTGAAAATGTAAAAAAAAAAAAATCCCTGTTATAACGGCAATAAAAAGACACATTATCGCTATTTACCTAGTAAACGCCAAAAATAATGAGAACAAAGTTATATCTACATTCATTTCTTCAGCCCATAAAGAAATTGGCAGTGTTTTCTCTACCATAGGATATTATTGTCCTGTAAAGGGATATTTGACAGTGTGCTGTCCAGAATGTGCTCCTATCTTTAATATAGACGTGCATGCCCAAAAGTTAAAGGGACACTATACTGAAAAATGACTTTACCTCATCTTAATCTATAATTGAATACATGTAGTAGCAATTACTCTCGATTTGTGTGTGTTGCGCATGCCTTCAATCCACACACATTTGTTTAGGAGCAATATCCCCCTCCCTCTTTTAACACCACTCCACTTCCATCCGACCTGACTTCCCCCCCCCACACAACCAACTGTCAAGCCTGCACACAGCATTCCAACTGTCAATCTCTGTCACCATTCCAGCTACAGTAAAACTACTCACAGAAGAATAGAGCAAGGAACTTGATTGACGCTGGAATATAAGAGGTTTATAGTTGGATATCTAAAGAAATAGGGCAATCAACAAAAAAAAAATCCTAGAAGTGCCCCTCGCTTTTCCCACGCCAATGTAAATAATAGATCTCACCTCCCTGTGAATAATAGATAATATTCAAGGTACATTCAATTATCAGTTTTTAGTGTTCCTTTAAAGGGGAACTGTGGTCTCCAAACAAGTTGATTTTAAATAAAAACAAGGTTCCTACCTTTAAACGGTAGTAGACATACACCGTAAAAAAAAAATTCATATAAGATTCCCCCTGGTCTCACAGCCCCAACCGCTATATTTATTTTTAGAAAGCCCCCAAACTCTACTTACCCCCCCTCTTTCCTCCGCTGCGCTCCCGGCCCTCTGCTTGCGAGAAAATGCAAGCAGAGGGGCGGGACCGGCAGCCGCGTCTGTGATTGGCTGAGTGGCAGCCAATCACGGACGCGGCTGCCGCAGCTCACTTCGGCGAGGAAAGAGGAGAGGTAAGTAATGTTTGGGGAGCTTTCTTAAATATAAATATAGCGGTTGGGGCTGGGAGACCAGGGGGAATCTTATACATTAAGGGTTTAACGCTAGGGGGAGGGAATCGGGAGAGGGAGGAGGGGGAGAAGGGGCTGCAGTACGCATGCCAAACTTCTCCCGGAGGCCAGGTAGAGGGCAGTGTCCTATCATGGAGGGCTGTGTTGGATAGCGCTTTATAGGATAGGGTGAGATATATGGAGGGCTGTGTTGGATAGTGCTTTATAGGATAGGGTGAGATATATGGAGGGGGCTGTGTTGGATAGTGCTTTATAGGATAGGGTGAGATATATGGAGGGACTGTATTGGATAGTGCTTTATAGGTTAAGCAGTTTGAACTTGATCCTTTGCGTGATGGGTAACCAGTGGAGGGACTGACAGAGAGGAGAGGCTTTAGAGAAGCAGGAAGAGAAATGAATGAGCCGGGTAGCAGAGTTGAGGATGGATTGAATCGGTGCCAGGCGGTTGTTTGGTAAACCACACAGGAGTGTGTTGCAGTAGTCTAGCTGGGATATGATTTATTTCCAATTACAGGCACAAGCCTTTGCTTGAACTTCTCTCTCTCTCTCGCTGTAGCTTCCTATTATTCTGTTCTACTATAAAACTCTGTACACACGTTAGGCCATTAAAACTTACACACATGTAACAACCAGTGTTTACAATGTGGATAAACTGGTTACCTGACGCAGCAATAGGAAGCTCACATTCACCGGAACCGGAAGGAAACCTGTCCGAATCATTCGATATTTGCAATATAAAGGTAAGTTTATTAATTGAAGCTTGGCAGGGTTCGGATCTCCAACCGTCCCCCGTCATATCCTAGGCTTCCCTTAATGGATTCTCATTTCATATATTGAATGATTTGGATGTGTTTCCTTTTGGTTGCGGTGAATGCGAGCTTCGTATTGCTGGGTATCGTGGAGACTGAGCCTTGCGACAGTCCCAGAGAATAAGAGGAGAGGAATCATGGAAGGAGAATTTAGATGTACCATTAATCCACTACCGAACAGATAACAGGGAACATATCCTTACTGAGACCATGGGGATCCACATAAATAACAGCTTTTTCAGATAATTATATATCCAAATGGTATTAAAGCGGAGATGGAATCATGGTAAAGGAGAATTTTCCTATTGTACCATTAATCCACTTACAGAACCGATACAGGAAAGATCCATCTACTGATACCAATGGGAATCCAACCTAAATAACACTTGTCAGATATTATCTATCAAATTGTATTAAAGAGGAATGGGATCATGGTAAGGAGAATGTTTTCAGATTGTACCATTATCCAATTACAGACAGATACAGGGAACAGATCCATCTACGATACCATGGGATCCAACCTAATAACATCCTGTCCAGATAATTATATATACATGGTATTAAATGAAATGAATATGGAATGAGAATGTTCAGATTGTCCTTAATCCACTTACGAACAGAACAGGGAAAGTACATTACTGATACCATGGGATCCAACTAAATAACAGCGTGTAGATATGATATATCAATGGTATTAACAGAGATGGAAATCATGGGAAGGATAATGTTCAGATTGACCATTACCACTTACAGAACAGATACAGGGAAATATCATCTACGATACCATGGATCCAACCTAAATAACAGCTTGTCACATAATTATATATCAAATGGTATTAAAGAGGAGATGGAATCATGGGATAGGAGAATGTGCAATTGTACCATTAATCCACTTACAGAACAGATACCGGGAACAGATTCCCCCATCTACTGAAAAAAATTTTTACCATGGGATCCAACCTAACTAACAGCTTGGTCATATAAGTAATTCTCCATGGTATAACGAGAAGTTGGAATCACTGGAAGGAGAATGTTCAAGATTGGTACCATTAATCCCTTACAGACCAGTACGAGGGAACAATCCATCGACTGATTCCCTGGGATCCAACTAACTAACAGCTTGTCGATAATTAATATCAAATGGTATTAAAGAGGAGATGGAACATGGGGAAGGAGAATGTTTCAGATTTGTCCATTACTACCTACAGAACAGATCAGGGAACAGCTCCAGCCTACTGATACTACCAAAAATAAGGGTTGGTGAAGAAAGGTGCATCACAAACAAAAACCTTCAACAACATCATAGAATTTACAATACAAAAGACTCGATTATTGGTTCCGAATGTTGGGAATATTTTGCAAGAGTAAGCAACGTTACTGTACATCAGAGAATTCACACTGGAAGAGAAACGATTTTCTGTTCTGAATGTGTCAAATCTTTTTCTAAAATCTTGAACTTACCCTTCAATCAAAAACCCCACAATTGAGCAAACCTTTCTCTTGTCCTTTATGTGGGAAGCTTCAGACAAATAAGCTCTTAAACACATCAGCGGATTCACTCGGGAGTAAAAACCATTTTCCTTGTTTGAATGTGGGAAATGGTTTTTGTCAAAAGCTCATATCTTTGTACATAAGAAACCACACAGGAAGAAAACCATTTCTGTTCTGAATGTGGGAAATCCTTTGCAACAGTCCTGATCTTAAATACATCATGAAGTTCATAAAGGAGAGAAACATTTTCTTGTTCTGAATGTGGGAAATGTTTTTCAGAAAGGTCATCTCTAAAAAGACATTGTAGACTCACACAAGAAAAGAACCATATTCCTTGTTCGGAATTTGGAAAATGTTTTGCAAAGCTCATACCTTACAACACCCCCCAAAGAATTCACACTGGAGAAAAGCCCTTTTCTTGTTCTTTATGTGGAAACACTTTGCAAGACCAGTCAGTTTCCTTAGTAGACATTATGAGGTTCATACAGGAGGACAAACAACCGTTTCTTGTGCTGATGTGGGAAAAGGTTTACAAGAAATAGCAATCCTTACTCTACATCATAAAATACACATCGTAGAGAAACCTTTTCTGTTTCTGAATGTGCAAATGTTTTGCTAATAGATCAAACCTTACAATCATCATAATCTCACATCTGGAGAAAAACCTTTTTCTTGTCTCATTAGGTGGGAAATGTTTTTAAGAACGCCCACCTTTCTGCACACTCATAAGCCATCAATAGAGAAACCGCTTTCTTGTTTCCGACTTGGGAAAATCTTTCACAAAAGGCTCTGACCTTACACTAACATCATAAACTCACCCTAGAAAAAACTTTTCCCTGTTTCTTTATGGGAGCAATGTTTGCAAGACACATCAGATCTTAAAAACATTATGAAATTCACACAGAGATAACCATTTTCTTGTTCTAAATTGTGGGAAATGTGTTGCAAGAACCCCTGCCTTACTCAACATCAAGAGACTCACACATGAGAGAAACCATTTTTCTTGTTCTGATGTGCAATGTTTTGCTAAAAGTTCACGACCGTTGGCAATACACCAAAAACCCAAACCCACACTGGAGAGAAACCTTTTCTTGTTCCTAATGTGTGAAATGCTTTTCAGACAAATCATCTCTATTAGACATCAGCGGATACACGACAGGAGAGACCATTCTGTTGTGATAATGTGGGAAATTTTTTTTGCAGAAAGACCCATCTTACTTGTACACCATAAGACTCGTAAAAATAAACCATTTTCTTGATGTAATGTTTAAAATAGTTAACGAAACCACTGAAATCGCAGTGATTTTAAAGCCACGTAGGAACAAGAATATTAAACATGAAATTGTTAAAGGGGTCAACTACACTGATAATCACTTCGTCTTGACTACAAAAACAATGAAGATCACTTACTCTGAGGTGTGTGCACGTTTAATGTTTTTGCTCTGGCTCGGTATATTCCCCCCCTTTTAACCGACTCCCTTTCATCTGGTCCGTCAAGCATGTTCAGCCAGCACTGGGGAGAAAGGGAATTCACCATCATGCAATTCACACTGTCACTATTAAAGCGTATCTTCCCCTCAATATTTCAAGGTTTTGAATCCTTTCTATGAAGAACGGTGGAGGTAAAGTGAGCTGTGCCTACCTTCCGTTCTTCATAAGAACACAGTACACTGGTGATAAGTTAAGAACCTTACGCTCGCCTCGCTCCCCGGCGCTGCTCATAGCAAGACAAGGTCCATCGAGACCTGTCAGACCAATCGCCGGGGGAGTGATGCGAGCCTGGTAAGTTTCTTACCTTCTCACAGTCTCCTGTTTTTCATTGAAGAACCGGAAAGTGGCCACTTCTTTACTCACCCGTTCTCCATAGAACTGGATTACCAACCTCGAATTATGGTGGAGATTCCCTTTAAAGTTATGTCAATCTGTGATAATCTGTACACACTGCCACCGGAGACGGCATCCATGGGTCCCAAAATGAAAAAACCAACCTGGGCGAAAGGAAACACTAACAATGAGACCCCCAGGACTCTTTAGATCTTTTCAAGATGGTTGACCACAGTCTGGTGTAGACTTTAATAAACAACAGGACCTGTATAGAGAATATCACAAAATATACAGACCTTGCCAAACTAAACAAGCCACATGGAAATAGAGATCCGAAGGAATTACCGAGGATGTACACGAGAAAAAATGCATCACGGAGGAACCACTAAGATGCTGCATACCTTAGAGTTAGTGGACGTAACTTCTTTACTTACACTGGTCAATGGCTGATGCTGGTGGCTACCGTAGACTACAATCAAAGCCCTTAACCGGAGAAAAGCCAGAGAGAAGGTTATTCGTAACTAAGACAAGGCCATCACGAGACTATGATACCCTTGACCAAAAAGCTAAAAAACCATTCATTCCTATCAGGATTTACGCCTGCAGCGGAGAACTTGGACCGCACATTGATGGAAGTTGATTGGATTGGGGATTCCTCATAACACTCCTCATTCTTCTAACCCTGATGGCTCCAGCCTAACACATAGATTGCCCTGTCACCAATTTGGGATACCAATGCCACTTTTCCTATCTTCTCCCCCTCCCTCCCCCTTTTTTGTTTTATTTTTTTTTACTGTGGTGGTTAGATGTCCACCCCTTGATATTGGGAGACCCCAGCCATCACCTCTTAATAAGGTCACGGACAACTGGATATCGCTGAACCCTACTTTCCAATGGAACTGGAAATCGTTTTTCCTCTCCTTTGGAACGCCTGTGTGGTTGGTAAAACTCAGGAGATATCCCTAGTTGGCCTCCCAGGAAGTTAAGGTTAACTGTGGTTTCTATACAAGTTTGTCCTTTTAAAAAGAGCACAATCCTTCCTTTCAAACAACTCCAGGATCCGGCTTCTAGCTTTGCACTCTAAGCCAAACTTATAGTATTATAAAGGGTGGCGTTTCCAGCATATCGCTGTGGAATCTGTTAAATCAGCAGCACATGGTCCACTGAGCATGACCCAGTTGGTATCCTACTGCTGTTCCCTTTAAATAGCTTTAGAAAGATTGTTTTGCGGTGAAGAGTCTTCTGTCCAAAGTTTTCCCTTTAACTAGTTGCACATTTTGCAGAGTGGACACTACAATCCCTACTGCCCCTGATTGATCAGCTACACAACCAGTTAGCTAGGACCAGAAATCACCACCTCCTCAGTTGTGTAACTTATTATTTGTGTAAATATAGTGGATAATGCACCCCCAACTGTAAATTATAAGGATATTAGAAGTCACCGAGGAGTTCCGTGACCACATAAAAAGCACGAGGCGCGCAGGCCCGATTACCTTTTATCCGGCACGGAACTTCCACGGGACTTCCTATATAAGTATCATTTCAGTTCGGGTGCATATTTATTATAACCTACCCCTTTGTGGCTTTCTGGTTTCCTTCTCCTCCTGGAACTGTAAGATTATAATGCTTTAATATTACAGTTCCTCCCATAGAATCCACTAACAGGTGTAAGGTTATTAATGTTGATTTACACGCTGGGATATACACTGAGAAAGTATATATTGAAACCCCTCTCTAATATAACACATGAGGGACTAAGGGCTAGCCCCACAAGCGCGTTTTTCGCATGTTTGCGCACGTTTTTGCTCACGATTGCGCACCACGATTTTCACCACGGACATCCTGTGCAAATTTCCGTTGTCACCCTCGATTGCACGTCCGTTTGCCTTCGAGCTTTTTCTTGCAATCGCGTGTGTTTTTCGCTTTAAAAATAGAAAACCGCAGCGAAACAACAATGCGCGCTGACGCACAGAAATCCGTGCGCACATATAGCTTGGGGCGTTGTAGTGTGGCCTCACCTAAGGCCTACGGTTTCCAGAATCCAGACCTTTCAATATGGTCCATAACTACAGGTCTGAATAAAGAAAAGGAAGTGTTATAACATCACACTTTATTAATACCATTGACATCATTATATAAAGGGGGGCAGCATGTATACCCGCACGCATTGGGGGCACAAGCCCACCCCGCGGGGTCCATAGTTTATAATAAGACTCAGTGACATTATTAATTCCGGTAGTGAATCCTTAAGGCAAAAATCCACCCCCTAAACTATAAATGTTATGTTATTGGCATGATTCTAATCTTTAAAACAACCATCCCCATAAAAATTCCGTTTCAGCCAATTTGAAGATACTCCATTTATCCAACATACTTTTTGCCAGACCAGACAGCTCACTGCATCTGACGTCAACCTTTCCCATGCCCCTTCTCTGTCTTTCAGCCTCCGCTTAATCGCCCCTCCCACCATCCGATCCATTTCTCGTCCCCCAGCGTCTAGTGAAATCCTTTAAGGGTTTGACAGAGGACCCCCTAGCCCAGACCCACTTCGTTCCCACAGTCCTTTCATGTGACGTCATGAGAAAGCGCCATGGGACGAAGGGCTGTAAGTAATGCTATGACAAATATTTTTTTTAAAAAGTAATTGGCGTTTGGGTCTGGGCCGGGGTCCTCTGGCACACCCTTAAAGTATTTGACCGCTACGATATAACAAACTGGCCATCTTGGAAATGAAGCAATTCAGAGAAGGACAACTAAATTAAAGGGGAATGGAGGGGCTTGACTTTGCAGGCAGAAATGTAGACAAGTTTGGGCTGTTTTTTTTAAAATTCTTTTATATGTATTTTACCCCATATCATAATATACTTTTTTCATTTTGCTTATTGTACAAAATATACATTTTGCATTTCTTTATACATTTATATATTTTGCATAATGAAATATATTTATCAATTTGGTTTCTTAACTTATTAACTGTCAACCAATTATTAATTGCCTTTTAATACAGTTTTTTTTACCAATTCTATATCCTTGTGTTTGTGTTTTTTTTTTCTGGTTTATTGTATGTAGTCAGATAGCTTCAGGTCTAACATACTCAGTACTTTAATGTAAATCGGTATTACATTATTAATGTGAGTCGTAGAATAGGATTTGCTTGAAGTAAAATTGATGGAACTTTGAACCACTTTCATTAGCCAGTATCCCCTATCGCACAGTTTTTCTGGGTTGGGTGTGTATATGTATGTTGGTGTAGTCTTATAAATTCGGCACACCTCCCCACCAAAGCCCTGTATCTTGTGGATTGCCAGATAAGGGTGCCAGAAATCTGCTCAACCCTGTCTGGCATTTCGGCAGCGCGCGTGCCGCAGACTTGTACAGTTTTAAGTTGTTTTCGTCTGATTATTATATATGTTTGAAATCAATCTGTTGTGTGATGCTGGGAATAACTACTAAACGTTCCAATGTGATTGCAGGATATCGAACAATCTAAATCTTTCCGATTCTAGGTCTGGTACTGTTTTTTTTCCATTTTATCCTTTATTACGGTAGTTTTTGCCATATGCTACCTGTAAGTAGATTGGTCAGAGGTTTAAATACCCAGCCTTGTCTTTATTTGGCTTTTTTAGAGTGTCCATTTGAATCGGGTTTTTAGCTATTTCTGGTTGTGTCTGTTTGTTTATAACTTCATCAGCACGCACAGTGGTCATAGTTGTAGGTATTTACATTGGTAGGAATATGGGAGTTCAAATGGTTTTCCCATAAAGTTGAGAGAGGGATTTAATGTTCATTTGCCACTACTATATGACCAAAGAGTTTATTCTGGGTGAACTCCATTTGCCTGGCCTCGCGCATTCGGTGCCAATTGTGGATAGTGTTATTGTGCATAGTGGAGTTTCAGTTGATATTGTAATCGAATTTTTATTAATTTGTTTGCTGCCTTCCAGGTCCTGACATCTTGTTTTGTGAAGTGTGGTGGCCGGTCCTGTCATAGGACATTCCGGTCTGCAATATATGCTAGATATTTGCCTGTGACATACCGATATACTCGAGTACTAAACCGAGGTTCAGGCTTTAAAAAAAGCCTGAAATTTACCTTTCAGGTGCCGGTGAGAGGCGCCAGGAGGACATCATCCGGAATGCTCAGAGGCTGTGGCGCGAGATGCGTATCGCAGGCTGCCGACAGGACAAGGTGGAGATAGCTGACTCTAGTAATAAATGATGTAGATTTTCAGGGCTTTTTTAAAGCCTGAAACCCTCGGTTTATAACTCGAGTATATACGGGAATTGGCAATACTACAAATCAGCGTAAAAACCTTCTTTATTTGGTGCATCTGGGTATGCACAAATAAAGTAGATTTACCCCTATTTAGTAAGTTATTTGCCCACCTAAGAATGTTTTTTTAAAACCTTATACAACTCCCCCACCATGCTTCCATATTGCTGGGAGTTGTAGTTTTCAAACTCTTAAGTAAGTGGCAAATACTTGCAAATAGGGGGAAAATCCTCCTAGATTTGTGCATACAGTATGCCACAACTAAAGGTTTTACTCTTATTTGGTGAGTGGTGTGCCAACTTAAGATGTTTGAAAACTAACCACTCCCCAGCAATTAGCTGCTGGGAGTTTGTATTTCCAAACATCTTTAGTGGCAAATCCTACCCCCCTCGGTTTATATAATAACTCGGGTCATGGGGTTTTTTCCTTTTTCTTTTTTTTTAACTTAAAACGAGGTACCATCGGTTGTATACTCGGGAATGGTTTATACTCGTTATAACGGTATATTGCATCATAAGATCAGATTGTTTAGCTCTTCCTCTGAATCTCAGCCATCCCTGTAGATTCGGAGCTTGAACCTTCCCCTAACTAATTGAAATCTGGTAGGATGGGCCAATCCCCTTGTCACTTTAGGGGCTTGTAGTTTTGAGTTTGATACGTGGTCTCCCATTTCCCCATAAAAATTATGTGTAAACCAGTCCTTTATAGTTTTACAAATTTTTTTTGGTATATATACCATTGAGTGTTCCAGTATGTAATAGTACTTTAGCAGTTATAATATTTAAATCATATTGAACCTTCCAATCAGATTTAATGGAAAGACTTTCCAATGCAGTAATTTGGTTTTTAAATGAATTTTAGTAGTGGTGCTGTATTGGGTTAACGGAGTCATTTCGTTTGATTTAGTTATGATGACACCTATATATTTGAATTCATTACTATAGGTATGGGCGTCGTGGTCATCTTTTTGTATTGGTCTTTATCATCCAGAGGCAGAATGCAGGATTCTCCCAATTAATAAACATTCCTGATATCGGTGCAAACTCGTTGATTTGTGTGATATAGCCGTTATAGATAGTTACCTGCAGCGTCCAGATACAGTATAATTGTCGTCTGTGTATCAACCTACCTTCTCTTTTCATATGGTCCCGCGAGTCCTTTTTTATTTGGGTGTTATTTTTAATTTTAAGTGCTAAAATTTGTCGATTGCAATCGCGAACACGGAAGGGGAAGAGTGGACATCCTTGACGAGTTCCTCTGTATAAGCGGAAGGGTTAGCCAGCTCCCTTTTAGATATCTGTGGCTTTGTGGGTTGTGTAGAGCAGTTGTAATCCACGAATAATTTGGGGCCAAATCCAAAAATCTCTCCGTACTTCCCACAGATAGTTCCAACTCCACCGGGTCAAAAGCTTTTCTTGCATCGAGCGATAGAATCACTCGGTACCCTGTTGTTTATCATGACCCACCTGTGTTTGGATATGTTAAATCGTCTAATATTATTGAAGGTGGATTTACCCGGGATGAACCCTGTTTGTCTCCTGTGCTATTTCCTTTTTGTAATTACAGTTTGGTATCGGGTTGGCTAGTATTTAGCCATAATCTGTTAGTCACTGGTTAGGAGGGATATTGTCTATATAATCATGTTTTTTCGGGATCTTTGCCTGGTTTTAATAATAATTTATTATTGCTTCTGTCATGGATGTTGGGATAACATCGAATTCATTCACCGCCTGGTACAACGCAGAAGGGTTGACTCATATCTTTTACATATTTTTTTAAATATGTCTATGGGGGAGACCATCATATCCGGGAGCTTCCGGTTGAGTTGTTGTTAGCAGTCACAGTTTTCCGTTAATCCGTTATATTCTGTTATCCAGGGATCTACTTGTTCTAAGGACAATTTTGAGCTGTCGTCTGTGCTTAAGTAGTTTTTTATATCTTTGCGTGTACCTTGTGGATGGTGATTGGATATAAGGTAGAAATAATATTGCATAAAACTTTTTAGTATTTCTGTTTGGTTAGTGAGTCGACCCTTCGTCGGATCCTGAATGCTATTTATTGTTGTTGGGTTATTGATCGTTTGGATAGATAGGCCAAGAGTTTAGCATTTGTTTCCATGTTCAAAGAAGCACTGTTTACAGAAAAACTGTGTATTAATATCCTCTTGTCCCTCGCGTAGTAGAATCTCGTACGCTCTGTTCAGATTCCAGTTTTGGCATAATTGTCACTCGTGGGATTCTGGGTATATTTGTTTCTGTTTGTTGTGTTTGAGTGCCTTGTGTTTCTTAGTTTGTTTTTTGCTTGCTTTCCTGGTTTGTTTTTGATATACCGTATATCTCAGGTATAAACCATCTTCGAGTATAACCCGAGGCCCTAAGTTTTAGGAAAAAAGGAAGAAAAATACATTGACGTCTAGTATAAACCGAGGGGTAGTATTTTCCCACTTAAGATGTTTGGAAACTACAACTCCCACTCCCAGCATGCTTTAATTGAAGAGGGCTGACTCGAGTATAAACCGAGTAAGATTGTCAGCTTTTTTAAGCCTTAAACCTCGGTTTTATACCGAGTATATACGTTACAAGACGGTGGATTTGATTGCTCCTCCTTGTGAATGCCTTGAAGGCATCCCACTTTATTAATGGGGATACTTCCCTTGATCTATAGTTAGGTAGTTCTAGTAGCTGCCTGTTCAATTTCGAGTCTGGTTTTGGGAATAGGTGGTTACCAGAATGGGTTTACCTTTCCAGTGCCGTGTAGATATAGTTGTCGTATTCGTGCTATAATGTACTACTATAGGTGTGTGATCCGAGGGGCCCTGTGATAGTACCTTCATTTTTTTAATCGCATGGCATCAGGTGTGCAGAGGCGATACATGATCAATTCTCAACAGTGGTCCTTTGTGTTGTCCTGAGTGCTATTTTAGTGTGACGGGTATAAATGTGTCCATACATCCCCCCGCCTACATCTTGTATAGAATTGCTTTGTGCCTGTTGTGTTTTGTTGACTTTTTATGGTGGCCACCTGGGTGGTAATCTGTGCCAGGAAGGGATTCGCCTGCTAGTAGATGCTGGTGTTAGCTGGGGGGTGGGTTGTAGACCGTTAAAATTGCTAGTTGAGTCTCTTCCAATTTTCATATATTGTAAATACGAATCTGGGGGCAATCTGCCCTCTGTGTACTAATTGCTGAGGGATCAATCCTAAACTTTAAGTCGCTGTTTATAAATGACTTAGAGGGGCATTGAGAGCAGGTCTCTGTGTTTCTGATGACACTAAACATGCAGAGCTTTGGAAACTTCCAATGATGTGCAAGTGCTGCAAGCAGACCTAGATAGATTATCACAATGGGCAGCAGAATGGCAGATGGATTCAATGTGATAAATGGAAGGTGATGCATTGGGTTTAATAATCCCTGTGCCACCTACACCATAAATAACTCTGTGTAAGTGTCTGTAATGAAAAAGATTTGGGGGTTCTGGTAGATAACAGACTTAGCTGTAGCAACAATGCCAGATAGCAACAGCTAGATAGCAAGATATTGTCTTGTATAAGAGGGGAATGGATTCAGAGAGAAAAATATTATTCTCCCTCTTACAAGCACTGGTAAGGCCACATTTGGAATATGCGGTGCAGTTTTGAATCCCATATACAAAGGGACTCTTGGAAATTGAGGCAGTTCAGAGAAGGGCACCTAATACGAGTTCAGAGAAGGGCAACTAAATTAATAAGGGGAATGGAGGGGCTTGACTATGCAGGCAGATTAGACAAGTTAGGGCTGTTTACATTGGAGAAGCGACGTTTGCGTGGGGACATGATAACCTTATACAAATATATTAATGGGCCATACAATGAACTCTCTGGTGCATTGTTCACTAATAGGTCATATCAGAGGACACGTGGACATCCTTTAAGGTTGGAAGAAAAGAAGTTTCATCTTCAGGTTAGGAAAGGTTTCTTTACAGTGAGAACGGTGAAACTGTGGAACTGCCTTCCAGCAGATGTGGTAATGGCAAGTTCATTGAATAGCTTTAAAAAAGGCCTGGATAAGTTTCTAACACTAAATCTACTATATAATATTGAGAATTACTGGTATTATTACATATACTGTAGTTCTGGTTGGTACGAGGATACTATATAATATTGAGAATTACTGGTATTAATACATATACTGTAGTTCTGGTTGGTACGGGGATACTATATAATATTGAGAATTACTGGTATTAATACATATACTGTAGTTCTGGTTGGTACGGGGATACTATATAATATTGAGAATTACTGGTATTAATACATATACTGTGGTTCTGGTTGGTACGGGGATACTAGCAGAGTCCATATAGGACTCTGCTATCCTCCTGGTGGGCAGTTTTTGGGACTTTGGGGGGGGGACTACAGGAGAACCCTATGGAGCTGGGATGTAGGTAGGATTAAAAAAAACTACACTATCACAATTTGGCCATTAGTGGGGGGTGATATAGTTTTGGGGGTGGACATGCCCTTTAAAATGCACAGCTCATGATATCAGAGATTTAGGGGTTGTGAGGTGCTGAATCTGTGGTCACATACTAGTTCCTGCTTCTAATCCACGGTTTAGGACTTGCTCAGTGCAGGAAAAAGTAGAATAAACAAGGAAGAGTTTGAGTTACAGTGACTGAAGGAGAGAAGGGGGGGGGGGGGGTAACAGTACAGCCCACAGCAGGGAGTGTGTAAGGTGTGTACATTGTTGTCTTTTTTTAATGGAGGAGTGATTTATGGACCACAGTTATCCTTTACGCTATCTGCACGTGGCCAATAATCTGGGATCTGAAGTTTCATCTGCCATTGTTTAGCAATCTGTCCTGGAATGCTAAATGATGAGTCTTTGGGTGTTAAACAAACACTCCCCACCCACTTCACCATAGAACAGTACAGGCTGCACTGGAGGCATGAAAATGCAAGATGTCACTGAAAATATTGCACTAAAGAAAAACTGTAATTGGGTTTAAAGTCGACTGTGTTATTATTGTTAAAACTTCTTTAGTAGGTTTTGTCATGTTCAAGGTTGAACGTAAATAGAAATGCTTATATTTCCTTTTTATGTATCATAGAGTGCATCGCTGTGCTGCATATGGCTGGGAAAATCACTGTTCACCAGGGCAACTTTACATGGGGTCCCATGGGAGCTGGAACAGGGCAGTGAAGCATCACACAATATATAGACAATTGGGGGGGCTGTTGACATCCAAGTAGGGAAACAGAGACCAAAATAAATCCATACAACAGAATAGAATCCTGTGCAACAGGAACCTTCTAATTTGGATATTGACATCCTCCAATAAGGTTCTCCACTACAAACGCCAGCCTAGGTCCCTAACCTACTGGTACTTTATATAACTGGGTCCTAACCTCTGGTTACTTTAATAACTGGGTCCCTAACCTAACTGGTACTTTATATAACTGAAGGTCCCTAACCTACTGGTACTTTATATACTGGGTCCTAAAAAAAACTCTACATGGTACTTTCTATACTGGTTCCTAACCTACTGGGAACTTTATATACTGGGTCCTAACTACTGGTACTTTATATACTGGGGGGTCCTAACCCCTACTGGTACTTTATATAACTGGGTCCTAACCTACTGGTAACTTTAATATAACTCTGGGGGGGGGGGGGGGAACTGGGGGGGCCTGGGGGGGGGGGGAACTGGGAGGAGGGGGGGGGAACTGGGGGGGGCTGGGGGGGGGGGGGGGGGGGTAACTGGGCTGGGAACTGGGAACTGGGACTGGGGGGGGGGGGGCTTGGGGGGGGGGTGGGGTGGGGGCTGGGACTGGGGGGGGGGGAACTGGGGGGGGTTTTTTTTTTTTCCCTTTGTCTGTTTTCCTTTGTCTTCCGCCTGTTTTTTTTGTTTTTTTTCTTTTTTGTTGTTTTTTTTTTGTTTTTTTTTTTTTTTTACCTTATTATTTTCACTTTTTCGGTTTTTCTTTTTTATCTTTGCTTCCACCTTTCGCTTTTTTCTCCTCCTCTCCCCCCTCCTGTTCCTTTCTCTCCCTTTTTCCTACCTCACTGGTACTTATATAAACTAAACGGGTCCCTCACCTACTGGTCTTTATATAACTGGGTCCAACCTACTGTACTTTTAGAACTGGTCCTAACCTACGTACTTTAATCTAACTGGGTCCAACCTACTGGATCTGTTATATAAAACTGGTCCTAACATACTGGTATCATTATCTAACTGGGTCCCTACCCACTGGTACTCTTTATATAAACTGGGTCCTAACCTACTGGTACTTATATAACTGGGTCCTAACCTACTGGTACTTTATATAACTGGGCCAACCTACTGGTACTTTTATATAACTGGGTCCTAACCTACTGGTACTTTATATAACTGGTCCTAACCTACTGGTATTATATACTGTCTAACTACTGTACTTTAGACTGGTCCTAACCTACTGGTACTTTATATAACTGGGGTCCTAACCTACTGGTACTTTATCTAACTGGTCCAACCTAACTGGTACTTAATATAACTGGGTCCTAACCTACGGTACTTATATAACTGGGTCCTCACTACTGGTACTTTATATACTGGGTCCTAACTACTGGTACTATTATATACCTGGGTCCTAACCTACTGGTACTTTATTAACTGGGTCCTAACCTACTGGTACTTTATATAACTGGGTCCTAACCTACTGGTACTTATATAACCTGGTTCCACTAAACTCTAACCTATGGTACTTTATATAACTGGGGTCCTAACCTACTGGTACTTTATATAACTGGGTCCTAACCTAACTGGTAACTTTATATAACTTGGGTCCTACACCTACTGGTACTTTATATAACTGGGTCCCTAATCCCTAACTGGTACTTTATATAACTGGGGTCCTAACCTACTGTTACTTTATATAACTGGGTCCTAACCTACTGGTACTTTATATACTAATCTGGGTCTCCTACTGTACTTTATAACTGGGGTCCTAACCTACTGGTACTTTATTACGACTGGTCCATAACCTACGTACTCATATAACTGGGTCCTACCTCTGGTACTTTATATAACTTGGTCCTATACCTACTGTACTCTTATATACACTGGGTCCTAACCTACTGGTACTTTAAAAACTGGGTCCATAACCTCTGGTACTTTATATACTGGGTCCTACCACCTCTGGTACTTATAAACTGGTCCCCTAACCTACTGGTACTTTTATCTAACTGGGTCCTAACCTACTGGTACTCTTTATAGACGTGGGAACTGGTCCTAACCTACTGGTACTTTATATAACTGGGTCCTACCTACTGGACTATTTATATAACTGGGTCCTAACCTCTGGTACTATTATGTAACTGGGTCCTAACCTACTGGTACTTTTTAACTGGGGTCTAACCTAGGTACTTACTAACTTTATATAACTGGGTCCCTAACCTACTGGTACTTTATATACTGGTCCTACCCTACTGGACTTTATATAATGGGTCCTAACCTACTGGTACTTTATATAACTGGTCCTAACCTACTGGTACTTATATAACTGGGTCCTAACCTACTGGTACTCTTATATAACTGGGTCCTATCCTATGGGTACTTTATATAACTGGGTCCTAACCTACTGGTTACTTTAATATAACTGGGTCCTAACCTACTGGTACTTTATTATAACTGGGTCCTAACCTACGGTACCTTTTATCCTGGGTCCTAACCTACTGGTACTTTATATAACTTGGGTCCTAACCTACTGGTACGTTATATAACTGGGTCCTAACCTACTGTGTACTTTAATAACTGGGTCCTAACCTACTGGTACTTTATATAACTGGGTTCCCTAACCTACTGGTACTTTTATAACTGGGTCCTAACCTACTGGTACTTTATATAACTGGGTCCTAACCTACCTGGTACTTATATAACTGGGTCCTAACCTACTACTGGTACTTTATATACGGGTCCTAAACCTACTGGTACTTTATATACCGGGTCCTAACCTACTGGTACTTTATATACGGTCCTAACCTACTGGTACTTTATAGACGGGTCCTAACCTACTGGACTTTATATAACTCGGGTCCTAACCTACTGGTACTTTATATAACCGGGTCTAACCATCTGGTACTTTTATATACCGGGTCCTAACCTACTGGTACTTTAATATAACAACGGTCCTACCTACTGTCTATATAATGGGTCCTACCCTACTGGTACTTTAATATAACTGGGTCCTAACCTTGGTCCTTTATATAACTGGGTCCTAACCTACTGGTACTTTATATAACGGGTCCTAACCTACTGGTACTTATATAACGGGCCTAACCTACGGTATTTATAACGGGTCCAACCTACTGGTACTTTATATAACTGGGTCCTAACCTACTGGTACTTTATACCGGGTCCTAACTACTGGTACTTTATTAAACGGGTCTAACCTACTGGTACTTTTATAATACCGGGTCCTAACCTACTGGTTACTTTATTAACGGGTCCTACCTACTGGTACGTTTATAACGGGTCCTACCTACTGGTATTATAATACCGGTCTAACCTACTGGTACTTTATATACCGGGTCCTAACCTACTGGTACTTTATATAACTGGGTCCTAACCTACTGGTACTTTATATAACTGGGTCCTAACCTACTGGTACTTTAATATAACTGGGTCCTAACCTACTGGTACTTTTATATAACTGGGTCCTATACCTACTGGTACTTATATAACTGGTCCTAACCTACTGGTTTTTATATAACGGGTCCTACCTACTGGTACTTTTTAACTGGGTCCTACCACTGGTCTTTAATAAACTGGGTCTAACCTACTGGTACTTATATAACTGGGTCCTACCTACTGGTACTTTAGATACCTGGTCCTAAACCTACTGGTACTTTATATAACGGGTCCTATCTACTGGTACTTTATTAACTGGGTCCTATCCTAACTGGTACTTTTTATATAACTGGGTCCTATCCTATGGTACGTTATATAACTGGGTCCTAACCTACTGGTACTTTATATAACTGGGTCCTATCCTAACTGGTACTTTTATAACTGGTCCTAACCTACTGGTCTTTATTACCTGGGTCCTACCTACTGGTACTTTATATACTGGGTCCTACCCTACTGGTACTTTAATATAACTGGGTCCTAACCTACTGGTACTTTATATACTGGGTCCTAACCTACTGGTACTTTATATAACTGGGTCCCTAACCTACTGGTACTTTATATAACTGGGTCCTAACCTACTGGTACTTTATATAACTGAACTGGTGGTCCTAACCTACTGGTACTTTATATAACTGTTCCTTCCTACTGGTACTTTATATACTGGGTCCAACCTACTGGTACTTTATATAACTGGGTCCTAACCTACTGGGTACTTTATATAACTGAACTGGGTCCTAACCTACTGGTATTTATATAACTGGGTCCTAACCTACTGGTACTTTATATATAACTGGGTCCTAACCACTGGTACTTTATATAACTGGGTCCTAACCTACTGGTACTTTATATAACTGGGTCCTAACCTACTGGTACTTATCACTGGGGTCCTATCCTACTGGTACTATTTATAACTAACTGGGGTCCTAACCTACTGGTACTTTATATAAACTGGGTCCCTATCCCTACTTGGTCTTTATAAACTGGGTCCTAACCTACTGGTACTTTATATAACCGGAAACTGGTCCTAACCTACTGGTACTTTATATAACCGGAACGCTGGTCCTAACCTCTGGTACTAAATAAACGGGTCCTAACCTACTGGTACTTTATATACCTGTCCTAACCTACTGGTACTTTATATAACCGGGTCCTAACCTACTGGTACTTTATATAACCGGGTCCTAACCTACTGGTACTAATTATTATAAACCGGGTCCTAACCTACTGGTACTTTATATCTGGGGTCCTAACCTACTGGTATTTATATAACTGGGTCCTACCTACTGGTACTTATATAACTGGGGTCCTAACCTACTGGTACTTTATATAACTGGGTCCTAACTACTGGTTTTTTATATAACTGGGTCCTACCTACTGGCTTTATATAACTGGGTCCTAACCTACTGGTACTTTATATAACTGGGTCCTAACCTACTGGTACTTTATTAACTGGTCCTACCTACTGGTACTTATATAACTGGGTCCTAACCCTACTTGTACTTTATATAACTGGGTCCTAACCTATGGTACTTTTATATAACTGGGTCCTATACCTACTGGTACTCTTTATATACTGGGTCCTAACTACTGGTACTTATATACCGGGAGGGTCCTAACCACTGGTACTTTATATAACCTGGGTCCTACCTACTGGAATTTATATACTGGGTCCTATCCTACTGGTACTTTATATAACTGGGTCCTAACCTATGGTACTTTATAAACTGGGTCCTACCTCTGGTACTTTAATACTGGGTCCTAACCTACTGGTACTTATATAACTGGGTCCTACCTACTGGTACTTTATATAACTGGGTCCTACCTACTGGTACTTTATATAACGGGTCCTAACCTACTGGTACTTTATATAACTGGGTCCTAACCTACTGGTACTTTATATACTGGGTCCTAACCTACTGGTCCTTTATATACTGGGCGTCCTACCTACTGGTACTTTATATATACTGGGTCCTACCCTACTGGACTTTATATAACTGGGTCCTAACCTACTGGTACTTTATATAACTGGGTCCTACCTACTGGTCCTTATATCCTGGTCCTATCCTACTGGTTTATATACTGGGCCTACCTACTGTACTTTATATACCTGGGTCCTAACCTACTGGTACTATTATATAACTGGCTACTGGTACTTTATATAACTGGGTCCTAACCTACTGGTACTTTTATATAACTGGGTCCTATCCTACTGGTACTTTATAAACTGGGTCCTAACCTAACTGGTACTTTATATACTAACTGGGTCCTAACCTACTGTTACTTTATATAACTGGGGTCCTAACCTACTGTACTAATATAACTGGGTCCTACCTACTGGTACTTTATATAACTGGGTCCTAACCTACTGGTACTTATATAACTGGGTCCTAACCCTACTGGTACTTATATAACTGGGTCCCTAACCTACTGGTACTTTATATAACTGTCGACCTGGGTCCTATCCTACTGGTACTTTATATAACTGGGTCCTATCCTACTGTACTTTATATAAACTGGGTCCTAACCTACTGTACTTATATAACTGGGGTCCTAACCTACTGGTACTATTATATACTGGTCCTAACCTACTGGTACTTTATATAACTGGGTCCTAACCTACTGGTACTTTATATAACTGGGTCCTAACCTACTGGTACTTATATAACTGGGTCCTACCTACTGTTACTTTATATAACTGGGTCCTAACCTACGGTACTTATATACTGGGTCCTACCTACTGGTACTTTATATAACTGGGTCCAACCTACTGGTAACTTTTATATAACTGGGTCCTAACCTACTGGTACTTATAAACTGGGTCCTATCCTCTAGGTACTTTATATAACTGGGTCCTAACCTACTGGTACTTTATATAACTGGGTCCTACCTACTGGTACTTTATATAACTGGGTCCTAACCTACTGGACTTAATATATACTGGGGTCCTATACCTACTGGTAACTATTATATAACTGGGTCCTATCCTACTGTACTTTATATCTATGGGTCCTAACCTACTGGTACTTTACTATAACTGGTTCCTACCTACGTGTACTTGTATATAACTGGGTCCTAACCTACTGGTACTTTATATAACTGGGTCCTATACCTACTGGTACTTTATATAAACTGGGTCTAACCTACGGTACTTTATCTAACCTGGTCCCTAACCTACTGGTACTTTATATAACTGGTCCTAACCTACATGGTACTGTGTATAATAACTGGGGTCCTATCCTACTGTAACTTTATATAACTGGGCCCTAACTACTGGTACTTTATATAACTGGGTCCTAACCTACTGGTACTTTTTAGAACTGGGTCCTAACCTACTGGTACTTTATAACTGGGTCAACCTACTGGTACTTTATAAAACTGGGTCCTACCTACGGGTACTTTATATAACTGGGCCTACCTACTGGTACTTTTAACTGGGTCCTAACCTACTGGTACTTTATATAACTGGGTCCTAACCTACTGGTTACTTTATATAACTGGGTCCTAACCAATAACTGGTACTTTATATAAACTGGGGTCCTAACCTACTGGTACTTTATAGCCTGGTCCTAACCTACTGGTACTTTATATAACGGGGTCCTAACCTACTGGTCCTTTATATAACTGGGTCCTAACCTACTGGTTACTTTATATAACTGGTGTCCTAACCTACTGGTACTTTATATAACTGGGTCCTAACCTACTGGTACTTTATATAACTGGGTCCTATACCTACTGGTACTTTATATAACTGGGTCCTAACCTACTGGTAATTTATATAACTGGGTCCTAACCTACTGGTACTTCATTTAACTGGGTCCTAACCTACTGGTACTTCATATAACTGGGTCCTAACCTACTGGTACTCCATATAACTGGGTCCTAACCTACTGGTACTCCATATAACTGGGTCCGATCCTACTGGTACTTTATATAACTGGGTCCTAACCTACGGGTACTTCATATAACTGGGTCCTACCTACTGGTACCTCCATATAACTGGGTCCTAACCTACGTGTACTTATATAACTGGGTCCGATCTACTGGTACTTTATATAACTGGGTCCATCCTACGACCGGGGTCCTACTACTGGTTACTTTATATAACGGGGTCCTAACCTACTGGTACTTTATATAACTGGGTCCTAACCTACTGGTACTTTATTAACTGGGTCCTAACCTACTGGTATTTATTAACTGGGTCCTAACCTACTGGTACTTTATATCCTGGGTCCTAACCTACGGTAAACTTTATATAACTGGGTCCTAACCTACTGGTACTATTTATATAACTGGGGTCCTAACCTACTGTACTTTATATAACTGGGCCTAACCTACTGGTACTTTATATATAACTGGGTCCTAACCTACTGGTACTATTATTAACTACTGGTCCTATCCTACTGGTAACTTCTATAAACTGGGTCCATAACCTCCTGGTACTCATATACTGGTCTAACTATGGTACTTATATAACGGGGTCCATCCTACTGTACTTTATATAACTGGGGTCCTAACCTCTGGTACTTATATACTGGGGTCCTACCTACTGGGTTATATAACTGGGTCCTACCTACTGGTACTATAGCTCTATAACTGGGCCTTACTCCTACTGGTACTTTATATACTACTGGTCCGATTCCTACTGGTCCTTTATATAACTAGGGTCCCTAACCTACTGGTACTTTATATAACTGGGTCCTAACCTACTAGGTACTATTATATCACTGGGTCCTAATCCTACTGGGTACTTTATATAACTGGGTCCTAACCTACTGGGTATTTATATACTGGGTCCTACCTATGGTACTTTATTAACTGGGTCCCTAACTCTATGATACTTTATATAACTGGGTCCGAACCTACTGAACTTATATATAACGGAGTCCTAACCTACTGGTACTATTATAACTGGGGTCCTATCCTACTGGTACTTTATATACTGGGTCCTATCCATGATACTTTTATATAACTGGGGTCCTAACCTACTGTGACTTTATATAACTGGGTCCTAACCTACTACTGGTACTTTATATATAACTGGGTCCTAACCTACTGGTACTTTCATATAACTGGTCCTAACCTACTGATACTTTAATATAATGGGTCCTAACCTACTGGTAATTTATATAACTGGGTCCCGATCCTACTGGTACTTTATAGAACTGGGTCCTACCTACTGGTACTAACTCTTTATTCATCCAACTGGGTCCTAACTACTGGTACTCATAAACTAGGGTCCTAACCTACTGGTACTTCATATAACTGGGTCCGATCCTAACGGTACGTTTATAACTGGTCCGATCCTAATGGTACTTTATATAACTGGCCATCTGGGTCCTAAACGCTACTGGTACTTATATAACTGGGTCCTAACCTACTGTACTTTATATAACTGGGTCCTAACCTACTGGTACTTTAATATAACTGGGTCCTCCAACCTTACCTGGTACTTTAACTATACTGGGTCCTAACCTACTGGTACTTTAAACTGGGTTAACCTCTGTACTTCATAACTGGGTCCTAACCTACTGGTACTTCATATAACTGGGTCCTAACCTACTGGTACTCCATATAACTGGGTCCTAACCTACTGGTACTTCATATACTGGGCCACCTCTGGTACTTATATAACGGGTCGCTAACCTAACTGTTACTAGTACTTTTATATAACTGGGTCCTAACCTACTGGGGTACTAATATAATAACTGGGTCCTAACCTACTGGTACATCATATAACTGGGTCCGCTCCTACTGGTACTTTATATAACTGGTGTCCGATCCTACTGGTACTTTATATAACTGGGTCTAACCTATGGTACTTTATATAACTGTGGTCCTAACCTACTGGTACTTTATATAACTGGGTCCTAACCTACTGGTACTTTATATAATCTGGGTCCTACTACTGTACTTTATCTACTGGTTCCTAACTACTGGTACTTATATAACTGGGTCCTACCACTATACTTTATACTGGGTCCAACCTACTGATACTTTAATAATCTGAGTCCTAACCTATGGTACTTTATATAACTGGTCCTATCCACTGGTACTTTATATACACTGGGTACTATCCTACTGTTACTTTATATAACTGGGTCCTACTACTGGTTACTTTATATAACTGGGTCCTAACCTACTGGTACTTTATAATAAACTGGGTCCTAACCTACTGGTACTTTATATAACTGGGTCCTAACCTACTGGTACTTTATATAACTGGGTCTACTACTGTACTTATTAACTGGTCCTAACCTACTGGTACTTTATATAAACTGGGTAGAACCTATCCTACTGGTACTTATATAACGGGTCTAACCTACTGGTAACTTTATAATACACTGGGTCCTAACTATGGTACTGATAAACGGGTCCTCCTACTGGTACTTTATATAACTGGGTCCTAACCTACTGGTACTTTATATAACTGGGGTCCTAACCTACTGGTACTTTATATAACTGGGTCCTACCTCCTGGTACTTTATATAACTGAGTCCTAACCACTAACTCTGGGTACTTTTATAACTGGGTCCTAATCCTACTTGGTACTGTATAATGCTAACATGGGATTATATAACTGGGTCCTATCCGATGGTACTTTATATAACGGGGTCCTAACCCACTGGTACTTTTATATACTGTGTCCTAACCTACTTCGTACTTGCCTTTTGGCTACAGGAGCCAAACAGGCATTACATGCGCTGTTTAAAACCACACGCATGCGATTTCGTATGCGATTTTTTTTTTGGAGTTTGCACATGCGTTTTCTCCATATAAAAAGAAAAACGCATGCGTTTGCGAATAAAAATGTGGAACGCAAATCGCAACGCACCCAAAAACGCAAAAAAATGCATGCGCCGTATAAAATGCTGGCAACAAAAATGACTACACAAGTAAAAATTGTGCCCAAAGAGTGTTTTGTGTGTCCTGGCATGGAGATCACTAGAGCTTCACAGGCTGCCACTGGAATCACAGAGCTGGTGGATGTTAGAGGCCTTGTTTTACTCGCCTCCACGTGTTGAGATGCCCCACAGATGCTCAATAGGGTTTAGATCTGGGGACACGTCTCCAGCACCTTTACCCTCCTTTTCTTTAGCAAGGCCGGGTGTTTGGGGCTATTACCATGTTGATAATCAGAACATACAACAGCGTCCATTTATGCTAAAGTGGGGGACGTATCCATTAAAACGTCTAGTATTGCGGGTAGTTTTTTCACTTATCATCTAAATGGTGGTACGTATCCATGATCGTTCTAGTGTATACGCACGTATCCATTATTTGTCTAGTGTACGGCACGTATCCATTTAAACGTTTAGTGTGCGGTACGTATCCATTTTAACGTCTAGTGTGCGGTAACGTAGTCCATTTAACGTCTAGTGTGGCGGTACGTATCCATTTATCGGCTAGTGTACGCACGTATCCATTTATCGTCTAGTTACGGCAGTATCCATATTAGTCTAGTGTGGCGGTATATCCATTAACGTCTAGTGTGCGGTAGCGTATCCATTTAACGTCTGTGTGCGGTTACGTATCCATTTAATCGTCTAGTGTCGCGTAGTATCCATTTTAAACGTTCTAGTGTGGCGGTAACGTACCATATTATCATTCTAGTGTACGGCAGTATCACATTTATCGTCTCTGTAGGCACATATCCATATGGGCGTCTAGTGTTACGGCAACGTATCCCTTTAACGTCGAGTGTGCGGCAGTATCCATTTTCGTCTAGTGTGCGTAACTTATCCATTTAAACGTCTAGTATACGGTACGTTTTCATTATCGTCTGGGGTCATTGTTGTGTCGGTACGTATCCATTTAACGTATAGTGTGCGGTACGTATCCATTTAACGTCTAGTGTGCGTACGTATACCATTTAATAACGCTAGTGTGCGGTACGTATCCCATTTATTCGTCTAGTGTACGGCACGTATCCATTTATCGTCTAGTGTACGGCACGTATCCATTTAACGTCTAGTGTGCGGCACGTATCCATTTATCGTCTAGTGTGCGGTACGTATCCATTTAACGTCTAGTATACGGTACGTTTTCATTTATCGTCTAGTGTGCGGTACGTATCCATTTAACGTCTAGTGTGCGGTACGTAATAGGACATTGTAACATATTGTATTATTATATTATCATATTGTATAAAGGACTTTACTAACTATGACTGTTATCTGGGTAATAGGACACTGTAACATATTGTATTATTATATTATCATATTGTATGAAGGACTTTACTAACTATGACTGTTATCTGGGTAATAGGACATTATAACATATTGTATTATTATATTATCATATTGTATGAAGGACTTTACTAACTTATGACGTTATCTGGGTAATAGGAATGTAACATATTGTATTATTATATTATATATTGTATGAAGGACGTACTAAACTATGATGTTATCTGGGTAATAGGACACTGTAACATATGTTTTTATATTATCATATTGTATGAGGACGTTACTAACTTACTGTATCTGGGTAATAGGACACTGTAACAATTGTATATTATATTATCATATTGTATGAAGGACTACTAACTATGACTGTTATCTGGTAATAGGACTTAACTATTATTATTATATATCATATGTATGAAGGACTTACTAACTATGACGTTTTATGGGTAATAGGACATTGTAACATATTGTATTATTATATTATCATATTGTATGAAGGACTTTACTAACATGACTGTTATCTGGGTAATAGGACATGTACATATTGTATTATTATATTATCATAGTGTGAAGGACGTTATACTATGACTGTTATCTGGGTAACTCGACATGTAACATATTGTATTATTAATTATCATATTGTTGAAGGACGTTACTAACTAGACTGTTATCTGTGTAATAGGAACATTGTAAATATTGTATTATTATATTATCATATTGTATGAAGGACTTTACTAACTATGACGTTATTGGGTAATAGGACACTGTAACATTTATTATTATATTACATATTGTATGAAGGACGTTACAACTATGACCTGTTTATGGGTAATAGGACATTGTAACATATTGTATGTATTTATTATCATATTGTATGAAGACGTTACTAACTATGACTGTTATCTGGGTAATAGGACACTGTAACTATTTGGATCATATAGGTTATCATATTGTATGAAGGACGTTACTAACTATGACTGTTATCTGGGTAAAGGACACTGTAACATATGGTATTATATATTATCATATTGTATGAAGGACGTTACTAACTATGACTGTTATCTGGGTAATAGGACACTTAACAATTGTATTATGATATTATCATTTGTATGAAGGACGTTACTAACTATGAGCTGTTATGGGTAATAGGACACTGTAAATATTGTATTATTATATTATCATATTGTATGAAGGACGTTACAACTAGGACTTGTTATCTGGGTATAGGACACTGTAACATATTGTATATTATATTATCATTGTGTATGAAGGACTTACTAACTGGACTGGTTATCTGGGTAATAGGACATTGTAACATATTGTTATTATATTTCTCATATTGTATGAAGGACGTACTAAAACTATGCTGTTATCGGGTAATAGGACATTGTAACATATTGATTATTATATTATCATATTGTATGAAGGACGTTACTAACTATGTCTGTTATCTGGTAATAGGACACTGTAACATATGTATATATATTATCATATTGTATGGAAGGACTTTACTAACTATGACTTTATCGGGGTAATAGGACACTGTAACATATGTATTATTATATTCATATTGTAGTAAGGAGTTACTAAATATGACTGTTATCTGGGTAATAGACATTAACTATTGTATTATTATATTATCATATTGATGAAGGACTTACTAATATGACTGTTATTGGGTAATAGGACATTGTAACATATTGTATTATTATATTATCATATGTATGAAGGACGTTACTAACAGGACTGTTATCTGGGTAATAGGACATTGATAACATATTGTATATATTATCATATTGTTGAAGGACCTTACTACTATGAGTTATCTGGGTAATAGGACACTGTAACTATTGTATTATTATATATCATTTGATTTGAAGGACTTACTAACTAGACTAGTTATCTGTGGAATAGGACACTGTAACATATTGTATTATTATATTATCATATTGTATGAAGGACGTACTAACTATGATCGTTATTGGGTAATAGGACACTGAACATATTGTATTATATATGATTCATATGTATGAAGGACATGCTAACATGTACGTTATCTGGGTAATAGGACATTGTAACATTTGTATTATTTCTAATTCATATTGTATGAAGACTTACTAACTAGTCTGTTATCTGGTGTCATAGGACCTGTAACATATTTTATTATTATATTATTTTGTATGAGGACGTTACTAACTATGACTGTTACTGGGTAATAGACACTGTAACATATTGTATTATTATATTATCATATTGTATGAAGGACGTTACTAACTAGTGACTGTTATCTGGGTATAGGACATTGTAACATATTGTATTATTATTATCATATTGTATGAAGGACGTTACTAACTATGTGTTATCTGGGTAATAGGACACTGTAACATATGTATTATTTATGTTATCATATTGTTGAAGGCGTTACTAACTGTCTGTTATCTGGTAATAGGACATTGTAACATATTGTATTATTATTATCATATGTTATGAGGACTTACTACTATGTCTGTGATCTGGGTAATAGGACCATGTACATACTGGATATTATATATCATATTGTGAAGGACGTTACTAACTAGATCTGTTATCTGGGTAATAGGACATGTAACATATTGTATTATTTATTATCAATGATGAAGAGTACAACTATGACTGTATCTGGGTAATAGGGACACTGTAACAATTGTATTATTATCTTAGCATTTGTATGAAGGCCGTTACTAACTAGGACGTTATCTGGGTAATAGGACATTGTAAACTATTGTATATTATATTATCATATTGTATGGAAGGACGTTACTAACTATGACTGTTATCTGGGTAATAGGACATGTAACATATTGTCTTATTAATTATCTATTGTATGAGGACGTTACAACTAGGACTGTTATCTGGGAAAAAAAAGTAGGACACGTTATAACATAGTGTATATATGTAATATCATATTGTGTGAAGGGACATTGCTAAACTTATGCGTTATCTGGTAATAGGACACTGTACATATTGTATTATTTATCTATTGTATGAAGGACGTTACTAACTGTCTGTTATTGGGTAATAGGACATCTGTAACATATTGTATTATTATATTATCATATTGTTGAAGGACGTTACTACTATGACTGTTATCTGGGTAATAGGACTGTAAATTGTATTTTATTATCATATTGTATGAGACATTGCAACTATGTCTGTTATTTGGGTAATAGGCACTGTACATATTGATTATTATGTTATCATATTGTATGAAGGACGTTACTAATGTCGGTGTACTGGTAATAGACATTGTAAATATTGCTTATTATTTATTATCATATTGTGTTGAAGGACGTACTACTATGACTGTATTCTGTTGAATAGACATTGTAACATATTGTATTATTATATTATCATATTGTATGAAGGACGTTTACTACTATGACTGTTATCTGGGTGTAATAGGACATGTAACATATGTATTATTATATTATCATATTGTGTGAAGGCGTTACTAACTATGATCCGTTATCGGGTAATAGGACATTGTAACATATGTAGTATTTACATTATCATATGTATGAGGGACGTACTAACTATGACTGTTATCTGGGTATAGGGCATTGTAACATATTGGATTATTATATTATCATTTGTTGAAGGACATTACTAACTAGTCTGTTATCTGGGTAATAGGACATTGTAACATACTTGTATTTATTATTATCATATGATGAAGGACATTAATAACTATGTACTGTTATCTGGTATAGGACATTGTAACATATTGTATTATTATTATTCATATTGTGATGAAGGAGTTACTAACTATGACTGTTATCTGGGTAATAGGACATTGTAACATATTGTATTATTATTTATCATATTGTTGAAGACGTACTAACTATGGACTGTTATCTGGGTAATAGGACATTGTAAACATATTGTAGTATTATTATCATATTGTATGAAGGACGTTACTAACTAGACTGTTATCTGGGTAATAGGACATTGTAAATTGTATTATTATATTATCATATTGTATGAAGGACGTTCACTATGACTGGATCTGGGTAAGGACACTTGTAAACATATTGTATTATTATATTATTATTGTATGAAGGACGTATACTATGCTGTTATCTGGGAAGGACACTGTAACATATTGTATTATTATTTCATATTGTGTGAAGGACAGTTACTAACTATGTACTGTATCTGGGTAATAGTGACACTGAAACATATTGTATTATTATGATTAGATATTGATGAAGGACGTACTAACGTCTGTTATCTGGGGTAATAGGGACATTGTACCATTGTATTATTATATTATCAATTGTGTGAAGGACGTTTACTAACTATGACGTTATCTGGGTAAAGGACATGTAACATATGGTAGATTATATTATCATTGTATGAAGGACATTGACTAACTAGTCTGTTATTCTGGGTAATAGGACACTGTAACATATTGTATTATTATGTATCAATTGTATGAAGGACGTTACTAACTGTCTGTTATCTGGGTAATAGGAACATGTAACATATTGTATTATTACTATTATCATATTGTGTGAAGGACGTTAACTATGACTGTTATCTGGGAATAGGACATTGAACATATTGTATTATTACATTATCATTGAGGAAGGACGTTACTAACTATGACTGTTATCTTGGGTAATAGGACCCTGTAACATATTGTATTATATATTTCATATTGTGTGAGGACGTTACTAACTATGACTGTTATCTGGGTGAAATAGGACATGTAACATATTGTATTATTACATGTATCATATTGTATGAAGGACGTTACTAACTATGACTGTTATCTGGGTAATAGGACATTGTAACATAGTGTATTATTATATTATCATATTGTATGAAGGACATTACTAAAATATGTTGTTATCTGGGAATAGGACATTGTACCTATTGTATTATTATATTATCATATGTATGAAGGACATTACTAAATATGTCTGTTATCTGGGTAATAGGACATTGTAACATATGTATTATTATGTACATATTGTGAAGGACGTTACTAACTATGACTGTTATCTGTAAGGTAGGACTAGACATGTAACATATTGATTATATATTATCATTGTGTGAGGACGTTACTAACTATGACTGTTATCTGGGTATAAGACATTGTAACAATTGTATTATTATATATCATATTGTGATGAAGGACGTTAATAACTAGACTGTTATCTGGGTAATAGGAATTGTAACATATTGGATTATTATATCTGTTGTATTCAATTAGGATTCAACTGGACTTGAAATGTAGTCTTGAAGACGTTTCGCTAGTCATCCGACGCTTTGTCTCAATTCAGAATGACTGTAAAGAATTTGTGGCATATATGTACCTGGAAAGTCCCAATTAGCATATCACTAGCCAGGTGTGTAAGGGTGTGATTAGATAGTGGTAAGAGGTGTTATAGGAACGCCAGAGTAAGGTGTTTAAAAACAGCAGAACAGGTTGTTCCTTGTTGGACTTGCTGACTGAATACCACCTATTTCAAATGACGGGGATAAGTTCTATAAGCAAAAACATGGAATTGCTATGGGATCTCCAGTTTCACATATTGTGGCCAAACCTTTACATGGGAAGGTAGAACACAGGCGTTAATACCTTTAAGGGATAGCACCCAGCACTGTTCAGATATGTGAGACAACTGGGTTAAAATCCCAGAAGGAAGTACAAGCTTTTACAGAACACATTAATGTCGGCTGGAACCAAAACATTAAATTCACTAAGGGAATACAAAAACAACAAACTGGCTTTCTTGGAGGCTGCTTGGTAGAAGTTAAGGAAAAGGTAAACTGGGAAGTAGAGGTTTACAGAAACCAACACACACAGATCAGTATTTGATTTTGACCACCACCCTTAGATCACAAGCTGGGTGTCTCAGAAACCCTGCAACACAAGAGCGAGAACATCCCCACTAGACAGAGGCGAAGGTTAAAGAAATGAAACTCTCAGAGGAGCCTTAAAAATGTGGATATCCAGACTGGCCTTTGTCAAAAGAAGTAGAAGGAAAGAAAAGAAGAACTGGAATAACCAACAGTGAAGGGGAGAAAATGCAGAGGAGGAGAACATGGTCACCCATATGTAGCAGGGTTCTCGAGAAATTAAGAAGAATTTTCAAAAAACATCGTATCCCTGTCTGCTTTAAACCAACAACACACTGAGCAGCAATTGGTACATCCGAAAGACCCAATAAACACAAGAAAGCGACATCATTATATGCAGTCAGGCAGTGAAGAATGCTCTGATTTGTATGTGGGGGAGACCAACAGCAACGCATCAACGTATGGCCCAGCACAGAAGAGCAATTCCTCGGGTCAGACTCAGCGTGTATCTGATCTTAAGGTATAAAGACATACCTTTGAAGATTGTATGGTAACATACTGGCGGAAAGGAAGTGATGGTTTCAAGAGAGGTTTTAAGGAGGCCATTTATGTGAAAATAAAGAAACAAGCCTAAATAGAGTGGGGGGGGTCGACACCAACTGTCTGCCAGTACAATGCTGTTTTAAACCTTACTCTGGGCGTTCCTATAACAACCTCTAGCCACTCATCTAATCACACCTTAAACACCGGGCTGTGATATGCTAATTGGGATTTTCCAGGGTACATAAGCCACAGATTCTTGTACAAAGTCATTCTGAATTGAGACAGCAGTCGGATGACTGCGAAACGTCTTCAGAACTACATTTCAAGTCCAGTTGATCTAATTGAATACAAACGATTACCATGACCTGGATGAATGGAACCTTCACAAGCATTGATTATTATGTTATCATATTGTGTGAAGGACGTTACAACATGACTGTTATCTGGTTGACACTTGTAACATATTGTATTATTATATTATCATATTGTATGAGACGTCTAAACCTGACTGGTATCTCGGGTAATAGGACATTGTAACATATTGTATTATTAATTATCATCTGTAGAGGCGTTACTAACTCTGACTGTTATCTGGGTAAGGACACTGTAACATATTGTATTATTTATTCTCTATGTATGAAGGACGTTACTAAAACTAGACTGTTATGGGTAAATAGGACACTGTAAACATATGTAGTATTATATTATCATATTGTATGAAGGACGTTACCAAAATGACCGTATCTGGGTAATAGGACACTGTAACATATTGTATTATTATATTAGCATATTGTATGAGGACGTTACTAACTATGACTGTTATCTGTGGTAATGGACACTGTAAACCTATTGTTATTATTATCATATTGTATGAAGGACGTTACTAACTAGGACTGTTTCTGGGTATGACAGTCACTTTGTATATTATATTATCATTGTTGAAGGACGTTACTACTATGACTGTTATCTGGGTAATAGGACACGCTGTAACATATTGTATTATATTAATTCATATTGTATGGGACCTACTAAACTATGACTGTTATCGGGTAATAGGACACTGTAACAATTTGTATTATTATATTATCATATTGTATGAAGGACTTTACTAACATGACTGTTATCTGGTAATAGGACACTGTAACATATTGTATATTTTATTATCATATTGTATGAAGGACATTACTAACTATGACTGTTATATGGGTAATAGGACATTGTAACATATTGTATTGATTATTATCATATTGTATGAAGGACTTACTAACTATGACTGTTATCTGGGTAATAGGACACTGTAACACATATTGTAATATATATTATCATATTGTTGAACGGACTTTACTACTATGACTGTTATCTGGGAATAGGACAGTGTAACATATGTGATATATATTATCATATTGTATGAAGGGACGTTATAAACTATGACTTGTTATCTGGGTAATAGGACATTGTAACATATTGTTATTATTATATTATCATATTGTATGAAGGAGGTACTAACTATGACTGTTATCTGGGTAATAGGACATTGACATATTGTATTATATATATCAATTGGTGAAGGACGTTACTAACATGACTGTTATTGTGGTAATAGAACTGTAAATATTGATTATTATATTATCATATTGTGTGAAGGACGTTACTAACTATGACTGTTATCTGGGTAATAGGACACTGTAACATATTGTTACAACATAGGTTCTTTGAACTTGATTAGTTTGCTTTTCTAAGATGTAATCATTTTTCTCCACCTTTATATTGTGTCTGTGCACATGATCTCGGAGATTATCATATATGATCAACTATTCCCCAATGTGCACTATGCAATTAATAATATACCCATTGAGACAAAAATGTCTCATTCAACATATTTATAAACCTATTTGCTTTTTTTTATTTATAATAATAAATTATATTATAATAAACTGGATTATTTATCTACTTGCCGATCTATAAAGGATCAGAATGATTTTCCACGTTTGTATCATTTACAGATTGTGACTATGAAGATAACAGTGATACTAAACCTAATCTGGAAACAAATTTGTCTGTGAGAATAAAACCAAGTGATAGTGGATGAGGAACAGAGAAAATTTCCCAAATAGTGGGACATTTCTCCAACGTGATAAGGAAACTGTAACCAGCTGTATATCAAATGGTAATAAAGAGGAGATGGAATCATGGGAAGGAGAATGTTCAGATTGTACCATTAATCCACTACAGAACAGATACAGGGAACAGATCCATCTACTGATACCATGGGATCCAACAAATAACAGCTTGTCAGATAATATATATCAAATGGTATTAAGAGGAGATGGAATCATGGGAAGGAGAATGTTCAGATTGTACCAAATCACTTACAGAAAAGATACAGGGAACAGATCCATCTACTGATACCATGGGATCCAACCTAAATAACATTTCAGATAATTATATTCAAATGGTATTAAAGAGGAGATGAATCATGGGAAGGAGAATGTTCAGATTGTACCATTAATCCACTACGAACAGAAGATACAGGAACAAGTCCATCTACTGATACCATGGGATCCAACCTAAATAACAGCTTGTCAGATAATTATATATCAAATGTATTAAAGAGGAGATGGAATCATGGGAAGGAAGATGTTCAGATTGTACCATTAATCCACTTACAGAACAGATACAGGAACAGATCCATCTACTGATACCATGGGATCCAACCTAAATAACAGCCTGTCAGATAATTATATATCAAATGGTATTAAAGGAGGAATTGAAATCATGGGAAGGAGAATGTCAGATTGTACCATTAATCCACTTACAGAACAGATACAGGGAACGATACATCTACTGATACCATGGGATCCAACCTAAATAACAGCTTGTCAGATAATTTATATCAATGGTATTAAAGAGATGGAATCAGGGAAGGAGAATGTTCAGATGGTACCATTAATCCACTTACAGAACAGATACGGGAACAGATCCATCTACTGATACCATGGGATCAACCTAATAACAGCTTGTCGATAATTATATATCAAATGGTATTAAGAGGAGATGGAATCATGGGAAGGAGAATGTTCAGATTGTACCATTAATCCACTTACAGAACGATACAGGGACAGATCCATCTACTGATACCATGGGATCCAACCTAAATAACAGCCTGTCAGATAATTATATATCAAATGGTATTAAAGAGGAAATTGAATCATGGGAAGGAGAATGTTCAGATTGTACCATTAATCCACTTACAGAACAGATACAGGGAACAGATACATCTACTGATACCATGGGATCCAACCTAAATAACATCCTGTCCAGATAATTATATATACATGGTATTAAAGAGGAATGGAATCATGGGAAGAGAATGTTCAGATTGTACCATTAATCCACTTACAGAACAGATACAGGGAACAATCCATCTACTGATACCATGGGATCCAACCTAAATAACAGCTGTCAGATATATATATCAAATGGTATTAAAGAGATGGAATCATGGGAAGGAGAATGTTCAGATTGTACCATTAATCCACTTACAGAACAGATACAGGGAACAGATCATCTACGATACCATGGGATCCAACCTAAATAACAGCTTGTCAATAATTATATATCAAATGGTATTAAAGAGGAGATGGAATCATGGGAAGGAGAATGTTCAGATTGTACCATTAATCCACTTACAGAACAGATACAGGGAACAGATCCATCTACTGATACCATGGGATCCAACCTAATAACAGCTTGTCATATAATATATTCAATGGTATTAAGAGAAGTTGGAATCAGGAAGGAGAATGTTCAGATTGTACCATTAATCCACTTACAGACCAGATACAGGGAACAGATCCATCTACTGATCCCATGGGATCCAACCTAATAACAGCTTGTCAGATAATTATATATCAAATGGTATTAAAGAGGAATGGAATCATGGGAAGGAGAATGTTCAGATTTGTACCATTAATACACTTACAGAACAGATACAGGGAACAGATCCATCTACTGATACTACCAAAAATAATGGCTTGGTAGAAGAAAGGTGCATCACAAACAAAAACCTTCAAAAACATCAGAGAATTTACATACAAAAGACTCGATTATTTTGTTCAGAATGTGGGAAATATTTTGCAAGAAAAAGCAACTTTACTGTACATCAGAGAATTCACACTGGAGAGAAACGATTTTCCTGTTCTGAATGTGGCAAATCTTTTTCTAAAATCTTGAACCTTACACTTCATCAAAAAACCCACAATGGAGAAAAACCTTTCTCTTGTCCTTTATGTGGGAAAGGCTTTTCAGACAAATCAGCTCTTAAAACACATCAGCGGATTCACTCGGGAGTAAAACCATTTTCTTGTTCTGAATGTGGGAAATGTTTTGTCAAAAGCTCATATCTTATAGTACATAAGAGAATCCACACAGGAGAGAAACCATTTTCTTGTTCTGAATGTGGGAAATCCTTTGCAAACAGGTCTGATCTTAAGAGACATCATGAAGTTCATAAAGGAGAGAAACCATTTTCTTGTTCTGAATGTGGGAAATGTTTTTCAGAAAGGTCATCTCTTAAAAGACATTGTCAGACTCACACAAGAAAGAAACCATATTCTTGTTCTGAATGTGGAAAATGTTTTGCCAAAAGCTCATACCTTACACTCCACCAAAGAATTCACACTGGAGAAAAGCCCTTTTCTTGTTCTTTATGTGGGAAACACTTTGCAGACCAGTCAGTTCTTAGTAGACATTATGAGGTTCATACAGGAGACAAACCATTTTCTTGTGCTGAATGTGGGAAAAGGTTTACAAGAAATAGCAGCCTTACTCTACATCAGAAAATACACATCGGAGAGAAACCTTTTTCTTGTTCTGAATGTGGCAAATGTTTTGCTAATAGATCAAACCTTACAATACATCATAGATCTCACACTGGAGAAAAACCTTTTTCTTGTCTAATATGTGGGAAATGTTTTACAAGAAACGCCCACCTTTCTGCACATCAGAAGACTCATCAAATAGAGAAACCGCTTTCTTGTTCCGAATGTGGGAAATCTTTCACGAAAAGCTCTGACCTTACACTACATCATAAAACTCACACAGGAGAAAAAACATTTTCTTGTTCTTTATGTGAGCAATGCTTTGCAGACACATCAGATCTTAAAAAACATTATGAAATTCACACAGGAGATAAACCATTTTCTTGTTCTAAATGTGGGAAATGTTTTGCAAGAAACACCTGCCTTACTCAACATCAGAGAACTCACACAGGAGAGAAACCATTTTCTTGTTCTGAATGTGGCAAATGTTTTGCTAAAAGTTCACACCTTGCAATACACCAGAAAACCCACACTGGAGAGAAACCTTTTTCTTGTTCCTTATGTGTGAAATGCTTTTCAGACAAATCATCTCTTATTAGACATCAGCGGATACACACAGGAGAGAAACCATTCTGTTGTGATAAATGTGGGAAATGTTTTGCAAGAAAGACCCATCTTACTGTACACCAGAAGACTCATAAAAAGAAACCATTTTCTTGATGTAAATGTTTAAAATATTTAACTAAAATCTCAGAAATCGCAGTGATTTTAAAGCCACTGTAGGAACAAGAATATTAAACATGAAAAGTTGTTAAAGGGCAACTACACTGATAAATCACTTAGTCTTGATCTACAAAAACATGGAAGCAGCACTTACTCTGAGGTGTGTGCACGTTTAATTGTTTTGCTCTGGCTCGGTATATTCCCCCCTTTAACCGACTCCTTTCATCTGGTCACGTCAAGCATGTTCAGCCAGCACTGGGAGAGGGAATTCACCATCATGCAATTCACACTGTCACTATTAAAGCGTATCTCCACTCATATTTTCAAGGTTTGGGAATCCAGTTCTATTGAAGAACGGGAGGTAAAGGAGCTGTGCCTTACCTTCCGTTCTTCAATAGAACAAACAGGACACTGGTGAGAAGTTAAGAAACTTACCGGCTCGCTCGCTCCCCCGGCGCATGCGCATAGAAGACAAGGTCCATCGAGACCTGTCAGACCAATCGCCGGGGGAGTGAGCGAGCGGGTAAGTTTCTTACCTTCTCACCAGTCTCCTGTTTGTTCTATTGAAGAACGGAAAGTAAGGCACAGCTCCTTTACCACCCGTTCTTCAATAGAACTGGATTACCAAACCTTGAAATTATGAGTGGAGATTCCCTTTAAAGTTATGGCATCTGTGTATAAATCTGTACACACTGACCACCTGAGACGGCATCCATGGGTCCCAAAATGAAAAACCACCTGGCAAAGGAAAAACAACTACATGAGACGCCCCAGGACTCTTTAGATCTTTCAAGATGGTGACCACAGTCTGGTTTAGACTTTACTAAACAGGACCTGTATAAGAATATCAAAAAAATAATACAGACCTTGCAAACGTAAACAAGCAAATGGAAATAGAGATCCGAAGAGAATCTACCGAGGGATGTACAAGAGAAAAATGCATCACGGAGGAACCAGAAGATGCTGCATACCTGAGGAGTTAGTGGACGTAACTGCTTACTTACACTGGTCAGGGCTGATGCTGGTGGCTACAGAGATCTACAATCAAAGCCTTAACCGGGAGAAAGCCAGAGAGAAGTTATTCGTAAACTTAGACTAAGGCCATCACGAGGACTATGAATACCCTTGACCAAAAAGGCTAAACCATTCATTCCTATCAGGATCTTCTGCCTGCAGCGGAGAACTTGGACCCATCATTGATGAAGTTTGATATTGATTGGGGATTCCTCATAACACTCCTCATTCTTCATAACCCTGATGGCTCCAGCCTAACAAAGAGATTTCCTGCACCAATTGGGATTACAAATGCCACTTTGTCCTAACTTCTCCCCCTCCCCCTTTTTTTGTTTTATTTTTTTTTACTGTGGATGGTTAGATGTCCACCCTTGATATTGGAGACCCAGCAATCACATCTTAATAAGAGTCACGGACACTGGATATCGCTGAACCCTACTTTCCAATGGAACTGGAAATCGTTTTCTCCCTTTGGAACTCTGTGTGGTTTGTAAACTCAGGAGATATCCCTAGTTGCCTAAAGGAAGTTAAAGGGTAACTGTGGTTTCTATACAAGTGTCCTTTTAAAAAGAGCACAATCCTTCCTTTAAAACAACTCCAGGATCCGGCTTCTAGCTGCAATCTAAGCAAACTTATAGTAGTATAAAGGGTGGCGTTTCCAGCTAGCGCTGTGAGCTGTTAAATCAGCAGCACCATTGGTCCACTGAGCATGCCCAGTTGTATCCTACTGCTGTTACTTTAAATAGCTTTAGAAAAGATTGTTTTGCGGGGAAGAGGCTTCTGGCCAAAGTTACCCTTTAACTAAGGTGCACATTTTGCAGAGTGGACACTACAATCCCTACTGCCCTGATTGATCAGCTACACACCAGTTAGCTAGGAACAGAAATCACCTTCCTCAGTTGTGTAACTTATTATTTGTGTAATATATAGTGGATAATGCACCCCCAACTGTAAATTATAAGGATATTAGAAGTCACCGAGGAGTTCCGTGACCATATAAAAGCACGAGGCCGCAGGCCGAGTACCTTTTATACAGGGCACGGAACTCCAAGGTGACTTCTAATATAATTATAATTTACAGTTCGGGGTGCATTATTTATTATAACCTACCCCTTTGTGGCTTCTGGTTTCCTTCTCCTCCTGGAACTGTAAGATTATAATGCTATAATATTACAGTTCCTCCCATAGAAATCCACTACAGGGGTAGGTTATATGTTGATTTACACGCTGGGAGTATACACTGAGAAAGTACTATATTGAAACCCTACTCTTATAACACAATGAGGACTAAGGGCTAGGCCACACAAGCGCGTTTTTCGCATGTTTGCGCACGTTTTTGCTCACGATTGCGCACACGATTTTCACGGACATCCATGCAATTTCCGTTGCACACTCGATTGCACGTCCGTTTGCCTTCGAGCATTTTTTCTTGCAATCGCGTGTGTTTTCGCTTTAAAAATAGAAAAACCGCGAGCGCAAACAAACAATGCGCGCTGACGCACAGAAATCGTGCGCACGATAGCTTGGTGCGTTGTAGTGTGGCCTCAGCCTAAGACCTACGTGTATCCCAGAATCCAGACCTTCAATATGGTCAATACTACAGGTCTGAATAAAGAAAAGGGAAGTGTTATAAAATCAACACTTTATTAATATACATTGAAATCATTTATATAAAGGGGGGGCAGCAGGTAACCCGGACGCATTGTGGGCACAAGCACACACCCCCGCGGGGGTCCATATTTATAATAAGACTCAGGTGACATTATTAATTCGTTAGTGAATCCTTAAAGGGCAAATCCACCCCCTAAACTATAAATGTATATGTTATTGGCCATGATTCTAGCTTTAAAACAAGCCATCCCCCATCAAAATCCGTTCAGCCAATTTGAAGATACATCCATTTTTCCAACATACTTTTTGCAGACCAGGAGCAGCTCACTGTAATCTGACGTCACCTTTCCCATGCCCCTTCTGTGCTTTCAGCCTCCCTTAGCGCCCTCCCACCATCCGGATCCATTCTCGGTCCCCCAGCGTTCTAGTGAAATCCTTTAAGGGTGTGACAGAGGACCCCTGCCCAGACCCAAACTTCGTTCCCACAGTGCTTTCATGTGACGTCATGAGAAAGCGCCATGGGAACGAAGGGCTGTAAGTAAGGCTACAAATATTTTTTTTAAAAAGTAATCTGGCGTTTGGGTCTGGGCAGGGGTCCTCTGTCACACCCTTAAAGGATTTCACGCTACGATATACAAAAGGGACATCTTGGAAATGGAAGCAATTCAGAGAAGGACAACTAAATTAATAAGGGGAATGGAGGGGCTTGACTTTGCAGGCAGATTAGACAAGTTAGGGCTGTTTTTTTAAAATTCTTTTTATTATTGATATTTACGCCATATCATAATATACAGTTTTTCATTTTGCTTATTTGTACAAAAGATACATTTTGCATTTCTTATACATTTTATATATTTTGCATAAATTAATAATATTTATCAATTTGGTTTTCGTTAAACTTATTAACTGTCAACCAATTATTAATTGCTTTTAATAAAGTTTGTTACCTTCTATATCATTGTGTTTTCTGGTTTATTGTATTGTAGTCATATAGCTTAAGGTCTAACATACATCAGTACTTTAATGTATCGGTATTACATTATTAATGTGAGCGTAGAATAGGATTTGCGTGAGTAATATGTATTGAAACTTTGACCAACTTTCATTATCCAGTATCCCTATCGCACAGTTTTCTGGGTTGGGTTGTATATGTATATTTAGGTGGTGTCTTATAAATCGGCACACCCCACACCAAAATCCCTGTATCTGTGGACATTGCCAGATAAGGTGCCAGAAATCTGCTCCACCCTGTCTGCATTTCGGGCAGCGATCGTGCCGCAGACTTTGTACATGTTTAAGTTGTTTCGTCTGATTGATTATATATGTTTGAATCAATCTGTTGTGTGATGCTGGGAATACTAGGTTATGTGATTGCAGGATATCGTCTAGATCTTCCGATTCTAGGTCTGGTACTGTTTGTTTCCATTTATCCTTTATTACGGTAGTTATTGCCATAGTGCTAGCCTGTAGTAGGATTTGGTAGAGGTTAGATACCAGCCTTTTCTTATTTGGCTTTTTTAGTGCCATTTGAATCGGGTTTTTAGCTATTTCTGGTTGTGTCTGTTTGTTTATAAATTCAGCACGCAGGCAGTGTCATAGTTGTAGGTATTTAAATTGGTAGGAATATGGGAGTTCAAATTGTTCCATTAGTTGAGAGAAGGATTTAAGTTCATTGCCACTATATATATGACCAAAGAGGTTTATTCTGTGTGACTCCCATTTGCTGGCCTCTTGCATCTGTGCCAATTGTGGATAAGTGTTATTGTGCCATAGTGGAGTTTCAGTTGATATTGTATCGAATTTTAGTAATTTGTTTGTGGCCTTCCAGGTCCTGACATCTTGTTTGTGAAGTGTGGTGCCCGGTCCTGTCATAGGACATTCCGGGTCTGCAATATATGCTAGATATTTGCCTGTGACATACCGTATATACTCGAGTATAAACCGAGGTTTTCAGGCTTTAAAAAAAGCCTGAAAATCTTACCTTTCAGGTGCCGAGTGAGAGGCGCCAGGTAGTGACATCATCCGGATGCGCAGAGGCTGTGGAGCGAGGATGCGGATCGCGCGGCCGGCGGACAAGGTAGGAGATAGGCTGACTCGAGTATAAATGAGGTAAGATTTTCAGGCTTTTTTTAAAGCCTGAAAACCTCGGTTTATACTCGAGTATATACGGGAATTGGCAAATACTTACAAATAAGAGTAAAACCTTCTTTATTTGTGCATACTGTATGCACAAATAAAGGAGGATTTACCCCTATTTGTAAGTATTTGCCACCTAAGATGTTTGAAAACTACAACTCCCAGCATGCTTTATTGCTGGGAGTTGTAGTTTTCAAACATCTTAAGTGGCAAATACTTGCAAATAGGGGTAAATCCTCCTATATTTGTGCATACAGTATGCACAAATAAAGGTTTTACTCTTATTTGTAAGTGTTTGCAACTTAAGATGTTTGAAAACTACAACTCCCAGCAATTAAGCATGCTGGGAGTTGTAGTTTCCAAACATCTTTAGTGGCAAATACTACCCCCTCGGTTTATACTCGGGTCAATGGGGTTTCCTTCTTTTTTTTTTAACTTAAAACTAGGTACCTCGGTTTATACTCGGGATGGTTTATACTCGAGTATATACGGTAATATTGCATCATAAGATCAGATTGTGTTAGCTCTTCCTCTGAACTCAGCCATCCCTTTAGATATCGGAGCTGACCTGCCCAATAATATAATTGAAAATCTGGTAGGGCCAATCCCGCTTTCACTTTAGGGGCTTGTAGTTTTTTAAGTTTGATACGTGGTCTACCATTTCCCCATAAAAATTATGTGACCAGTCCATTTATAGTTGTAAAGAATTTTTTTGGTATATATACCATTGAGTGTTCCAGTATGTATAGTACTTTAGGCAGTATAAATATTTAAATCATATTGACCCTTCCAATCAGATTTAATGGAAGACTTTCCAATGCAGTAATTTGGTTTTAATGAATTTTAGTAGTGGTGCTGTATTGAGGTTAACGGAGTCATTTGTTGATTTAGTTATGATGACACCTAGATATTTGAATTCATTAACTATAGGTATGGGCGGCAGTGGTATATTTTGTATTGGTGCTTTATCATCCAGAGGCAGAATGCAGGATTTCTCCCAATTAATAAACAGTCCTGATATCGGGGCAAACTCGTTGATTGTGTTGATAGCCGTTAAGAGAGAGTTACCTGAAGCGTCCAGATACAGTATAATGTCGTCTGTGTATAAACCTACCTTCTCTTCATATGGTCCCAGACGGAGTCCTTTTATTTGGGTGTTATTTTTAATTTTAAGTGCTAAAATTTCGATTGCAATCGCGAACAAGGAAGGGGAGAGTGGACATCCTTGACGAGTTCCTCTGTATAATCGGAAGGGGTTAGACAGCTCACCTTGTATGGATAGTCTGGCTTGTGGGTTTGTGTAGAGCAGTTGTATCCACGAAATAAATTTGGGGCCAAATCCAAAAAATCTCCGTACTTCCCACAGATAGTTCCACTCCACCGGGTCAAAAGCTTTTCTTGCATCGAGCGATAGAATCACTCGGTACCCTGTGTTATCATGACCCACCTGTGTTTGGATATGTGTACGTCTAATATTTATTGAGGTGGATTTACCCGGGATGAACCCTGTTTGTTCCTGTGCTATTATCGTTGTAATTACAGTTTGTAGTCGGGTTGCTAGTATTTTAGCCAGAATCTTGTAGTCACTGGTTAGGAGGGATATTGGTCTATATGAATCATGTTTTTCGGGATCTTTGCCTGGTTTTAATAATAATATTATTATTGCTTCTGTCATGGATGGTGGGATAACATCGAATTCATTCACCGCCTGGTACAAAGCAAGAAGGGGTTTACTCAATATATTTACATATTTTTTAAATATGTCTATGGGGAGACCATCATATCCGGGAGCTTTCCCGGTTGGAGTTGTTGTATAGCAGTCAGCAGTTCAGTTATCGTTATATCTGTATCCAGGGATCTACGTTGTTCTAAGGACAAGGTTGGAGCTGTAGTATGTGCTAAGTAGTTTTTTATATCTTGCGTTGTACATGTGGATTGTGATTGATATAAGGTAGAATAATATTGCATAAAACTTTTTAGTATTTCTGTTTGGTTAGTGAGTCGACCCTTAGTCGGATCCTGAATTGCTATTATTGTTGTTGGGTTATTGAGGCGTTTGGATAGATAGGCCAATAGTTTAGCTGATTGGTTTCCATGTTCAAAGAAGCACTGTTTACAGAAAAACTGTTTATATGCCGCTTTCTCGCGTAGTAGAATCTCGTACGCTCTTTGTTCAGATTCCAGTTTGGCATAATTGTCACTCGTGGGATTCTGGGTATATTTGTATTCTGTTTGTTGTGTTGTGAGTGCTTGTGTTTCTTAGTTTGTTTTTTGCTGCTTTTCTGGTTTGTTTTTTGATATACCGTATATACTCAAGTATAAACCATCTCGAGTATAAACCGAGGCACCTAGTTTTAGGAAAAAGGAAGAAAAATACATTGACTCGAGTATAAACCGAGGGGGTAGTATTTTCCACTTAAGATGTTTGGAAACTACAACTCCCAGCATGCTTTATTGAGAGGCTGACTCGAGTATAAACCGAGGTAAGATTTTCAGGCTTTTTTTAAAGCCTGAAAACCTCGGTTTATACTCGAGTATATACGGTAAGAGACGGTGGATTTGAGTGCGCCTCTTGTGAATGCCTTGAAGGCATCCCACTGTATTAATGGGGATACTTCCCCTTGATCTATAGTTAGGTAGTCTAGTAGCTGCTGTTCAATTCGGTCTGGTTGTGGGAATAGTGTTAACCAGAATGGGTTAAATTTCCAGTGCCGTGTAGATATAGTTGTCGTATTCGGTGCTATATGTACTACTATAGGTGTGTGATCCGAGGGGCCCTGTGATAGTACCTTCATTTTTTGAATCCATGGGATAAGGTGTGCAGAGGCGAGTACATGATCAATTCTCAACAGTGTCCTGTGTGTTGCTGAGTGGCATATTTTAGTGTGCGGGTATAAATGTGTCCATACATCCACCCAGCCTACATCTTGTATATATTGATTTAGTGCTGTTGTGTTTTGTTGATTTTTAGGTGGCAACCTGGGTGGTAATCTGTGCCAGGAAAGGGATCGCCTGCTGTAGGATGCTGGTGTTAGCTGGGGGTGGGTTGTAGACGTTCAAAATTGCTAGTTGAGTCTCTCCAATTTCCACTATTGTAAATACGAATCTGCCTCTTGTGTCTATTTTTGTTTTGAGGGTGCGAATCCTCAACGTGTTTTTAATCTGTTTATAAATGACTTAGAAGGGGGCATTGAGAGCAAGGTCTCTGTGTTTGCTGATGACACTAAACCATGCAGAGATTTGGAAACTTCCAATGATGTGCAAGTGCTGCAAGCAGACCTAGATAGATTATCACAATGGGCAGCAGAATGGCAGATAAGATTCAATGTTGGTAAATGTAAGGTGATGCATTTGGGATTTAATAATCCCTGTGCCACCTACACCATAAATAACTCTGTGTTAAGTGAATCTGTAATGGAAAAAGATTTGGGGGTTCTGGTAGATAACAGACTTAGCTGTAGCAAACAATGCCAGGTAGCAACAGCTAGAGCTAGCAAGATATTGTCTTGTATAAAGAGGGGAATGGAATCAAGAGAGAAAAATATTATTCTCCCTCTTTACAAGGCACTGGTAAGGCCACATTTGGAATATGCGGTGCAGTTTTGGAATCCCATATACAAAAGGGACATCTTGGAAATTGAGGCAGTTCAGAGAAGGGCAACTAAATTAATAAGGGGAATGGAGGGGCTTGACTATCAGGCGCTTAGAACAGTTAGGCTGTTTACATTGGAGAAGCGACGTTTGCGTGGGGACATGATAACCTTATACAAATATTTAATGGGCCATACATGAACTCTCGGTGCATTGTTACTAATAGGTCATATCAGAGGACACGTGGACATCCTTTAGGTTGGAAGAAAAGAAGTTTCATCTTCAGGTTAGGAAAGGTTTCTTTACAGTGGAAACGGTGAAACTGTGGAACTGCCTTCCAGCAGATGTGGTAATGGCAAGTTCATTGAATAGCTTTAAAAAGGCCTGGATAAGTTTCTAACACTAATCTACTATATAATATTAGAATTACTGGTATTATTACATATACTGTAGTTCTGGTTGGTACGAGGATACTATATAATATTTGAGAATTACTGGTATTATACATATACTGTAGTTTCTGGTTGGTACGGGATACTATATAATATTGAGAATTACTGGTATTAATACTATACTGTAGTTCTGGTTGGTACGGGGATACTATATAATATTGAGATTACTGGTATTAATACATATACTGTAGTTCTGGTTGGTACGGGGATACTATATAATATTGAGAATTACTGGTATTAATACATATACTGTAGTTCTGGTTGGTACAGGGACTATATAATATTGAGAATTACTGGTATTAATACATAACTGTAGTTCTGGTTGGTACAGGGATACTAGTATTATTGAGAATTACTGGTATTAATACATATACTGTAGTTCTGGTTGGTACGGGGATACTATGTAATATTGAGAATTACTGGTATTAATACTATACGTGTTCTGGTTGGTACGGGGATACTATATAATATTGAGAATTACTGGTATTAATACATATACTGTGGTTCTGGTTGGTACGGGGATACATATAATATTGAGAATTACTGGTATTAATACATATACTGTGGTTCTGGTTGGTACGGGGATACTATATAATTTGAGAATTACTGGTATTAATACATATACTGTGGTTCTGGTTGGTACGGGGATACTATATAATATTGAGAATTACTGGTATTAATACATATACTGTAGTTCTGGTTGGTACGGGGATACTATATAATATTGAGAATTACTGGTATTAATACATATACTGTAGTTCTGGTTGTACGGGGATACTATATAATATTGAGAATTACTGGTATTAATACATATACTGTAGTTCTGTTTGGTACGGGATACTATATAATATTGAGAATAACTGGTATTAATACATATACTGTAGTTCTGGTTGGTACAGGGATACTATATAATATTGAGAATTACTGGTGTTAATACATATACTGTATTTCTGGTTGGTACGGTATCATATAATATTGAGAATTACTGGTATTAATACATATACTGTAGTTCTGGTTGGTACAGGGATACTATATAATATTGAGAATTACTGGTATTAATACATATACTGTAGTTCAGGTTGGTACGAGGAACTATAATAATATTAGAATTACTGGTATTAAAATATACTGTAGTTCTGGTTGGTACAGGGATACTATATAATATTGAGAATTACTGGTATTAATACATATACTGTAGTTCTGGTTGGTACAGTGATCTAATATATATTGAGAATTACTGGTATTAATACATATACTGTAGTTCTGGTTGGTACGAGGATACTATATAATATTGAGAATTACTGGTATTTTACATATACTGTAGTTCTGGTTGGTACAGGGATACTATATAATATTGAGAATTACTGGTATTAATACATATACTGTAGTTCTGGTTGGTACGGGGATACTATATAATATTGAGAATTACTGGTATTAATACATATACTGTAGTTCTGGTTGGTACGGGGATACTATATAATGAGAATTACTGGTATTAATACATATACTGTAGTTCTGGTTGGTACGGGGATACTATATAATATTGAGAATTACTGGTATTAATACATATACTGTAGTTCTGGTTGGTACGAGGATACTATATAATATTGAGAATTACTGGTATTAATACATATACTGTAGTTCTGGTTGGTACAGGGATACTATATAATACTGAGAATTACTGGTATTAATACATATACTGTAGTTCTGGTTGGTACAGTGATACTATATAATATTGAGAATTACTGGTATTAATACATATACTGTAGTTCTGGTTGGTACGAGGATACTATATAATATTGAGAATTACTGGTATTATTACATATACTGTAGTTCTGGTTGGTACAGGGATACTATATAATATTGAGAATTACTGGTATTAATACATATACTGTAGTTCTGGTTGGTACGGGGATACTATATAATATTGAGAATTACTGGTATTAATACATATACTGTGTTCTGGTTGGTACGGGGATACTATATAATATTGAGAATTACTGGTATTAATACATATACTGTAGTTCTGGTTGGTACGGGGATACTATATAATATTGAGAATTACTGGTATTAATACATATACTGTAGTTCTGGTTGGTACAAGGATACTATATAATATTGAGAATTGGTACAGGGATACTATATAATATTGAGAATTACTGGTATTAATACATATACTGTAGTTCTGGTTGGTACAGTGATACTATATAATATTGAGAATTACTGGTATTAACTATACTGTATTTTCTGGTTGGTACGGGGATACTATATAATATTGAGAATTACTGGTATTAATACATATACTGTGGTTCTGGTTGGTAAGGGGATACTATATAATATTGATAATTACTGGTATTAATACATATACTGTGGTTCTTTTGGTACGGGGATACTATATATATTGAGAATTACTGGTATTAATCATATACTGTGGTTCTGGTTGGTACGGGGATCTTTATAATATTGAGAATTACTGGTATTAATACATATACTGTAGTTCTGGTTGGTACGGGGATACTATATATATTGGAATTACTGGTATTAATACATATCTGTAGTTCTGGTTGGTACGAGGATACTATATAATATTGAGAATTACTGGTATTATACATATACTGTAGTTCTGGTTGGTACGGGATACTTATAATATTGAGAATTACTGGTATTAATACATACACTGTATTTCTGGTTGGTACGGGGATACTATATAATATGAGAATTACTGGTATTAATACATACACTGAGTCCTGGTTGGTACGGGGATACTATTATATTGAGAATTACTGGTATTAATACTACACTGTAGTTCTGGTTGGTACGGGGATACTATATAATATGAGAATTACTGGTATTAATACATATAATGTAGTTCTGGTTGGTACGGGGATACTATATAATATTGAGAATTACTGTATTAATACTATACTGTAGTTCTGGTTGGTACGGGGATAGTATATAATATTGAGAATTACTGGTATTATACATATACTGTAGTTTTGGTTGGTACGGGGATACTATATAAAATTGAGAATTACTGGTATTTAATATACTGTAGTTCTGGTTGGTACGGCTATACTAATTAATTTGAGAATTCTGGTATTAATACATATACTGTAGTTCTGGTTGGTACAGGGATACTATATAATATTGAGAATTACTGGTATTAATACATATACTGTAGTTCTGGTTGGTACGAGGATACTATATAATATTGAGAATTACTGGTTTAATACATATACTGTAGTTCTGGTTGGTACAGGGATACTATATAATATTGGAAATTACTGGTATTAATACATATACTGTAGTTCTGGTTGGTACAGGGAACTATATAATTGAGAATTACTGGTATTAATACATATACTGTAGTTCTGGTTGGTCAGTGATACTATATAATATTGAGAATTACTGGTATATACATATACTGTATTTCTGGTTGGTACGGGGATACTATATAATATTGAGAATTACTGTATTAATACATATACTGTAGTTCTGGTTGGTACGGGGATACTATATAATATTGAGAATTACTGGTATTAATATATGAAGAAGTCTGGGGATGGCGTCCCACAGAGCTGCACTGACTGTATGTTAGAAGGATCCTGCAGGCTCCATCCCCCAACTGTGTCCCATCCGTCTTAGAAGGATCCTGCAGGCTCCATCCCCCAACTGTGTCCCATCCGTCTTGCTCCGTCATACAGAAGGAAAATGCCAAGAAGATCCTGGACCTCATCTCCAACATCATCCACCTCCTGACTGGAGAGGTGGGTGTGACCCAATCCTTGATTGGTTAGTAACAGTGGATGATAATCCGTCTTTCTGTCTGGGTGGTGACTGTAACATTGTGTGTTCAGGTTGCCATAAGGTGTAAGGATGTTTCCATCTATTTCTCCATGGAGGAGTGGGAGTATTTAAAGGGAAACAAGACCCTTTACAGGGAAGTGATAAAGGAGAATCTCCAGCAGATCCACCCACTGGGTGAGTAATATTTACAGGACAGAGTTACCAGATCCTTACATGTAACTGGATCTATTACAATAAAGAGCTCATTTACAAGAGCCACTGTTGCAATGATTAGTGTTCCATGGGCTATTCAATATAGCAATAAGTGGCTCTCAAAGAGGAATTGCATCTCGATAAATAAACTTTCCTTTGCAAACACTTGCCTTTTAATCGGGTTGTGGCATGGTTTTCTTCCATAAACTTCCACAGCCGCTGCAAAGCCTTTATTAAATAGGTAAGCGTGACTTTAAATGGTATACTTTTAATGGGATATCAGGGAAGTAATAAAGGAGAATCGGCAGCAGATTCACCTGCTGGGTGAGTAATAGAAATATTAAAAACAAGAAATAAAGGAACCTCAGTCCAAAAATGGACAGTCAGAAGCTGATAAGTTAAAGGGCATCTCCACTCCACTTTTATTTCAGTTTTATTAAAGATCAGGAGGTAAAGGAGCTATGCCTTACCTCCCTTTCATTAAATAAAGAGTCAGGAGCAGGCAGGGGAATTAGAGTACTTACCCTCCATCCCGACGGAGCTTGCACCGGGCATGCATGGTAAGGATCTGCCAGCTCCATCGGGAACTGTCAGAGAAACATCGGGGGAGCTCAATAGAGGGTAGGTACTCTTAACTTATCTGTCTGCTCCTGACTGTTTAATTGAAGAACGGGAGGTAAGACATAGCTCTTTAACCTCCTGTTCTTTAAATTAAACTGAAAAAAAAGTCTATTTTACGAATAAAGATACTGTTTTAAAAAAAAAAAATCTTTGTTGGCATTAGAAGGTAAACTAGACTTCGTTTAGAAATATATTAAAGGGCATGTCCAGCCCCAAGACCTAATTTTGGTTACAAGGTAGGTGCCCCTTGCCAACCCTTAACCGCCAAAATATTTTTGCAAAATAATGCTCCCATGGTTACTTACGGATCATTCTCTCCCGCACCGTCTCTAATCCAGCTCCCTGTTTGCGGAAGCGGCAAGCAGGGGCTGGACTCGCAGCCGCGTCAGTGATTGGCTAAATTGCGGCCAATCACAGATGCGGACGATGTCATTCAAGATGGCGCGGGAGAGAAGGGTCCGTAAGTAATGATGGGAGCATTATTTTGCAAAAATATTTTGGGGGTGGGAAGGTTCACCTACCTTGTAACCAAATGTTTTCACGCTAGGTGCAACGGCCGAAGAGGATGGATCATGATGGAGGGAGGGAGGGCAGTAAAGGTCTCCAGAGCGCATGTTACATTCCTTGTCGAGGTTGAGGAACCGGATGGCTCACAGACACCTCCTTCACTTCACTTTCCTGGACTTTGGACAAGCATTGCTGGAGAACCATTCGGAGAAGAGATGTAAGGTAAGGATTTTTGTAAACTACTTAGTAGGGCCAGTAATCGGTTAAATTAGTTTTAGGGGTGGACATGCCCTTTAAAGTTATATCTAATACAATCTAAATCTGGTGTACAAATGTAGATGTTGCCTTGCAGTTAGTAAACATACACTGGATCAGAGCTACCCACTGTATACACTATAGGTCCACGTTGTTCTGCATTATTGGGTTTTAGCTCCACCCACTTCAGGAACACTAGTTGTACTGGTAAATCTTATTGGACACCATCAGGCCAGACCAACCAGTAGCCCATTTAAAAACACCTGGAAATAAGGGAGCACAGGGATATCTTGACCACATATTAAATGGGTAATCTATTGAGAGGTGTATAATGGTTCTAATGGCATGAACAGAGATAGGGGATACCTTTCCTGAAATCTATAAACCAGAATTGGTTTGGCTGAGCTGCATTAATGATTCTTTCTCAGGCCCAGCTGTGTATGATTACTGATCATGGCTGGTAGTGAATGGAAACAAGGTAATGCGCTGAATGAATGATGTTTGTAATATCTGAGCTTGGATGGGGGTCAGTAACATCAGGGCTGGAGTGAAAATGGTACCTGAATGCTGTTATGGTTACGAGTTGGAATATGGAGCTGTGTTTATTAATGCAGGATAGTTCCTGCAGGTTATTTTCCTGAATCACCCAGCATCCACAGCAAAGGGAGAGGTGAGACACAGCTTTTTGTGTCTTTGTGAATGTACTCTTTCTAGTGGGGCAATGTTGTCTGGAGGCTTTAGTTCTGCGTGTTCTTACTGGCTTAACTTAGTTACCTTAACTCAATTAAAGGAGAAGTGAAAGTAAATAACAAGGTGAAGTAGGGAAGACTTAAGGTTTGTACACATGTGCAATTGCGGGTGCTGGCCTGCGACGCACAATGTGTTTGAATCAGCCGCTCGTTCGAAGATCCAGACAGTCGGGAAATGATCAGTCATTGCGGCCAATAAAGTGCCCATACACGGCACAATTATCACCCGAAACGGCCGTTCATACACATTGTGTGTCGCGGGTCAGCAATCGCATGTATGTACAAAAGTTTAGCTATTGGTCTATTGGGTACATCATTGACTGAATTTTAGAACATTACTATGGGCAACACTAACCACAAATGTCGAAGCCATAACAGAGAGTGAGAACCCAGGTTAATAAAGATGACCCTTACCTCCCTGAGAAATGTTGATGGCAAACTATTTTCTTGGTGCTACTAGATATCCTGTGAAAGACATCGGAATAATGTTAGATGTTGTATCTCTTGCAGGTTGTGAAAACCGAGATGAGAGCAGAACTAAAATTCTAGGAACAGATTATGGACATGAAAATAAACCAAGCCACATTTCTCATCCTAAACATCTAACAACAAACAAATGTATCGCTATGGATTTTAAAGAACGTTCAGATTGTACCATTAATCCACTTACAGAACAGATCCATGCAACAGATCCATCTACTGATACCATGGGGTCCAACCTAAATAACAGCTTGTCAGATAATTATATATCAAATGGTATTAAAGAGGATATGGAATCATGGGAAGGAGAATGTTCAGATTGTACCATTAATCCACTTACAGAACAGATACAGGGAACAGATCCATCTACTGATACCATGGAATCGAACCTAAATAACTGCTCCTCAGATAATTATATATCAAATGGTATTAAAGAGGAGATGGAATCATGGGAAGGAGAACATTCAGATTGTACCATTAATCCACTTATAGAACGGATACAGGGAACAGATCCATCTACTGATACCATGGGATCCAACCTATAAACAGCCTTGTCAGATAATTATATATCAAATGGTATTAAGAGGAGATGGAATCATGGGAAGGAGAATGTTCAGATTGTACCATTAATCCACTTACAGAACAGATACAGGGACACAATCCATCTACTGATACCATGGGATCCAACCTAAATACACTTGTCAGATAATTATATATCAAATGGTATTAAAGAGGAGATGGAATCATGGGAAGGAGAATGTTCAGATTGTACCATTAATCCACTTACAGAACAGATACAGGGAACAGATCCATCTACTGATACCATGGGATCCAACCTAAATACAGCTTGCAGTAATTAATATATCAAATGGTATTAAAGAGGAGATGGAATCATGGGAAGGAGAACATTCAGATTGTACCATTAATCCACTTATAGAACGGATACAGGGAACAGATCCATCTACTGATACCGTGAGATCCAAACTAAATAACAGCTTATCAGATAATAAATCAAATGGTAGTAAAGAGGAGTTTGAATCATGGGAAGGAGAACATTCAGATTGTACCATTGATTCACTTACAAAAATACAGGTAACAGATCCATCTACTGATACCATGGGATCCAACCTAAATAACAGCTTATCATATAATATGTCAAATGGTAGTGGAGAGGAGTTGGAATCATGGGAAGGAGAGCATTTGGATTCCAGGATTAACCCACATTCTGAGCCAAAAGAGACATTAGACCAAAACAATGGAGCCACTCTAAGTAATAGCTTAGAAGAAAAAAAGACAGCAGAAGTTAGTGACTGCTTTAATGAACCTAAATTTGCATCTGATTCAGGACTATGTACCTTACAGTTGTATTGCTCAGAAGTTGAGAAACGTTTTATTCAAAGTTCAAACCTTGTTGAACAGAAGAGTATTGAAACAGAAGAGGAACTTTTTATTTGTTCAGAATGTGGAAAATATTTTAGAAGTCACTCTGAGCTTTGCTCTCATGAAAGTGTTCATAAGGTTAAACCATTTTGCTGTTCTGAATGTGGGGAATGTTTTGCATTTAGCTCTATACTTAAAAAACACGAGAGAACCCACACAAAAGATAAAACATTTTGTTGCCCTCATTGTGGTAAATATTTTCCTTGTCGCTCTAAACTTACAAAACATCAGAGAGGTCACACAAGAGAGAAACCATTTTCTTGTTCTGAATGTGGGAAATGTTTTGCATATCCCTCTAAACTTAGAAAACATCAAAGAACTCACTCTGGAGATAAACGTTTTTCCTGTTTTGTGTGTGGTAAATGCTTTTTTGAAAGGTCAGATCTAAATAGACACCATCAGATTCACACTGGAGAGAAACCATTCTCCTGCTCTGAATGTGGGAAATGTTTTGCACGAAGCTCCCAGCTTACTGCACATAAGAATATTCACACAGGTGAAAAAACATTTCCATGTGTCGAATGTGGGAAATGCTTTTTGCGAAAATCAGCACTGCATAATCATAAACTGATTCACACTGGTGAAAAACCATATCTTTGTTCAGATTGTGGGAAATATTTTAGAAGTCGCTATGACCTTTCTTTGCATCAAAGTGTTCACACAGGAAAGAAACCATTCTGCTGCTCTGAATGTGGTAAATGCTTCATGCACAACTCATCTCTTAGTAAACATCAGAGAATTCACACAGGAGAGAAACCATTTCCTTGTTTAGAATGTGGGAAAGACTTTAGAAATCGCAGTGAGCTTTCTTATCATCAAGGTGTTCATACTGGAATAAAACCATTCAACTGTTCTGAATGTGGAAAAGGTTTTATTCAACGCTCCAAGCTTGCTGCGCATCAGAAAACTCACACAGGAGAGAAACCATTTCCATGTTTAGAATGTGGCAAATATTTTAGAACTCGCTCTGACCTTTTTTATCATCAAAGTGTTCATACAGGTATAAAACCATTCTGCTGCTCCGAATGTGGGAAAAGTTTTGCACGACTCCCCAGGCTTACTGCACACCAGAGAATTCACACAGGAGAAAAACCATTTTCTTGTTCTGAATGTGGGAAAAGCTTTATAGAAAGGTCACTTCTTAATAAACACAGCCTGATTCACACAGAAGAGAAATGTTTGACTTGCTCAGATTGTGGGGAATCATTTACAGAAACGTCCGAATTCACTCAGCATCAGAGAAGTCACACAGGAGAGGAACCATTTTGTTGCTGTAAATGTGGAAAACGTTTTGCAGATAGTTCAGACCTTACATTGCATGAAAAAACTCATGAAAGCAACCTTAATAAAGCAGCCTCTGTCCATGAATGGACTATCACATGCTGATAAGTTTCAGAAAGCATTCCTTTATTGGTGGGATTGGATAAACTAGAATTAGTTCAGAACAAATAAAGCGAAATGTAATTCAAAACAAAAAAGAAAAAGTCTGGTGTTACTTGCACTGTATTGTATAAAAATCCTGAAAAGACACTGACATACAGTCAGAGTATAAATGTGGTTGTTGCCTTGCAGCTACTCAATATACAGGACCAGAACTACCCACTATGTTCACAATAGTTTTTACCCATGCATCACCCATACTCCTCCCACTCCTATTCGTTACTTCAGGGCATACACCCCTCCCAGTTTGTACCCATGGAAAATCAATTTCTCACTGCACCATCAGAAGACAAAGAATTCCAGAAATGGGTCAATCTAAAGCACAGGTATATCCATATAAGATCATACACAGATAATGTACTGTCACTTCCAGTCTCGTGGGTCTTATGGTGTGAACAGAGACCTGGTGGTCCTTTCCCGAAATATGTCATTGTCAAAGGATAAACTTTGGATTTGGCTTGAAATTCTGCGTTTTGGAAGGGAAAGTGTGTGTGTGCTGCAGGTTTTAATCTTACGGAGGCAATGAAAGGACATTTACATTGCTTGATTCATTCTGATTAATGTATTATTGTGTGTATGGTTTCCATGGAATCGGAAGGTAGGTTGGGTTGTGAGTAACTTCCGAATAGTTGTCCGCAGGAGCTCTGTCTGGGGTCTGTTGCATGTCATATTCCCCTCTAGCGTGCCGGAAGTTCCTTGCCCATGCAATCAGCAGCCATATGCAATGCCACTCACTCCCACAATTTCATTAAAAGGATAGTTCCCTCCCAAAGTGAATTATCCCTTTAATGTATTGATTGAAGCCCGGGAGGTTAAGGAGCTATGCCTTACCACCTGTTCTTCAATCATTAAGGGCCATGTCACTAGCGCGTTTGTGCACGCTCGCGTTTGCGCCCGCGATTTTCGCTAAAATGGAAATCGCGGGAACGCGAAAATTCCCGCGATTTCCGATGCGCGTCCGTTCGCGTTTTGGTAATGCATGCGTTCACCATTTTTGGTGCGTTAACGCATGCGTGTCCATAAGGCGCGAACGCGAAACGCGCAAGAATCGCATGCGATGACGCTCGAGATTTTGTGCGCGATTCCTGTGGGTTGCAGTGTGGCCTCACCCTAACTCGGGAGCCAGGGGCAAAGGTAAGTAATAGCTCCTTAACCTCCATTAAATACATTAAAGGAATACTTTAATTTGGGAGTGAACTATTCCTTTAAAGGCAACCTGCGATCCGCTACATATCCAAAAGGATGCAATAATCAGTTTTTAAAACCCTAACTTATTAAATCGCCATGGAAACTGAAGATAGGTGGTCTTTGAGGGTAGGTTTTTGTGACCATAAAAGAGAGATGTCTTTCCTGTGGCCCTGCAGATGTTTGAAAACTACAATTCTCAGCATTCACCAAAAACAACAGCAGGGAATGTTGGGAGCTGTAGTTTGCAAATACCTGGAGGACAACAAGATGGGCATCCCTGCTATAAAACTTATGGGGCAATGTACAGATAGCCGCTATCTCTCTCTATTGCCCCCCAAAAGGCAATGCACCAAGCCGATAGTAGTTCTATGCATCACGAATGGGGTTTACCCATTATGAATCTTTAACTGCCCCTGGCGCATGTGCGGTGATGCCACCAGAAGCACGCGAGTCACTCACGCAATGACGTCACTGAGCGCGGGGGGGGCATGCAATAAACGGCAGCTAGGTCCTTGGACCTACCTGTTGGGAAGGGAAAGCCAGATGTCCTGGGGGCGGGTCTAGGAGCAACCTTACCACGGAGGAGGAAGCCAGGCAGAAAAGAACACTGAGGTAGGCGGTGGTTAGGGAATAGGACAAAAACAAATCTACACATGTACAGCCCCAGCTATCTAATAACATTAGGTTACTATTTCAGTGTACATATCCTTTAAATAGACAAATTAGAGCCGTACCTAAAGTCACTCCTAAATAGCAAAATATTGCAGACTTATTGGTACAAAGCCATAAATAAAGTAATAATCTAGGATTCATTTTGTTTAGGATGGTTAGACATAAAAGGTTTATTATTACAATTGCCGTATAGTGACCTGTGATCCCTCGATTTCTAGCTTTGTCATGTTTAATCCGTCCTTGACAGCGAGGAGAAATCGGAATTTACCATTAATAGGGACATCTATAGAATTTTAGAATATGAAAGCTTATGTGTAGGAATTTAAAGTTTACTTAGGTACTCCCCCTTGTGGACAGTGCACTTTCTGTGTATTTATGGGGGGCAGCAATGTGATTAGAAGCAGGAAGAGCCAGAAGATATGTACCATTAAACAATATTTCAATTGTCCTTCAGTGCCCATCCAACTTACTATATGTTGGTAAAACACCACAGAAATTAAAAAGCCGCCTATAAAATCACCGATCTGATATTAGATTGGAGGATCACCATTTAGAAAATGAATCGCTGGTATAGCACAACACTTTTGGCAAGTGCACAATGGCAGTGTCTAGTTAAAGTCGTACCATCAATAAGAGGAGGGGACCTCCATAAAAGACTGTTACAAGCTGAATGTACATAGATATATCAGCCACAATCTCTATCTCCTTTAGGCCTGAATGACGAATGGGAACTTGCACCCTTTATTTGATGTTGAATATGACAATTTGGAGACCTGCGATCTAGATTTAAAGGAGCGGTTGCCTATTTGGCTGTGAGATAAGGATAAACCTTGTACCCTCTGTAACAATTAAGAACAGCTTGTTTATGGATGGCAAAGCAAAAGAAGATATTTATAAGTGGACCCATTCAGGGTTTCCATTGGGACCTCTGACCCGGTTTTCACTGTGTATTCTACACTTCATCCGACACTTTATTGGAAAATAAATTGGAGATTTTTTTTTTTTGGGAAAACTTTATTTTTATTGCAGTTTCAAAAATTCCCAATTAGAAAGGAAGTTTAAATAGAAATTGACCCCGCATGCTGACGTGTGTATGTACATACATGAGCTTTAATGGACAGGATTGGTATTCTTTGAATACTCCGTTGACACCACTTTATTGAGACGTAATGCTCCCGTTCTGGGTAGCATTGAGAGTGCCATGGGGTAGTTTGTTTAGGCTGATTTAACCATAGAGCACCTCGCATTGAGGCTTTGAGATTAGATACACCAGCGGCTCCTGTTTTAGTGGAATGTATATAGCTGTGTTAAAGGGCATGTCCACTTGAAAAAATTACTATATATTATATAATGATCTTTAGGGTTACCCACCCCCAACCGCCATAATAACACCAAAAAAAAAAACCTTTCCGATATCTACTTACAGCCCCTCGCTCCCGCCCCTCTCTTCTTCCCTCTCTGCTAACAGGAAACAGCCGGACTGACAGCCTCGTCTGTGATTGGTTGCCGGTCACCCAATCACAGACGTGGTTGCCGGCTAAAAAGATACGCGAGAGGCTGTAAGTAAGTATGGCGGTTGGATCATTATATTAAAAGCATTTTACGCTAGGAGGAAGGGGTGGCTAGGCTGTTCTGAGTTATCTTACTAGTAGACATGCTGTACAACATATCAATAGAAAACATATAAACCATAAAACTAAAGGTAGAGAATCTGTATGCTTTCACGGAATCCCAGAGCGGGAGGATAATAGTCCCTCATCTCGCAATGAGTACCTTCAGGGGTGGTGACTGTCTACCTCCAGGAACTTCTAGCATGAAAGAGGTACACACCACCAATACCACTCGATTGTCTGTCCTAAGGATTACGTGGGAAAGAAAGGGCCGTTATTGGAAAGAGAACCTAATTCTAGTAACCATTACTGCCAGTGTGCAGGGGGGCCTGAAAAACAATCATTTGAACAATGAGATGGATGGGGTGCACTTACACAAAAGAAATCTTACTACAGACCAATGTCTCAGTGCTGAGTACATGGGAACTGATCTGTAGTATTATATATAAAAGGTAATACAATGGAGCTCACCTTCACACTGGATCAGAGGGAGAGCACAGTACCACAAGGACAAAACACTAAAAGGGAGGCTGAAAGTACAAGTTTTATAAAAGCAACACTTCATTAATATACATTAAAACCAAATATATAAAGAAGGGCCCCAGCAGGCAATACTGATGTGTTTCATGCGCAAGCACTTTGTCAAGGGATAAAAATACACATTATACACATTAATACAGTATCAGGGAGATTCAATAAAAGTTCTTATCGTTTGAAATGGTGCTAATTTCGCCCCAACCAATCAGATCTTATTTAACATTTGAAAGCTAACATCTGATTGGTTGGGGCAAAATTAGCACAATTTTAAACGATGAGAACTTTTATTGAATCTCCCTGTATATGTATTAATACCAGTAATTCTCAATATTATATAGTATCCCTGTACCAACCAGAGTATTATACGGGAATTGGCAAATACTTACAAAATAGAGTAAAAACCTTCTATTTGGCATACTGTGCACAAATCAAAGGAGGATTACCCCTATTTGTAAGTATTTGCACCTAAGATGTTTGAAAAAAATACAAAAAACTCCAGCATGCTGTATGCTGGGAAGTTGATAGTTTGTCAAACATCTTAAGTGGAATATATTGCAAAGAGGGGTAAATCCTCCTAATATTTGGCATTACAGTATGCACAAATAAAGGTTTTACTCTTATTTGTAAGTTTTGCAACTAATGTTTGAAAATACAATCCCAGCAATTAAGCATGCTGGGAGTGTAGTTTCAAACATCTTAGTGGCAAAACTACACCGCGTTTATACTTAGGGTCAATGGGTTTCCTTCTTTTTTTTTAACTTAAAATAGGTACTCGGTTATATCGATGGTTTATACTCGAGTATATACGGTAGATTGAATCATAAGATCAGATTGTGTTAGCTCTTCCTCTGACTCAGCCATCCTTTAGATATCGGAGGGGGCTGACGCCAATAATATTACTTAGAAATTCTGGTAGGGCCACTCCGCTTTTCACTTTAGGGGCTTGTAGGTTTTTTTAAGTTTGCTAAGTGTTCGTACCATTCCCCATAAAAATTATTGACCAGTCCATTTAAGTTGTTAAAGAATTTTTTGTATATTATACCATTGAGTGTTCCATTATGGATAGTCTTTAGGCAGTATAAATATTAAATCAATTGACCTTCCAATCAGATTTAATGGAAGACTTTCCATGCAGTAATTAGTTAATTTGGTTTTAATTGAATTAGTAGTGTGCTTGTATTGAGGTAACGGAGTCATTGTGATTTAGTTATGATGGACACCTAGAATTGATTCATTAAACTATAGGATGGGCGGCAGTGGTATATTTCTGTATTGGTGATTTATCATCAGAGGCAGAATGCAGGATTTCTCCCCAAGTAATAAACCAGTCCTGATATCGGGGCAACTCGTTGCTTGGTTGATAGACGGTATTAAAGAGAGTTACTGAAAAAAAAAAAAAAGCGTACAGATACAGTTATAATGTCGTCTGTGTATAACCTACCTTTCTCTTCATTTATGGTCCCAGACGGGAGTCCTTTATTGGGTGTTAGTTTTAATTTTAAGTGCTAAAATTTCGATTGCAAACGCGAACACGGAAGGGAGAGTGGACATCTTGACGAGTTCATCTGTATAATCGGAAAGGGGTTAGACAGCCACCTTGTATGGATAGTCTGGCTTGTGGGTTTGTGTAGGGCAGTTGTATCCACGAAATAAATTTGGGGCCCCCCCCCCCCCCCCCCACATCCAAAAAAAAATCTCCGTACTTCCCACAGATAGTTCCAACTCCACCGGGTCAAAGCTTTCTTGCATAGAGCGTTCCGATAGAATCACTCGGTACCCTGGTTATAATGAACCAACTGTGTTTGGATATGTGTACGTCTAATATTTATTGAGGGGATTATCCGGGATGAACCCCCTGTTTGTTCCTGTGCTATATCGTGTATTACAGTTTGTTAGTAGGGTTGCTAGTATTTTTTAGCCAGATCTTGTAGTGTGCAATGGTTGAGAGGTAGCGGGATATGCGCTATATGAATCAGTTTTTCGGGATCGTTGCCCTGATTTTTAATAATTCTATTTATTGATTCTGTCAGATGGTGGATAATGGTAACATTCGAAATCATTCACCGCCGCCTGGGACAAAGCAAGAAGGGGTTTTACTCAATATATTTACATATTTTTTAAATATGTCTATGGGGGAGGACCATCATATCCGGGAGCTTTCCCGGTTGGAGTTGTGGTATGCAGTCAGCAGTTCAGTTATCGTTATATCTGTATCCAGGGATCTATACGTGTTCTAAGGACAAGGTTGGTGGAGCTGTAGTATGTGCTAAGTAGTTTTTTATATCTTGCGTGTTTACATGGGGATTGTGATTGTGATTAAGGTAGAATAATATGGCCATTAACTTTTTAGTATTTCTGTTTGGTTAGTGAGGTAGAACCCTTAGTCGGATCCTGAATTGCTATTATTGTTGTGGGTTATTGAGGAGTTTGGATAGATAGGCCAATAGTTTAGCTGATTGGTTTCATGTTCAAAGAAAGCACTGTTTACAGAAAAACTGTTTATATGCCGCTTTCTCGCGTAGTAGAATCTCGTACGCTCTTTGTTCAGATTCCAGTTTGGCATAATTGTCACTCGTGGGATTCTGGGTATATTGTATTCTGTTTGTGGTGTTGTGAGTGCTTGTGTTTCTTAGTTTGGTTTTTTGCTGCTTTTCTGGGTTTGTTTTTGATTTATACCGTATATACTCAAGTATAAACCATCTCGAGTATAAAACCGGGCACCTAGTTGTTAGGAAAAAAAGGAAGAAAAATACATTGACTCGAAGGATAAAACCGAGGGGTGGGTAGTATTTCCACTTAAGATGTTTGGAAACTACAACTCCAGCATGCTTTAGTGAGAGGCTGACTCGAGTATAAACCGAGGTAAGATTTCAGGCTTTTTTTTTAAGCCTGAAAACTCGGTTTATACTCGAGTATATACGGTTAAGACGGGGTGGATTTGAGTGCGCCTCTTGTGATGCCTTGAAGGCATCCCACTGTATTAATGGGGGATTACTTCCCTTGATCTATAGTTAGGTAGTCTAGTAGCTGCGTCAATTCGGTCTGGTTGTGGGTGTGGGATAGTGTTAACCAGGATGGGTTAAATTTCCAGTGCGTGTGAGATATAGTTGTCGAATCGGTGCTATGAACTATAGGGTGTGTGATCCGAGGGGGCCTGTGATATACCTTCATTTTTGAATCCATGGGATAAGGTGTGCAGAGGCGAGGAGGACATGAATCAATTCTCAAACAGTGTCCTGTGTGTTGCTGAGTGGCATATTTAGTGTGCGGGTATAAATGTGTCCCATACATCACACCAGGCCTACATCTTGTATATTTGATTTAGTGCTGTTGGGTTTGTTGATTTTTAGGCATCGGCAAACTGGGTGTAATCTGTGCCAGGAAAGGGATCGGCCTGCGGTAGGATGCTGGTGTTAGCTGGGGGTGGGTTGTAGACGTTCAAAATTGCTAGTTGAGTCTCTCCAATTTCCAATATGTAAATACGAATCTGCCTCTTGTGTCTTATTTTGTTTGAGGGTGCGAATCCTCAACGTGTTTTTAACCGTGTTTATAAATGACTTAGAAGGGGGCATTGAGAGCAAGGCCTCTGGTGTTGCTTGATGACACTAAACCATGCAGAGATTTGGAAACTTCCAATGATGTGCAAGTGCATGCAAGCAGACCTAGATAGATTATCAAAAGGGCCAGCAGAATGGCAGATAAGATTCAATGTTGGTAAATGTAAGGTGATGCATTTGGGATTTAATAATCCCTGTGCCACCTACACCAATAAATAACTCTGAGGAAGTGAATCTGTTAATGGAAAAAGATTGGGGAGTGTCTGGGTAGATAACAGGACTTAGCTGTAGCAAACAATGCCAGGTAGCAACAGCTAGAGTAGCAAGATAATTGTCTTGTATAAGAGGGAATGGAATCAGAGAGAAAAAATATTATTCTCCCTCTTTACAAGGCACTGGTAAGGGCCACATTGGAATATGCGGTTGCAGTTTTGGAATCCATATAAAAAGGGACATCTTGGAATTGAGCAGTTCAGAGAAGGGCAACTAAATTAATAAGGGGAATGGAGGGGCTTGATCTAGGCAGGAGATTAGACAAGTAGGGCTGTTTACATTGGAGAAGACGACGTTTGCGTGGGGACATGATAACCTATTACAAATATATTAATGGGCCATTACAATGAAACTCTTCTGCGGGATGTTCACTAATAGGTCATATCAGAGGACACGTGGACATCCTTAAGGTTGGAAGAAAAAGAGTTTCATCGTCAGGTTAGGAAAGGTTCTTACAGTGAGAACGGTGATGGATGTGAACTGTGGAAATTGGCCTTCCAGCAGATGTGGGTAATGGCAAGTTCATTGAATAGCTTAAAAAGGCCTGGATAAGTTTCTAACACTAAATCTACTATATATTGAGAATTACTGGTATTATACATATACTGTAGTTCTGGTTGGTACGAGGATACTATAATATTGAGAATTACGGTATAATACATTACTGTATTCTGGTTGGTACGGGGATACTATAATATTGAGAATTACTGTATTAATACATATACTGTAGTTCTGGTTGGTACGGGATACTATATAATTGAGAATTACTGGGATTAATGACATATACTGTAGTTCTGGTTGGTACGGGATACTATATAATATTGAGAATTACTGGTATTAATACATTTATACGTAGTTGGTTGTACGGGGATACTATATAATATGAGAATACTGGTATTAAACATATACTGTAGTTCTGGTTGGTACGGGATACTATGTAATATTGAGAATTACTGGTATTAATACATATACTGTAGTTCTGGTTGGTACGGGGATACTATGTAATATTGAGAATTACTGGTATTAATACATATACTGTAGTTCTGGTTGGTACGGGGATACTATATAATATTGAGAATTACTGGTATTAATACAATATACTGTGTTTGGTTGGTACGGGGGATACTATATAATATTGAGAATTACTGGTATTAATACATATACTGTAGTTCTGGTTGGTACGGGGATACTATAATTGAGAATTAATGGTATTAATAAATATAATGTGTTCTGGTTGGTACGGGGATACTATATAATATGAGAATTACTGGTATTAATACATATACTGTAGTTGGTTGGTACGGGGATACTATATAATATTGAGAATTACTGGTATTAATACATATACTGTAGTTTTGGTTGGTACGGATACTATATAATATTGAGAATTACTGGTATTAATATATACTGTAGTTCTGGTTGGTACGGGGATACTATATAATATTGAGAATTACTGGTATTAATACATATACTGTAGTTCTGGTGTGGTACGGGGATACTATATATATTGAGATATACTGGTATTAATACATATACTGTAGTTCTGGTTGGTACGGGTTACTATATAATATGAGAATTACTGGTATTAATACATATACTGTAGTTCTGGTTGGTACGGGATACTATATAATATTGAGAATTACTGGTATAATAATATACTGTAGTTTCGGTTGGTACGGGATACTATATAATATTGAGAATACTGGTATTAATAATATACTGTAGTTCTGGTTGGTACAGGGGATACTATATAATATTGAGAATTACTGGTATTAATACATATACTGTAGTTCTGGTTGGTACAGTGATACTATATAATATTGAGAATTACTGGTATTAATACAATACTGTAGTTCTGGTTGGTAGGGATACTATTAATATTGAGAATTACTGGTATTATTACATATACTGTAGTTCTGGTTGGTACAGGGATACTATATAATATGAGAATTACTGGTATTAATACATATACTGTAGTTCTGGTTGGTACGGGGATTACTATTAATATTGAGAATTAATGGTATTAATACATATACGTAGTTCTGGGTTGTACGGGATACTATAATATTGAGAATTACTGGTATTAATACTTACTGTAGTTTGGTTGGTACGGGGATACTATATAATATGAGAATTACTGGTATTAATACATATACTGTAGTTTGGTTGGTACGAGGATCATATAAATATGAGAATTACTGGTATTAATACAAATACTGTAGTTCTGGTTGGTACGGGATACTATATAATATGAGAATTACTGGTTTAATACATATACTGTAGTTCTGGTTGGTAGAGGGATACTAATAATATGAGAATTAATGGTATTAATACATATACTGTAGTTCTGGTTGGGCAGGGGATACTATATAATATGAGAATTACTGGTATTATACATATACTGTGTTCTGGTTGGTACAGTGATACTATATAATATTGAGAATACTGGTATTAATACATATACTGTAGTCTCGGTTGGTACGAGGATACTATATAATATTGAGAATTACTGGTATTATTACATATACTGTAGTTCTGGTTGGTACAGGGATACTATATAATATTGAGAATATACTGGTATTAATACATATACTGTAGTTTGGTTGGTACGGGGATACTATATAATATTGAGAATTACTGGTATTAATACATATACTGTAGTTCTGGTTGGTACGGGGATACTATATAATATTGAGAATTACTGGTATTAATACATATACTGTAGTTCTGGTTGGTACGGGGATACTATTAATATTGAGAATTACTGGTATTAATAAATATACTGTAGTTCTGGTGGTACAAGGATACTTATAATATGAGAATTACTGGTATTAATACCTATACTGTAGTTCTGGTTGGTACAGGGATACATATATTGAGAATTACTGGTATTAATACATATACTGTAGTTCTGGGTGGTACAGGATACTATATAATATTGAGAATTACTGGTATTAATACATATTGTAGTTCTGGTTGGTAAGGGATACTATATAATATTGAGAATTACTGGTTTAATACATATACTGTGGTTCTGGTTGGTACGGGGATACTATATAATATTGAGAATTACTGGTATTAATACATATACTGTGGTTCTGGTTGGTACGGGGATACTATATAATATTGAGAATACTGGTATTAATACATATACTGTGTTCTGGTTGGTACGGGGATACTATATAATATTGAGAATTACTGGTATTAATACATATACTGTGTTCTGGTTGGTACGCGGGATACTATATAATATTGAGAATTACTGGTATTAATACATATACTGTAGTTCTGGTTGGTACGAGGATACATATATATATTGAGAATCATGGTATTAATACATATACTGTAGTTCTGGTTGGTACGGGGGATACATATATAAATTGAGATTACTGGTATTAATACATACATGTAGTTTGGTTGGTACGGGGATACTATATAATATTGAGAATTACTGGTATTAATACCACAACTGGTCTGGTTGGTAGGGATACTATATAATATTGAGAATTACTGGTATTAATACATACATGTAGTTCGGTTGGTACGGGGATACTATATAATATTGAGAATTACTGGTATTAATACATAATATGTAGTTCTGGTTGGTACGGGGATACTATATAAATTGAGAATTACTGGTATTAATACATATACTGTAGTTCTGGTTGGTACGGGAGGATATATATATATTGAGAATTACTGGTATTAATACATATACTGTAGTTCTGGTTGGTACGGGGATACTATATAATATTGAGAATACTGGTATTAATACATATACTGTAGTTCTGGTGGTACGGGTAAATATAATATTGAGAATTACTGGTATTAATACATATACTGTAGTTCTGGTTGGTACAGGGATACTATATAATATTGAGAATTACTGGTATTAATACATATACTGTAGTTCTGGTTGTACGAGGATACTATATAATATTGAGAATTACTGGTATTAATACAATACTGTAGTTCTGGTTGGTACAGGGATACTATATAATTGAGAATTACTGGTATTAATACATATACTGTAGTTCTGGTTGGTACAGGGATACTATAAATATTGAGAATTAATGGTATTAATACATAACTGTAGTTTGGTTGGTACAGGGATACTATATAATATTGAGAATTACTGGTATTAATACATATACGTAGTTCTGGTTGGTACGGGGATACTATAAATTGAGAATTACTGGTATTAATACATATACTGTAGTTCTGGTTGGTACGGGATACTATATAATATTGAGAATTACTGGTATTTAATACATATAACTGTAGTTCTGGTTGGTACGGGGATACTATATAATATTGAGAATACTGGTATTAATACATATACTGTAGTTCTGGTTGGTACGGGGATACTATATATATGAGAATTACTGGTATTAATACATATACTGTAGTTTGGTTGGTACGGGGATACTATATAATATTGAGAATATACTGGTATATACATTACTGTAGTTGGTGGTACGGGGATACTTATAATATTGGAATTACTGGTATTAATACATATACTGTAGTTTGGTTGGTACGGGGATACTATATAATATGAGAATTACTGGTATTAATACATACACTGTAGTTCTGGTTGGTACGGGGATACTATATAATATGAGAATTACTGGTATTAATACATATACTGTAGTCTGGTTGGTACGGGGATTAATATAATATTGAGAATTACTGGTATTAATACATACACTGTAGTTTGGTTGGTACGGGGATACTATATAATATTGAGAATTACTGGTATTAATACATATACGTAGTTGGTTGGTACGGGGTACTATATAATGAGAATTACTGGTATTAATACATATACTGTAGTTCTGGTTGGTACGGGGATATTATATAATATTGAGAATTACTGGTATTAATACATATACTGTAGTTCTGGTTGGTACGGGAGGATACTATAATGAGAATTACTGGTATTAATACATAATGTAGTTTGGTTGGTACGGGTATACTATATAATATTGAGAATTACTGGTATTATACATATACTGTAGTTCTGGTTGGTACAGGGATACTATATAATATTGAGAATACTGGTATTAATACATATACTGTAGTTCTGGTTGGTACGAGGATACTATAATTTGAGAATTACTGGTATTAATACATATACTGTAGTTCTGGTTGGTACAGGGATACTATATAATATTTGAGAATTGCTGGTATTAATACAATATACTGTAGTTCTGGTTGGTAGCGGGGATACTATATAAATATAGAATTACTGGTATTAATACATAACTGTAGTTCTGGTTGGTACGGGGATACTATATAATATTGAGAATTACTGGTATTATACATTACTGTAGTTCTGGTTGGTACGGGGATACTATATAATATTGAGAATTATGGTTTAATACATATACTGTAGTTCTTGTTGGTACGGGGATACTAATAATATTGAGGATTACTGGTATTAATACATATACTGTAGTTCTAGTTGGTACGGGGATACTATATAATATGAGAATTACTGGTATTAATACATATACTGTAGTTCTGGTTGGTACGGGGAATACTATATATATTGAGAATTACTGGTATTATACATATACTGTAGTTCTGGTTGGTACGGGGATACTATATAATATTGAGAATATGGTATTAATACATATACTGTAGTTCTGGTTGGTACAGGGATACTACATAATATTGAGAATTACTGGTATTAATAATATACGTAGTTCTGGTTGGATAGATGGATACTATATAATATTGGAATTACTGGTATTAATACATATACTGTAGTTCTGGTTGGTACAGGGATACTATATAATATTGAGAATTTACTGGTATTAATACATTACTGTAGTTCTGGTTGGTACGAGGATACTATATAATATTGAGAATTACTGGTATTAATACATATACTGTAGTTCTGGTTGGTAAGGGATACTTATAAATTGAGAATTACTGGTATTAATACAATATACTGTGAGTTTGGTTTGGGTACAGGATCATATAATATTGAGAATTACTGGTATTAATACATTTACTGTAGTTCTGGTTGGTACGAGGATACTATATAATATTGAGAATTACTGGTATTATACATATACTGTAGTTCTGGTTGGTACAGGGATACTATATAATATTGAGAATTACTGGTATTATACATATACTGTAGTTTGGTTGGTACGGGGATACTATATAAATTGAGAATTACTGGTATTAATACATATACTGTAGTTTGGTTGGTAGGGGATACTATATAATATTGAGAATACTGGTATATAATACATACTGTAGTTCTGGTTGGTACGGGGATACTATATAATATTGAGAATACTGGTATTAATACATATACTGTAGTTCTGGTTGGTACGGGATACTATATAAATTGAGAATTACTGGTATTAATACATATACTGTAGTTCTGGTTGGTACAGGGATACTATATAATATTGAGAATTACTGGTATTAAACATATACTGTAGTTCTGGTTGTACAGGATACTATATAATATTGAGAATATACTGGTTATTACTAATATACGTAGTTCTGGTTGGTACGAGGATACTATATAATATGAGAATTACTGGTATTATACATATACTGTAGTTCTGGTTGGTACAGGGATACTATATAATATTGGAAATTACTGGTATTAATACATATACTGTAGTTTGGTTGGTACGGGGAATATATAATATTGAGAATTACTGGTATAATATATCTGTAGTTCGGTTGGTAGGGGATACTATATAATATTGAGAATACTGGTATTAATACATATACTGTAGTTCTGGTTGGTACGGGGATACTATATAATATTGAGAATTACTGGTATTAATACATATACTGTAGTTCTGGTTGGTACGAGGATACTATATAATATTGAGAATTACTGGTATTATACTATACTGTAGTTCTGTTGGTACAGGGATACTATATAATATTGAGAATTACTGGTATAATACATATACTGTAGTTCTGGTTGGTACAGGATACTATATAATATTGAGAATTACTGGTATTAATACATATACTGTAGTTTCGGTTGGGACGGGATACTATATAATATTGAGAATTACTGGTATATTACATTATACTGTAGTTCTGGTTGGTACAGGGATACTATATAATATTGAGAATTACTGGTATTAATACATATACTGTAGTTCGGTTGGTACGGACGGGATACTATATAATATTGAGAATTACTGGTATTAATATATATATACTGTAGTCTGGTTGGTACAGGGATACTATATAATATTGAGAATTACTGGTATTAATACTATACTGTAGTTCTGGTTGGTACGGGGAGGATACTATATATATGAGAATTACTGGTATTAATATAATTACTGTGGGTCTGGTTGGTACGGGGATACATATAATATTGAGAATTACGGTATTAATACATATACTGTAGTTCTGGTTGGTACGGGGATACTATATAATATTGAGAATACTGGTATTAATACATATACTGTAGTTCTGGTTGGTAGGGGATACTATATAAATTGAGAATTACTGGTATTAATACATATACTGTAGTTCTGGTTGGTACGGGGATACTATATATATTGGAATTACTGGTATTAATACATACACTGTAGTTCTGGTTGGTACGGGGATACTATATAATATATGAGAATTACTGGTATTAATACATATACTGTAGTTCTGGTTGGTACGGGATATATATAATATTGAGAGATTACTGGTATTAAAACATACATGTAGTTCTGGTTGGTACGGGGATACTATATAATATTGAGAATTACTGGTATTAATACATATACTGTAGTCTTGGTTGGTACGGGGATACTATATAATATTGAGAATTACTGGTATTAATACATACACTGTAGTTCTGGTTGGTACGGGGATACTATATAATATTGAGAATTACTGGTATTAATACATATAATGTAGTTCTGGTTGGTACGGGGGATACTATATATATTGAGAATTACTGGTATAATACATACACTGTAGTTCTGGTTGGTACGGGGATTATAATAATATTGGAAATATGGTATTAATACATATACTGTAGTTCTGGTTGGTACGGGGATACTATATAATATTGAGAATTACTGGTATTAATACATATACTGTAGTTCTGGTGTGGTAGAGGGTATCTATTAATATTGAGAATTACTGGTATTAATACATATACTGTAGTTCTGGTGGTACAGGGATACTATATAATATTGAGAATTACTGGTATTAATACATATACTGTAGTTCTGGTTGGTACGAGGATACTATATAATATTGAGAATTACTGGTATTAATACATATACTGTAGTTCTGGTTGGTACGGGGATACTATATAATATTGAGAATTACTGGTATTAATACATATACTGTAGTTCTGGTTGGTACAGGGATACTATATAATATGAGAATTACTGGTATTAATACATATACTGTAGTTCTGGTTGGTACAGGATACTATATAATATTGAGAATTACTGGTATTAATACATATACTGTAGTTCTGGTTGGTACGAGGATATACTATATTATATTGAGAATTACTGGTATTAATACATATACTGTAGTTCTGGTTGGTACGGGTTAACTATATATATTGAGAATTACTGGTATTAATACATACTGTAGTTCTGGTTGGTACAGGGATACATATATAATATTGAGAATTACTGGTATTAATACATATACTGTAGTTCTGGTTGGTACAGGATACTATATAATATTGGAATTACTGGTATTAATACATATACTGTAGTTCTGGTTGGTACGAGGGATACTATATAATATTGAGAATTACTGGTATTATACATATACTGTAGTTCTGGTTGGTACAGGGATACTATATATATTGAGAATTACTGGTATTAATACATATACTGTAGTTCTGGTTGGTACGGGGATACTATATAATATTGAGAATTACTGGTATTAATACATATACTGTAGTTCTGGTTGGTACGGGGATACTATATAATATTGAGAATTACTGGTATTAATACATATACTGTAGTTCTGGTTGTTACGGGGATACTATATAATATTGAGAATTACTGGTATTAATACATATACTGTAGTTCTGGTTGGTACGAGGATACTATATAATATTGAGAATTACTGGTATTAATACATATACTGTAGTTCTGGTTGGTACAGGGATACTATATAATATTGAGAATTACTGGTATTAATACATATACTGTAGTTTGGTTGGTACAGGATACTATACAATATTGAGAATTACTGGTATAATACATATACTGTAGTTCTGGTTGGTACGAGGATACTATATAATATTGAGAATTACTGGTATTATTAACATATACTGTAGTTCTGGTTGGTACAGGGATACTATATAATATGAGAATTACTGGTATTAATACATATACTGTAGTTCTGGTTGGTACGGGGATACTTATAATATTGAGAATTACTGGTATTAATACATATACTGTAGTTTTGGTTGGTACGGGGATACTATATAATATTGAGAATTACTGGTATTAATACATATACTGTAGTTCTGGTTGGTACGGGGATACTATATAATATTGAGAATACTGGTATTAATACTATACTGTAGTTCTGGTGTGGTACGGGGATACTATATATATATTGAGAATTACTGGTATTAATACTATACTGTAGTTCTGGTTGGTACGGGGATACTATATAATATTGAGAGAATTACGGTATTAAATACATATACTGTAGTTCTGGTGGTACGGGGATAATATATAATATTGAGAATTACTGGTATTAATACATATACTGTAGTTCTGGTTGGTACGGGGAACTATATAATATTGAGAATTACTGGTATTAATACATACACTGTAGTTCTGGTTGGTACGGGGGGATACTAATAATATTGAGTATACTGGTATTAATACATTACTGTAGTCTGGTTGGTACGGGGATACTATATAATATTGAGAATTACTGGTATTAATACATACACTGTAGTTCTGGTTGGTACGGGGATACTATAATATTGAGAATTACTGGTATTAAATATAATACTGTAGTTCTGGTTGGTAGGGGATACTATATAATATGAGAATTACTGGTATTAATACATATTGTAGTTCTGGTTGGTACGGGGATACTATATAATATTGAAGAATTACTGGTATTAATACATATACTGTAGTTCTGGTTGGTACGGGGATACTATATAATATTGAGAATTACTGGATTAATACATATACTGTAGTTCTGGTTGGTACGGGGATACTATATAATATGAGAATTACTGGTATTAATACATATACTGTAGTTCTGGTTGGTACAGGGGATACTATATAATATTGAGAATTATGGTATTAATACATAATACTGTAGTTTGTTGGTACGGGATACTATATAATATTGAGAATTACTGGTATTAATACATATACTGTAGTTCTGGTTGGTACGAGGGATACTATATAATATTGAGAATTACTGGTATTAATACATATACTGTAGTTCTGGTTGGTACAGGGATACTATATAATATGAGAATTACTGGTATTAATACATATTATGTAGTTCTGGTGGTAAGGGATACTATATAATAAGAATACTGGTATTAATACATATACTGTAGTTCTGGTGGTACGGGGATACATATATATTGAGAATTACTGGTATTAATACATATACTGTAGTTCTGGTTGGTACAGGGATACTATATAATGAGAATTACTGGTATTAATACATATACTGTAGTTCTGGTGGTACGGGGATACTATATATATTGAGAATTATGGTATTAATACATATACTGTAGTGTTGGTTGGTACGGGGATATATATAATATTGAGAATTACTGGTATTATACATATACTGTAGTTCTGGTTGGTACGGGGATACTATATAATATTGAGAATTACTGGTATTAATACATATACTGTAGTTCTGGTTGGTACGGGGATACTATATAATATTGAGAATTACTGGTATTAATACATATACTGTAGTTCTGGTTGGTACGGGGATACTATATAATATTGAGAATTACTGGTATTAATACATATACTGTAGTTCTGGTTGGTACGGGGATACTATATAATATTGAGAATTACTGGTATTAATACATATACTGTAGTTCTGGTTGGTACGGGGGATACTATATAATATTGAGAATTACTGGTATTAATACATATACTGTAGTTCTGGTTGGTACGGGGATACTATATAATATTGAGAATTACTGGTATTAATACATATACTGTAGTTCTGGTTGGTACGGGGATACTATATAATATTGAGAATACTGGTATTAATAAATATACTGTAGTTCTGGTAGGTACAGGGATACTATATAATTTGAGAATTACTGGTATTAATACATATACTGTAGTTCTGGTTGGTACGGGGACTATATAATATTGAGAATTACTGGTATTAATACATATTACTGTAGTTCTGGTGGTACGGGGATACTATATAATATTGAGAATTACTGGTATTATACATATACTGTAGTTCTGGTTGGTACGGGGATACTATATAATATTGAGAATTACTGGTATTAATACATATACTGTAGTTCTGGTTGGTACGGGGATACTATATAATATTGGAATTACTGGTATTAATACTGTATACTGTAGTATACTGTATACTGTAGTTTGGTTGGTACGGGGATACTATATAATATTGAGGAATTACTGGTATTAATACATATACTGTAGTTCTGGTTGGTACAGGGATACTACATAATATTGAGAATTACTGGTATTAATACATATACTGTAGTTCTGGTTGATAGAGGGATATATATAATATTGAGAATTACTGGTATTAATACATATTACTGTAGTCTGGTTGGTACAGGGATACTCTATAATATTGAGAATTACTGGTATTAATACATATACTGTAGTTCTGGTTGGTACAGGGGATACTAATAATATTGAGAATTACTGGTATAATACATATACTGTAGTTCTGGTTGGTACGGGGATACTATATAATATTGAGAATTATGGTATTAATACATATACTGTAGTTCTGGTTGGTACGGGGATACTATATAATATTGAGAATTACTGATATAATACATATACTGTAGTTCTGGTTGGTACGGGGATACATAATATATTGAGAATTACTGGTATTAATACATATACTGTAGTTCTGGTTGGTACAGGGATACTATATAATATTGAGAATTACTGGTATTAATACATATACTGTAGTTCTGGTTGGTTCGGGGATACTATATAATATTGAGAATACTGGTATTAATACATAACTGTAGTTCTGGTTGGTTAGGGGATACTATATAATATGAGAATTACTGGTATTAATACATATACTGTAGTTCTGGTTGGTACGGGGATACTATATAATATTGAGAATTACTGGATATTAACATATACTGTAGTTCTGGTTGGTACGGGGAGACTACATAATATTGAGAATTACTGGTATTAATACATATACTGTAGTTCTGGTTGGTACAGGATGGATACTATATAATATTGAGAATTACTGGTATTAATACATATACTGTAGTTTGGTTGGTACAGGGATACTATATAATATTGAGAATTACTGGTATTAATACTATACTGTAGTTCTGGTTGGTACAGGGATACTATATAATATGAGAATTACTGGTATAATACATATACTGTAGTTTCGGTTGGTACAGGGATTACTATAAAATTGAGAATTACTGGTATTAATACATATACTGTAGTTCTGGGTTGGTTACAGGGATACTGATATAATATTGAGAATTAATGGTTAATCAATACTATACTGTAGTTCTGGTTGGTACAGGGATACTATAATAATATGAGAATTACTGGTATTAATACATATACTGTAGTTCTGGTTGGTACAGGGGATACTATATAATATTGAGAATTACTGGGTATTAATACATATTACTGTAGTTCTGGTTTGGTACAGGGATACTATATAATATTGAGAATTACTGGTATAATACATATTACTGTATTCTGGTTGGTACAGGGATACTATATAATATTGAGAATTACTGGTATTCATAACAATACTGTAATCCTCGTTTTTTTGTTGTCTGTTTCTAGCCTCTAATCAGTGCCACGCATAGGGTTAGTACGACTGCTGGGACTTGGGGTGGTTTACCTCTAATCAATACACAGCATGGTAGTAAGAATGCGGTGATTGGATTGGGTTTCTAGCCTCTAATCATGCACACGCTAGGTTAGTACGACTGCTTGTGATTGGGTGTTTCTAGCCTCTAATCAGTGCCACAGACATAGGTTAGTACGACTGCTGGTGATTGGGGTGATTTCTAGCCTCTAATCAGTGCCACAGCATGGTAGTACGACTGCTGGTGATTGGGTGTTTCTAGCCTCTAATCAGTGCCACAGCATAGGTTAGTACGACTGCTGGTGATTGGGTGTTTCTAGCCTCTAATCAATACCACAGCATAGGTTAGTACGAGTGCTGGCACTAGGGTGTTTCTAGCCTCTACATCAAATTACCACCGCATAGTTAGTCGAGTGCTGGCACTAGGGTTGTTTTCTAGCCTCTAATCAATACCACAGCCTAGGTTAGTACTTGCTGGCACTAGGGTTCTTAGCCTCTAATCAATACCACACATAGGTAGTACGAAGTGCTGGGACACTAGGGTTGTTTCTAGCCTCTAATCTAACCACAGGCATAGGGTTAGTACGAGTTGCTGGCACTAGGGTGGTTCTAGCCTCTAATCAATACCTACAGCATAGGTTAGTACGCAGTGCTGGCAACTGGGTTGTTCTTTAGACCTCAATCCAATTACCACACCCATAGGTTTAGTACGAGGCTGCACTAGGGTGTTTCTAGCCTCTAATCAATACCACAGCATCGGTTAGTACGAGGGTTGCCACAGGGTTTTTTCTAGCCTACTAATTCAGAATACCACAGCATAGGTTAAGTACGAGTGTGGCACTAGGGTGTTTCTAGCCTCTATCAATTCCACAGCATAGGTTAGTACGAGTGCTGGCATAGGGTGTACCTAGCCTTTAATCAATACCACAGCCATAACGAGTTAGTATGACAAGGGTGTCTAAGCGTAAAATACACACGCGGTAAGTACGGCTGTGTTTCTAGCCTCTAATCAATACCACAGCATAGGTTGACGATGTTTGACACTAGGGTTTTCTAGCCTATAATACAATACCACAGCAAGTAGGTACGAGTGTTGACATAGGTTTTTCCTAGCTCTAATCCTAACACGCATAGGTTAGTACGAGTGCTGGCATTAGGGTGTTCTCAGCCTCTAATCATACCACAGCATCAGGTTAGTACGAGTGCAGGGCATTGAGGTGGTTCTATCCTCTAATTCAATACCACAGCATAGGTTTAGTAACGAGTGGCTGGCAACTAGGGTGTTCTAGCCCTCTAATCATACCACAGCATCGCGGTTAGTACGTAGTGTTTGCCTAGGGTGTTTCTAGCCTATATCAATACACAGCATGTGTTAGTACGAGTGTGGGCACTAGGGTTGTTTCTCGCCCTCTAATTCAATACCACAGCATAGGTAGTACGATGCTGGCACTAGGTGTTCTAGCCTCTAATCAATACCACAGCATAGGGTTAGTAAGAGGTGTTGGACCTGGGGTTTCTCAGCCTCTAATCATCACACAGCATAGGTTAGTACGAGTGCTGACACTAGGGTTTTCTAGCTCTAATCAATACCACAGCATAGGTTAGTACGAGTGCTGGCACTATGGTGTTTCTAGCCTCTAATCAATACCACAGCATAGGTTAGTACGAGTGTTGGCACTAGGGTGTTTCTAGCCTCTAATCAATCACCACAGCAAAGGTTAGTACGAGTGCTGGCACTAGGGTGTTTAACTAGCCCTACATCAATACAAAGCATAGGTTTAGTACGAGTTTGCACTGGGTGTCTAGCCTATATACCAGTAGTGTAGTGGCACTGGGTTTCTACTCAATCAATACCACAGCATAGGTTTTAGTACGATGTTTGCACTAGGGGTTTCTGGCATGGGGTCAGTGCCACAGTGTAGGTTGGTATGAGAGCTGGTACCCCACCTAACAGTCGATCCACGAGAAGGCCCCATCTAAACAGTGAGGAAAAACCCTGATATAAACCGTAAACAATCTACTCGTTTTTCCTGGGTCAAGTGAGTGTGCACGCTTCATTCTCATTCACCCTCTGTACTCACCGTAGTTTGCCAAAAGGAGCAGCCCATTTTATTTCAATCCTTTTAAGAAGTCACAAAGACATTCACTGCCCACTTCACGTGGCTCCTTCCACAAGAACAGGCGATTACAACGTTTACCCTGACCTTTGTACAATCAGAAGGATGCCTGGATCAGCAAGATATGAACAGGGAGATTCAATAAAGTTTTATCGTTTGAAATGGTGCTAATTTTGCCCCACCATCAGATCTTATTTAAATTGAAAGCTAACATCTGATTGGTCGGATCACAATTAGCACCATTTAATGATAAAGAACTTTTAAATCGTCCTATAGGTACAAAAGACCATTATTGTTGCCCCCCTCGCAGCAGCTGAAGAGTAACCCAAGGTGGGGGCCTAAACCACTGGTTCTTTAACAGATCATCTGTAATACTTAACGTTCCTTATTCTCTTCTTTTCCCCCTCTGGTGCCCAAGCGCCTTGTGTGTTTGCCAGGGCTACCACCCCCCAGAAGGATACACGCCCGAATATGGTGCCAACCTCTACTGGATCATTGCTACGGTCAGAGTACCATGTTTTTCTTTCTCATGGGGGTGGTCTGTTTGCAATAGAAATCTAATACTAAACTCAGCATGTTCACTCCATTAGATGTGAAGTTTAACCAGCTGGAGGGACCAAAACGTGTGGATTGCCCATCTTGGCTGGGGGATCTGAGCGGATGGACCCGACAGAACGTACCCTTTAAGGGTGAGCGAAATGTGAGTGGAACAGAGTGGACCAATTCCGTGGATTACAATGGGCAACATGGTGGCTCATGTTTGCATTGAATCCTTGCAGCCACTGAAGTTCCCTGAGTTCGATTCCACCTGGACACATCTGCCAGGAGTTTGTTTGTTCTCCCCGTGCTTTCCTCCGGCTCGTGGTTTCTCCGGGCACTCAGGTTTAATTGTTACATAATGTGATTAGATTGTAAGATCTCGGGCAGGGCCTGATGTAATGTGAATGACATGGAATTTTACAGCGCTATGGACAGATGTTGGCCTATTAATCCACCAATAAATAATATGGTTCATCTGTTGGGTGTCCCTCTTTTTGTGCCGCTGGATGCCGACAAGAATCAGCTCATGTCCCTCGACCAGCCTCCATCTGCCCGCCAATATCAAGAGGCTTGCTTCCTGAAAAAGAACAACCCTACTTGGCCAAGGGAGAGACCCATTTACCCACTGGGTGAAGTGGCCCAGCGATTCGACCAAGACCAATGGACTGTGGTGCCATCTGCATAGAGACTAGAAGGCGGAAGCAGTGGGAAGGAATCACACAGAGGGAACCATTCCGGAGAGAGGAGTTTCTCTGCAGCCATTCAGGGCTGGATCCTAACGTGCGTTTATTCCCCACCCCTGTATAAAAAGTCAGACAATCTGGCACAATGCTGGAATGGGTAAAACATCATCGCTTAACCCCCAGTTTCTGAGTTCTGCCACCTGTGGCGCCTGGGTTACTTTCCATGCCCCAGAGAAATGAGTTTATTTTTCTTTATGAAGGAAATTAGAAAACATCTGGTTATTTTTATAGTTTTTATTATGCAAAATAATAGACGTTACACACAGAATTTCAATTGTAAATATAACAATTATCTAATGGACTGAACAGTGAATTCCAGCAAACACAGCTCCATGTTGTCTGTTCAATGGGAGGATAAAGGAATCAATAGTCGGAGTGTTGAATGTAAAAGGAGGAGAGAGAGATAGCAACATTGTGTCCCTGTTGTTGGAGTGTATGATTGGACAGGTGGAAAACTTTTCTGATTGGTTAGGAAGATACAGATTGTTATTTGTTCTTATAAATGATTAGAAGGGACATTGGGAACAAGGTTCTGTGTATAAATGGACTTAAAGGACATGGGAGCAAGCTCTGTGTATAAATGACTTGAAGGGACATGGGACACGAGGTCTCTGTGTATAAATGACTTAGAAGGGACATTGGGAACAAGGTTTCTGTGTTAAATGACTTGAGGGGACATGGGGCAAGGTCTCTGTGTATAAATGATTAGAAGGGACATTGGGAACAAGGTCTCTGTGTATAATGACTTAGAAGGGACATTGGGAACAAGGTCTTGTGTATAATGACTTAGAGGGACATTGGGAACAAGGTCTCTGTGTATAAATGACTTAGAAGGGACATTGGGAACAAGGGTCTCTGTGTATAATGACTAGAAGGACATTGAGAACAAGGTTCTGTGGTATAAATGACTTAGAAGGGAGCAATTGGGAACAAGGCTCTGTGTATAATGACTTTAGAAGGGACATTGAGAACAAGGTCCTGTGTATAAATGACTTAGAAGGGACATTGGGAGCAAGGTCTCTGTGTATAAATGACTTAGAAGGGACATTGGGAGCAAGGTCTTCTGTGTATATAAAATGACTTAGAAGGATTTGGAACAAGGTCTCTGTGTATAAATGCTGAAGGGACATTGGGAACAAGGTCTCTGTGTGATAAATGACTCTTAGAAGGGACATTGGAAAAGGTCTCTGTGGATAAATGACTTAGAAGGGACATTGGGAACAAGGTCTCTGTGTATAAATGACTTGAAGGGACATTGGGGAACAAGGTCTGGCTGTGAAAATGACTTAGAAGGGACAGTGGGAACAAGGTCTCTGTGTATAACTTGACTAGAAGGGACTGGGAACAAGGTCTCTGTGTATAAATGACTTAGAAGGACATTGGGAAACAAGGTCTCTGTGTATAAAGGACTTTAGAAGGGACATTGGGAAACAAGGTCTCTGTGTATAAATGCTTAGAAGGGACATTGGACAAGGTCTTGTGTATTAAATGACTTGGGAGGGGGGGACATTGGGAAACGGTCTCTGTGTATAAATGACTGTAGAAGGGACATTGGGAACAAGGTCTCTGTGTAAATGACTTAGAAGGGACATTGGGAACAAAGGTCTCTGTGTATAAATGATTAGAAGGGACATTGCGGAACAAGGTCTCTGTATAAATGACTTAGAAGGGACATTGGGAACAAGGTCTCTGTGTATTAAATGACTTAGAAGGACAGTGAGGACAAGGTCTCTTGTATAAATGACTCTAGAAGGGAAATTGGGAACAAGGTCTCTGTTAAATGGACTTAGAAGGGACATTGGGAACAAGGTCTCTGTGTATAAATGACTTAGAAGGGACATTGGGAACAAGGTCTCGTGTATAAATGACTTAGAAGGGATTGGGAACAAAGGTTCTCTGTGTATAAATGACTTAGAAGGGCATTGGGAACAAGGTCTCTGTATAAATGACTTAGAAGGGACATTGGGACCAAGGTCTCTGTGTAAATGACTTAGAAGGGACATTGGGAACAAGGTCTCTGTGTATAAATGACCTTAGAAGGGACATTGGCTGGGAACAAGTCTCTGTGTTATAAATGACTTAGAAGGGACATTGGGAACAAGGTCTCTGTGTATAAATGACTAGAAGGACATTGGGAACAAGGTCTCTGTGTATAAATGACTGAAGGGACATTGGAACAAGGTCTCTGTGTATAAATGAACTTGAAGGGACAGTGGGAACAAGGTCTCTGTGATAAGACTTGAAGGGACATTGACAAGGTCTCTTTAAATGACTTAGAAGGACATTGGGAACAAGGTTCTGCTGTATAATGACTTAGAAGGGGCATTGAGACAAGGTCTCTGTGTATAAATGACTTAGAAGGGACATTGGGACAAGGTCTCTGTATAAATGACTATAGAAGGGACATGAGAACAAGGTCTCTCGGTATAAATGACCTTAGAAGGGACTTGGAACACGGTCCTCTGTAGAAATGACTTAGAAGGACCTTGGGAACAAGGTCTCGGTATAAATGACTAGAGGGACAGTGGCACAAGGTCTTGTATAAATGACTTAGAAGGGACAGATTGAGAAACAAGGTCTCTGTGGATATAAATACTTCAAGGGACA
>JAACNH010000153.1:0-13775 GCA_019447015.1 Hymenochirus boettgeri | reverse complement strand
GGACCCCTTGGGAAAAGGTCTCTGTGTATAAATGATTAGAAGGACATTGGGAACAAGGTCTCTGTGTATAAATGACTAGAAGGGACATTGGGAACGAGGTCTCTGTGTATAAATGACTTAGAAGGGACATTGGGAACAAGGTCTCTGTGTATAAATGACTTAGAAGGGACATTGGGAACAAGGTCTCTGTATAAATGACTTAGAAGGGCATTGGGACAAGTTCTCTGTGTAAATGACTTAGAAGGGACATTGAGAACAAGGTCTCTGTGTATAAATACTTAGAAGGGGGCATTGAAGCAAGGTCTCTGTGTTTCCTGATGACACTACTAAACCATGCAGAGTTTGGAAACTTCCAATGATGTGCAAGTGCTGCAAGCAGACCTAGATAGATTATCACAATGGGCGCATGGCAATGGGATTCAATGTTGATAAATGGAAGGTGATGCATTTGGGGTTTAATAATCCCTGTGCCTCCTACACCATAAATAACTCTGTGTGAAGTGCATCTGTAATGAAAAAGATTTGGGGGTTCTGGTAGATAACAGACTTAGCTGTAGCAAACAATGCCAGATAGCAACAGCTAGAGCTAGCAAGATATTGTCTTGTATAAAGAGGGGGAATAGATTCAAGGGAGAAAAATATTATTCTCCCTCTTTACAAGGCACTGGTAAGGCCACATTTGGAATATGCGGTGCAGTTTTGGAATCCCATATACAAAAGGGACATCTTGGAAATTGAGGCAGTTCAGAGAAGGGCAACTAAATTAATAAGGGGAATGGAGGGGCTTGACTATGCAGGCAGATTAGACAAGTTAGGGCTGTTTACATTGGAGAAGCGACGTTTGCGTGGGGACATGATAACATTATACAAATATATTAATGGCCCATACAATGAACTCTCTGGTACATTGTTTACTAATAGGTCATATCAGAGGACACGTGGACATCCTTTAGGGTTGGAAGAAAAGAAGTTTCATCTTCAGGTTAGGAAAGGTTTCTTTACAGTGAGAACGGTGACACTGTGGAACTGTCTCCCAGCAGAGGTGGTAATGGCAAGTTCATTGAATAACTTTAAAAGTAATAAACAGTAGAGGATCTCCCTCCTTCCCCTTCTCTTTCAATGTCTGATGTCACACTATAGTTGCCCCGTTGCTATCCTGGTAGTTGATCTGGGCCTGTATCCGGACACTGCCCTTTCCAACCTCTGCGTCTATGGCTCCAGCCACCTCTCTAGGGGAGCTCATATTTCCCAGCTCCAGTTCAGATCTTTTCCCTTCTTGGTGACCCAGTTGGGGCTCCCCTGCACCCTGCTCCCTGTTATACTGGTACTGTAGGAAATCATACGTGTCCAGTGGCGCGTGTTCAATATGACACAATGTCTCCTCGCCCTCACTTACATAGCTAGAGTTAGTGATTGCGACGTCATCGCACAGAGTGTACAAATCCCGCAGGGCAGTCTGGGAGGACTTGTTTCGAGTCTCCACCTGGCCACAACGCTTTGGCTCCACCCTCCGGAAACAGTAGCGTGCAAACAGGCTGATGAAGAACATCTCCATGGTAACAGTGTAGTTGAAGATCGCTGCGGAGAGACAGGAGGGGCCGTTAGAGGGAACCGTGACATTACTTAGGCCTCAGACCTATTGTGGTGACTTTCACCCTGACACAATTCCCATAACTAAGGGCTAGTGCACACTTGTGATAAAAAGTGCACGCTAGTGTTGGGCAATCGGCGCCATGGTTACATGGAAATTACCCAGAAGTCTCTGTTCCTTAAAGAAAAGAGCCATGATTGTTGTTTTTAATCATCACACGTTAAACATGACTATAGCGTGTAGTCCCTGGGTTCCAAGTGTGCGTGGGCTCAAACCTAAAGACTTTGCCATTGCACTACTGTCCTTGTAACGAGTGACACAGTTGTACAACATCCCCGTCCCATGGTTCACAATGGAAGGACTCACACTTACTCTGAGATCGAGTGTCCACGGTAAAGGGCGGGTCGCAAGGAATCGCTCCAACGGCTCCCATTGTCTCCAGGATCCCGTTCTGCAGGCCGCACAGAACCAGCACCATTGTGATGCAGATAAACTTGGCCCGAATGCTGTACCCATCCAGCGCCTCCTTGGTAGCCTTATAGAACAGCAGGTAGCCATAGAAGGACAGGAAGGTGGACAGACCAATGATGACGTTGACGTATGAGTTGGGGTTAGTGTAGTCCACCTGCGGACACAGGAAACCTGCCCTGTAAGGGGGTAACTTGACCTGTGCATCATGGACAGTGGTAGACACAGAACATACAATATACACCATGGACAGTCAGTGGTAGACCACGGAACATACAATATACACCATGGACGGTGGTAGACACGGAACATACAATATACACCATGGACAGTGGTAGACACGGAACATACAATATACACCATGGACAGTGGTGACACAGAACATACATATACCCCATGGAAAGTGGTAGACACAGACATACATAATACACATGACAGTGGTAGACACAGAACATACAATATACACCATGGACAGTGGTAGACAGGACATACAATATACACCATGGACAGTGGTAGACCACGGAACATACAAATACACCATGACAGTGGTAGACACAGAACATACAATATACATCATGGACAGTGGTAGACACAGAACATACAAATACACACCATGGACAGTGGTAGACACAGAACACAATATACACCATGACAGTGGTAGACACAGAACATACAATATACACCATGGACAGTGGTAGACACAGAACATACAATATACACCATGGACAGTGGTAGACACAGACATACAATATACACCATGGACAGTGGTAGACACAGAACATACAATATACACCATGGACATGTGTAGACCCAAACATACAATATACACCATGGTGGTAGACACAGAACATACAATATACAACATGGACAGTGGTAGACACAGAACATACAATATACACCATGGACAGTGGTAGACACGAACATACATATACACCATGGACAGTGTAGACACAGAACATACAATATACACCATGGACAGTGGTAGACACAGAACATACAATATACACCATGGACGTGTAGACACAGAACATACAATATACACCATGGACAGTGGTAGACACAGAACATACAATATACACCATGGACAGTCGTAGAACAGAACATACAATATACACCATGGACAGTGGTAGACACAGAACATACAATTACATCCAATGACAGTGTAGACACACAGAACATCAATATACACATGGACAGTGGTAGACACAGAACATACAATATACATCATGGACAGTGGTAGACACAGAACATACAATATACACCATGGACAGTGGTAGACACGAACATACAATATACACCATGGACAGTGGTAGACACAGAACATTCAATATACACCATGGACAGTGGTAGACACAGAACATACAATATACACCATGGACAGTGGTAGACACAGACATACATATACACCATGGACAGTGGTAGACAGAACATACAATATACACCATACAGTGTAGACACAGAACATACAATATACACATGGACAGTGGTAGACACAGAACATCACATATACACCATGGACAGTGGTAGACACAGAACATACATATACACCATGGACAGTGGTAGACACAGAACATACAATATACACCATGGACAGTGGTAGACACAGAACATACAATATACACCATGGACAGTGGTAGACACAGAACATACCAATATACATCATGGACAGTGGTAGACACAGAACATAACAATATACACATGGACAGTGTAGAACAGAACATACAAATACACCATGGACGTGTAGACACAAACATACAATATACACATGGACAGTGAGACACAGAACATACAATATACACATGGACAGTGGTAGACACGAACATACAATTACACATGGCAGTGGTAGCACAAACATACAATATACACCATGGACAGTGGTAGACACAGAACATACAATATACACCATGGACATGGTAGACACAGAACAACAAATACACCATGGACAGTGTAGACACAGAACATACAATAAACCATGGACAGTGGTAGACACAGAACATACATATACACCATGGACAGTGGTAGACACAGAACATACAATATACACCATGGACGTGGTAGACACAGACATACAAATACAAACCATGGACAGTGGTAGACACAGAACTACATATACACCATGGACAGTGGTACACAGAACATACAATATACCCATGGACAGTGGTAGACACAGAACATAAAATATACACCATGGACAGTGGGTAGACACGAACATACAAATCAACCATGGACAGTGGTAGACACAGAACAACATTACACCATGGACGTGTAGACACAGAACATACAATATACACCATGACAGTGGTAACACAGAACATACATATCACATGGACAGTGGTAGACACAGAACATACAATATAAAAGATCCTGCAATAAAATATCAGCCCTAAACGAGATTACGCCTTGTATTGCCTCATGGGATCGTGTGAAGTTAGACATACCAGTAGCGCCGGAATAAATCCCCCTACAGGACCCTGTTAAAGGCCAATGATGGTTACAATCAACTCACATCTCCATAGTCGTACTTCTCATCCGTCCACAGGATCAGACACAGGAAGAACAGTAGCGTTCGCACCACTGACAGCTGATAGACGGCATGTGCATCCACCGGAGACTGGTCCTGAGGAGAGAAAGATTATCGGGTGGTGCACCGCTATTGGCTCACCCTGGGATACATCCGGATATTGGGTCACCCTGGGATACATCCGGATATCGGGTCACCCTGGGATACTCCAGATATCGGTCACCCTGGGATACTCCGGTATTGGGTACCCTGGTCCATCCGGGTATTGGGTCACCCTGGGATACATCCGGGTATTGGGTCACCCTGGGATACATCCGGGTATTGGGTCACCCTGGGATACATCCGGGTATTGGGTCACCCTGGGATACATCCGGATATCGGGTCACCCTGGGATACATCCGGATATCGGGTCACCCTGGGATATATCCAGGTATTGGGTCACCCTGGGATACATCCGGATATTGGGTCACCCTGGGATACATCCGGATATTGGGTCACCCTGGGATACATCCGGATATTGGGTCACCCTGGGATATATCCGGTATTGGTCCCCTGGGATACATCCGATATTGGGTCACCCTGGAATACATCCCGGTATTGGGTCACCCTGGGATACATCCGGGTATTGGGTCCCCCTGGGATACATCCGGGTATTGGTCCCCTGGGATACATCGGGTATTGGGTCACCCTGGGATACATCCGGGTATTGGGTCACCCTGGGATACATCCGGATATTGGGTCACCCTGGGATCCATCCGGATATTGGGTCACCCTGGGATACATCCGGGTATTGGGTCACCCTGGGATACATCCGGGTATTGGGTCACCCTGGGATACATCCGGGTATTGGGTCACCCTGGGATACATCCGGATATCGGGTCACCCTGGGATATATCTGGATATTGGGTCACCCTGGGATATATCTGTGTATTGGGTCACCCTGGGATATATCCGATATTGGGTCACCCTGGGATATATCTGTGTATTGGGTCACCCTGGGATATATCCGGGTATTGGGTCACCCTGGGATATATCCGGGTATTGGGTCACCTGGGATATATCCGGGTATTGGGTTCACCCTGGTATATATCCGGGTATTGGGTCACCCTGGGATATATCCGGGTATTGGGTCACCCTGGGATATATCCGGGTATTGGGTCACCCTGGGATATATCTGGATATTGGGTCACCCTGGGATATATCCGTATTGGTTACCTGGGATATATCGGGTATGGGTCACCTGGATATCCTATCCGGGTATTTGGTCACCCTGGGATACTCCGGGTATTGGGTCACCCTGGATAATCCGGGTATGGGTCACCCTGATATATCTGATATTGGGTCCCCTGTGATATATCTGATATTGGGTCACCCTGGGATATATCCGGGTATTGGGTCACCCTGGGATATATCCGGGTATTGGTTCACCTGGGATATATCCGGTATTGTGGTCACCCTTGGATACATTCCGGGTATTGGGTCCCCTGGATTACTCCGGTATTGGGTCCCTGGGATATATCCGGGTATTGGGTCACCCTGGGATATATCCGGGTATTGGGTCACCCTGGGATATATCCGGGTATTGGGTCACCCTGGGATATATCCGGTATTGGGATATATTGAGGCTATTAAATAACATGTACTATTGTGTGTAGTTTTCATATGGTTGTCCCTATGTATTGGGTTCTGACCCAGATCCTCACCTGTTCAGTGTGATGTTGGGGAAGCAGCAGCAGCAACAACATGGCACTGGGTTGGCGGAACCTTTTGACCCCGATCTCTTCCAGCATTGGACTTTTCCCCCAAAGAAATCTGTGATGAGATCCAGAATTTCCAGAGGTTATCGAGTGGTATCTGGAGGGAGAAGGACATTTAGACAATAACACACACCCTTCCCCCAAACCAATGATGGGGCCCCTAGGACACCCTTCCCCCAAACCAATGATGGGGCCCCTAGGACGCACTTCCCCCAAACCAATGATGGGGCCCCTAGGACGCCCTTCCCCCAACCAATTATGGGGCCCCTAGGACGCCCTTCCCGCAAACCAAGATGGGGCCCCTAGGACGCCCTTCCCCCAAACCAATGATGGGGCCCCTAGGACGCCCTTCCCCCAAACCAATGATGGGCCCCCCTAGGACCCCTTCCCCCAAACCATGATGGGGCCCCTAGGACGCCCTTCCCACCAACCATGATGGGCCCTAGGACGCCCTTCCCCCCAAACCAATGATGGGGCCCCTAGGACACCCCTTCCCCCAAACCATGATGGGGCCCCTAGGACACCCTTCCCCCAACAATGAGGGGCCCCAGACACCCTCCCCAACAATGATGAGGTCCCTAGGACGCCCTTCCCCCAAACCATGATGGGGCCCCTAGGACACCACTTACATGGAAGCAACAAGTTACAGATGGAAGAGGAGCGAGGGATGAACAGTCCAATTACGGAGGAAATGCAAAAACCTGGAGTTGGACAACAAAGCATTAGAGAGTGGCACAGCGTGGGTTAACCGTGTCTAAATCCTGGCTCCTTACCGGATAACTCCCAGGATCCACAGGTACGACACTTTCTACCAGATCCATGGATGTTTCTCAGGAAAAATCCCATTTCCTCCAGGAACAAGGCTAATTGGATCAGCCGCTACCAGCACCGGGATTAGGAATATCCAAGTTCATTCCTGTTTTTTTGAAAATTCTCATAATTTTCCCCGGACCGCCTGCTACATGGGACTGAATGTCTTTCCCCTCCTGTCTTGGCTTTTCCCCTTCACTGTTGGATTGTGTTCTTTTGTTCCTTCTACTTTCTTTTGACCAAAGGCCCCTGTGGGGTTACACCATCAACCAGAAGGACGTCCCCGCTTTCCCCGCCGCCCCCCCCTTCCTGCGGTGACCTCCCCCCCTTCCCTTCCCCCCCCGGGCCGCGGTACACCACAACCCCCCTGGCCCTTTTGGACCTGCTGGTAGACGTTCCGGCCCCTGGTCTGGCAGTCAGGTTTCCGCCCCCCCCCCCTCCCCCCCCCCGCTCCGGCTTTGATGTTTTGCTCCCACCCCCCTTAGATCACACGCGGTGTCCTCCCGACCCTGCAACCCAGCGCCGCGCCATCCCCCCTCGCCCCGCGGGGAAGGCTCTCAAGAACTGACCCTCTCGGGCGCCCTCCCCCTGTGGATATCCTGAGGCCGGGCCTTTGTCCCCCAAGCGTCGACAGGGCATCCAGAACAGCAAAACCAATACCCACCGTGGACCCGCACGCCCGGAGGACGAGACACTGGTCCTCCCCTTCTGTCGCCGGGTCTCTGAGACCTTCCGCCGAATTTCCAACACCCCCCTCAACCGTATCCCTGTCTGCTTTGTAACCGCAACCACACTTGACGGCAGGCAATTGGTACATCCCAAAAGAAACCCAATACCAAACAACACCAAGAAACGACATTACTTCTGGCGGTTGCTCGGCGTGCCGCCTGCTCTGATTTGTCTGTGGGGGGCACCACAACCGCTCCCAAAGCCCCCCCACCACCTGCCATCCCCGTCTGGCCCCCCGCCCGCAACACAAGACACACCACCACCACTCCCTGGAAGACGGCCCGACACAAGGATCTGCCTCTACCGGATCCCGGCCCTCTTGTTCCCTCAATCTGCGCCGGGCCCGTGATCCTGTTCCAGCGCCCCCCCAACAAACACCAACAAAATAAACCAACCCACAGACTGCACCAAGCTCCACCCACAAAGCCAACAAAAGCGAGCCCATTCTGTGCACTACAGAAACCAAGCCTAAATAGAGGTGTGGGGGGTTCCGACACAACTGTTGCCAGTACAATATGCGGTTTTACCACCTTTACTCTGGCGTTCCTATAAACCTCTTAGCCACTGTTAATCAACCTCTTAACCTGGCTGGGATGATATGCTACTTTGGATTTTCCAGGGGAACATAAATTGCCAAGATTTTGTCAAGTCATCTGAATTGAGAAAGCCGTGGAAGTTGACTAGCGGAAAAGTCTTCAAGAACTACATTTAAGTCAGTTGATTCTCCTTGAATACACAGATATACAGGATGGATGAATGAGACCCCCTTCACAAGCATCTATAATATTGAGAATTCTGGTATTAATACATATACTGTAGTTCGGGTGACAGGGATAACTTTTGCCATTGGAGATCAGTTCCTGGTGTATATGTTATGATGTTGGGGAAGCTATGGGGGTCTCTGCTGCTCCTCATTCATTGCGCAGAAAGAGAAACAGCCTGTCTATATATAAAGTGTTGGACAGATCGTATACTGATTGACCTAGTATCTTGATCTTACTTAATGGTCTGCTTTCGTTATTCGACGTGCCTTCGAATACTAATTGTTTGTCAACATCTAACGTGTGTGGTCCCAAACATCATTAAAGATCATACCTGATGGAGATACGGTGGGGGGGGTTCTCATCTTCCCTCCCCTTGTGTTATATGGATGCTCGGCTTATGTCAAGCAGCCTTGGCTGTAGATAAAGGTTAATGGGACTGATCAGCTAACAATCGTCAAACAAATGTTGAGGTTGTCTTCATTATTGGGCATCCCCTAAAAAGTTTTTCAGAAATATTCTTCATGCTGCAAGGAGGTTGTTCTGGGTAAATCTTGATACCGTTGCACAATAAGTCTAATTGCGCTGGGCTTTCTTGTCGGTCTAGTTCTTTTGAATATTCCCATATTCCCCTTTGCAGTTATGGCAAGAGTTTTAAACCCCAGTTATCTAAACCTTCTAAGAACCACAGTAATTAACCTATGGTGACAGGTGATGCACCTGCTAGGGCTGCTGATTCTGTGTGCCCTGAGGGCTAGAAAGGGCAAGTTTATATATATTAATTGTTCTTTAATTTTAGGTGAAATTAAAACCTCAAAGGAATTAAAGAGGGAAGGGTGTAACACTACGATGGGGGGGTGGATCTGGATGTGCGTCTCCATTCTAATGATTAAACTCTAGGATTGTAATGAATTTGCACAGAAGGGCACAGTAGGGTCAGGGGGTCCTATTTCTCTCATCCTCCTGCTTATCATCTCCCCCCCCCTATACAAGAATAACTGTTCACTAACAGACTGACCTACACAGCAGTGGAGCCCCTGTGTGATGGTGACAAGTGCCATCCTGGGCGTGTGCTATGATGTAGACCTTTATGATTCTCATCGGGACTGAAAAATCACTTATGCCCCATTTCTGAAGAGATACAGATTTGAGATGGAAGATTAGGACATGATGAAAGTCAAGACAAAAATGCAGAGAGAAAGAAACTATTTCCTTTGCAGAGAAGGAGGTAGCTGGGATGATTAGAAGTTATTTTACATATATGATAGACAAGTTAAGTAGTAGCCCCCTGTATGTAGCAAGCCCTTATAAATTTTTGTAAAAAGTAAACCGGGGTCACTAAAACTTGATTCATTTTTTTTCTACCACCTAAAATTGGGTTTTTCACCAAAGTTATTAACTGAACAAATGGACCACAGTTTTTTTTACCCCTCCTCCAATATGATGTAATGTGTTGCCCCTGGGGTTATGCCATTTCATAAGTTTCTAGTCAGTAATGGTTTCTGACTGCTGGTCGTGACTGTAGGAGGTCTAAGGGTAGCCCTAGTGTTTTATTGACCGCTCTAATCGGGGAGAGTGTGACAAAGAGAATTGGCCATGTGCAATGTGTATCTGGGTCTGTGACCCACTCTGTGGAGCTACAACTCAGAGTTAAGCAAATGATTTCTCTTAAACCTTCCTTACTAATCCAACTATCAGTTAGCCTTAAATGTATTGTGGGTATTTGCAAGCACTGCACCAGAAAAGCGCATTACAGCTAAAAAGAGTGTGGCGTTCAGGTTGTGAACTCTGGGGTTGTATTTTGGTAGATGTTTCACTGTATTTAATTTGTTCTGTGTCTACTGAATTGGCTTTTTCTTCTGCAGTTTGCTGCTTTGTGGCAGAAACGACTGCCATGAATTTGTTACGTTTTCCTGTCCTGGTGACGATAATAAGGGCCTGCGTTGATGTCACAGTATCAGCCCTGACCAAAATGGAAAAATAATGGTTTTGAGGCATGTCTCCCCCAAAATTACATTTCATATTGCCAACCCAAGATTGTTATACTCACACTGCCTAGGAATAGAATGCACACAAAGCTGATTTATTCAGCCAGATTCCCTGCATGAGATACTAGCAAAAAGTTTTCCCTTCCTAGTTGAACACGAAATGTATGATGTCAAGACAATGGTAAAATAGCTACTGAGGACTTTCAATCGAGAGCTGTGGAAAGGCCATCTGAGCATGTGTGGAATGAAAGTCTGATCTTTTCCTGCTCTTGCAAATTGCTGCAGAGATATGGGCTTAATAATGGGCTTTGGGGGCAGTTCTGAGTCTCAGAGAACAATGATCTTCTGATCAGGAATATCACATACCCCTTTTTTGACGGAGCATTGAGGCGCAAAATAAACATAAATGACAAACATGCTGTAAAAATGTCCCATCATCCTCGGTGTACTTAGATTATTCAGAATGGATCATGGTCCGGTAAATTAAACAAAAAAAAAAGATAAATTCCTTTGGAAAAACAAAACCTTTCTATAGAGAAGAGCTATACTCATACGAGAATGAGTCATTATTTAAACGGTGCCATTTGTAAAGGGGCCGACCAGGGAGGATTTTTGTGGATCTGCGTGTTAAAAAAAAAATAATATGGCATGTAGAGCGCATCTATAAGGCCAGGAAGTGGAAAATTAATCTCTGGTGGAAAGGAAATTGACACCAGGCCAATGGCCACACTGCAACACAAATCGCGCACAAATCACGAGAGCGTCGATGGTTTGCGCATGCGATTTCGCGCATTTCCGCCTTAGGACACGAAGGCGTTAACGCACCAAAAATGTGTGAACGCATGCATTACCAGAAAACGTGCGCAAAAGCCGCAGGCATCGGAAATCTCGGGAATTTGTCGTTACCGCGATTTCAGTTAGACAAATCTAATGCTCGGATAGGAGCGAAAGGTGGCTAGGCCCGTACCAATTCTACTGAGTGGATTTTCCGTCTAAAGAGCGTTACCGACTGGGTGCGGTGGTTGCAGCATGTGTGCACCGCTGCAACCAATCAGGGGTTTGATTCTGGGGAAAAAAAGGCAATGTAATTAATATGCATTGTAGGGATCACTAATCTCTACTGATAATACAGCCCGTATTACTGTAGGTATACTTCCCAGTACACTTCCCTGCTCTCACAAAGTGATAGTACCAGAAGAACCTGAAGCTTGTAATTACGTTCCCCCTTGCGGTCCGTTGTTTCCGCTTCACAGGGTCTGTCGCAACCGGGCCAATGAAAGATTCCTTATTCATAGCACGGACTTGTAACTGACAGTCTTCAGGAAGGGAATATTTTGGTGTTCTGTTATATTATTGCAATACTTGGTAAGAGTTGCCTTAGTCCTTTGAACCTCCACGTGAATACGTAATAATTAAATATGTGATGTCATATGTCCAGGAACAGAAATAGGAGTAGTTAGGACGACTGGATAGTAACCAATACATAGCGTATCCTTATAAACAGCACGTATCTATGTCACAGACTTCATTATCGGGACTCGTAGTATAGGAGCTTTAATGTTATTTTAAAATTCACGTTGCAGTTCAGTGACTTTGCCGGTGCATTTCTATGCTTTAATCACACTCGTTTAACGCGAGAGTTCGGCCCTACTCCAAAAGTGCCGGTCTGGGTGTTCACTGAAATGGAGATGCAGGTTATCCAAGCAAAGATCTTTGGTAAAACAGAAGGACCCCAGGTTCCTTTAGATGAAGATGTATGAGGATATCCTAGCTCGGTTACCCTCCAGCGTGAGTAACTGACACTCAATGACCACCGTGGTGCCCAGGTTCCCCGAGGATCGATAAATATGGAGCTATGTAGGTGCCAAAGATATTCATATGTTAAATAGAATGAACTGGGACGTGACTTAACCTTTTTTGTTCTATGGTAATAGGGGAAACCCCATTCTAAAATGGAAGAACCCAAATAATTATGGTGGGGGAATTTGGAATAGGGACTACAAAGAATGCTACCCTGAAAGTAATGCCGGCTTACCCTGTTAGATGTGGGGTATCCACTGTAGCAGGGGCATTAACACACATCAGGGTTATCAGTAAAAGTTTTCCCCTATCGGTTTTAAAATGGTGCTATTGCCCCAAGCCATCAGATGGTAGCTTTCAATCTTAACTAAGATTTTGATTTGGGTTTGGGAAGAGTCGCACCATTTTCACGAGTAAGAAAGTTTATGGAATTCTGACGGTTTCTTCTTAATGAGGCCCCGGATACCGAAAGACTCCTCGCATCAACGCTACAGATAAGTGCAGATCCTTGCTGGTTTTATTCCAGCAAGCAAACGAGATACCATTAAGGAGAACTAACGGACTTCTTCTTAGAATATATAGTGGCCGACGGTAGAGCCCCACCTGGGACTCAGGTGGAAATTTTCTTCTCCCCCCTCGTCAACGGTTTCAGTCGGCCCACAAACGTGTTTGTGTGTACCAGCCAGTGTTTCCTCTTTTTTGCGGGAGCGGTTTGTTGTTTTTTTTGAGAATTACTGGTATTAATACATATACTGTAGTTCTGGTTGGTACTGGGATACTATATAATAATGAGAATTACTGGTATTAATACATATACTGTAGTTCTGGTTGGTACTGGGATACTATATAATAATGAGAATTACTGGTATTAATACATATACTGTAGTTCTGGTTGGTACTGGGATACTATATAATGATGAGAATTACTGGTATTAATACATATACTGTAGTTCTGGTTGGTACTGGGATACTATATAATAATGAGAATTACTGGTATTAATACATATACTGTAGTTCTGGTTGGTATGGGGATACTATATAATATTGAGAATTACTGGTATTAATACATTAACTGTAGTTCTGGTTGGTACTGGGATACTATATAATAATGAGAATTACTGGTATTAATACATATACTGTAGTTCTGGTTGGTATGGGGATACTACATAATATTGAGAATTACTGGTATTAATACATATACTGTAGTTCTGGTTGGTAGAGGGATAATATATATTATTGAGAATTACTGGTATTAATACATATACTGTAGTTCTGGTTGGTACGGGGATACTATATAATATTGAGAATTACTGGTATTAATACATATACTGTAGTTCTGGTTGGTACGGG
>JAACNH010000152.1:346073-378915 GCA_019447015.1 Hymenochirus boettgeri | reverse complement strand
GCCTGTTACCCACCACACTACACACAGTCTGGGCCTCCCTCCGTCTGGCCTGTTACCCACCACACTACACACAGTCTGGGCCTCCCTCCGTCTGGCCTGTTACCCACCACACTACACACAGTCTGGGCTTCAAAAACATGGGATTTAAATGATTAGTTAAAAGCATAAATGATGTTAACTTGTCCTTGAACATAACCAACTAGGGGAGATCCATTTAACCCTGTAAGGTGTGTGTGTAATTTCCATGGAACATTTCCTCTTGTCTGATATTGACCTTTTATCGGTTATCGAATCTGCGACACATTAAGGCTTTTGCTCATACAAATGTTTAGCCAGTAATGTTTCACTTTTAAACCACGGTGGCAGCTCCCACCTTCTCTCTGCGAGATGCTCAGTGTTGTAACTAAATCTCGGTATCTCCCTAGTGCCATTCCTGGTGCTGCTTCTCATTCTCTTGGCTCTGGGCCTCTGGATCACCTTTGCCCCCCTGGGGTTCATGGTCTCCCTCCTACAGCTCCAGACATCAACTGACATCACCTTCCGCTGTGTCCTGTTCGGAATGGACACTGTCCAGCTCATTATTGCCATTGCAGTGGAGGTAAGTGGTGAATATCCTCCTCCCACTCTATGGTATGTGTAGCCTTATAGTTATTTATCCTCCTCCCTCTCTATGGTATGTGTAGCCTTATAGTTATTTATCCTCCTCCCTCTCTATGGTATGTGTAGCCTTATAGTTATTTATCCTCCTCCCTCTCTATGGTATGTGTAGCCTTATAGTTATTTATCCTCCTCCCTCTCTATGGTATGTGTAGCCTTATAGTTATTTATCCTCCTCCCTCTCTATGGTATGTGTAGCCTTGGAGGCCTAATAATAATTTTTCCTCATCCCACCCTTAATAGGGCTCTGATCTCCCAATAAGGAAATGTAGATCCAACAATGATCCTGTTATCTGAACAATTCATATCACAGGGGTAGGATAATTAGTTAATTATGAACGTCCTCCTTACTGTCCCAACCTGCCCCCACCACCAACACCCTTCACCCCTACCGTGTACAGCATACAGATTCTGGTTCTTCCTCCAGACAGTAGGGGGCGAGGTGACAATTCTCTCTGTCTCACATTCAGGAATCATTATAATCCTATTGCCCCTTTGATCTGATCTTTTGTAGCTGGCCCTGGATCACGGAATCCTGAACTGCTTGAGACGTTTGAGGAAGGAAAAGGAATCCAAGAAGTTGTACAAGAGACTCGAGAAAAGCCTCAGCGTGCAGCTGTCATGGCCGCCAGTAGACCAGACTCTGCACCCGACCCCCATAATGACGGGAAGGTAGCAGGACCCTGCAACAGAACTTACCTGTAACGGGTGACAAGCTGCTAAGCGTTTACAGAGGATATGGCCACTTACCTTTCTCCACGGTGTCTCGGAGGGATGTTAAATACTGTCGGATTGTGTCCTGTCTGCTAAATGTCCCCTGAGGGGCCCCAGTAAGGGTCTGGTGCTGTTACAATTTACTGTTAGAATTCTTGGGGCCCCTCCGGGGAAACATCCCCCAAAATCCCCTCTCACGTGCGGAAAGCTAAACATTTAATTTAGCACAGTTAGAAAACCTCCGTGTATTTAATTACAGGAAATCTTCATGTTTTTATGGATTGCAAAGCATTGTGGGTGAACCTTTAGAGTAGCGACTCTTCAGGACGCCAGCGAATCCAGAACGTTGATGAGGACAGATGTTCTAATGGCGGATATGGAAATGTGAAGTCGGGGAGATCTAACACATTGGAAATCCCCCTGGCTGGTAACCGAGGGGTAGGAAGCTTGCTGGTAGTTCTGCAATATTTATATTATTCAGCTCCCTGAGTCTAGGAGGATGCTGGGGATTTTATGGTAAACAGAAGGGAACTGCAGGTTCATTCACTGGAACTGTCCTGTAATGTGAAGTACAGGGGGTAAAATGTGCACTTTAGGGGGTAACGGGTCTTCCTGTTCCAATGGCTGATTGAACACTGCCATATAAAATCCAATTTCATGTTATGTCTGTGTCACGTACATCCAGGGATCACAATATTGTTCTTAAAGGAGACGTTAAAGGGTAACTGTGGTCCAAACTAGTAAGGATGATATAAAAATCCTTCCATCACCTTCACAATAAAACCCAAATCACATCTCTGGATAAAATTGGTGAGAAGTTATTGCTAGAAAGGTTCAGTAATATTACTTCCTGCTTGGACACTTCCTGTTTTTAGCAATGTGACCAGCTTGTAGTCATGTGACCAGTCTGTCTGCATTTAATAGGCTCCCCTTCTAAACTGTCAATTTTTCCCCCAGGTACTTCCTGATTTCCCCAGCATTAAGTCTCAACTGAGCATGCTTCTCCCCTGGGGCAGAGGGGTGGGCAGAGGTCAGGTGATGTCACTCAACCTACTGGAAGCAGGAAGTTTGAACATTCACCCCAATGTAATTTCTCGCCAGCTCCAGCTAGAGATGTGATTGTCGGCTCAGTGTAAAGGAAATACTGCAGGCTTTCATTTAACCCTCACTTGTTTGGAGACCACAGTCGCCCTTTAATACTAAAATACATTTTGGCCTGAATTCTAGCTAAGAAATTGTTGATTTAAATGATAAGTCACTTGTCTTTCTAAGTGATTCCTAACCAGAGATACCTCTGTGTCATTTCTCACCCCTACTACTCCGCTGGCTTGGGCATGCTCAGTGTGGGTTAACCAGGGAGAGGAAATAGTTACTTTATATCTCTTTGTGTGAACGGAACTTCAGGGATCTTTGTAGTAAAAGGTTTCGCTGACTACACAGGTGTCTCTCTGGTAAGGAACTTACTGATAGTTCTTTGCTGTTCTGTGTATAACTAGAGTATCTGTTATAGGTTATTTTAACTATTCGGGGGGTGGGGGGGTTCACTGTTGGACGAGGGGGTTCACCTTTAGTTACTGTACTGGATTTAATCTCTTTATCTTTCTGGTTGTTTTAACTGTTTTAGCCAATGAAATCCTGACTGTGCGATCAGTATCCACTGTGGATCAGGTGTAAAATCCCTTTCTACATTAAAGGGCATGTCCACCCCCAAAACTATAATCCCCCCAACTACTGGCCCCACCATGTAGTGTAGTTTAATCCTTACCTCACATCCCAGCTCCATAGGGTTCTCCTGTAGTCCCCCCCCAAAGTTCCAAAAACTGCCCACCAGGAGGCTAGCGGGTCCATATAGGACACTGCCTGCTACCTGGCCTCCCGAGATTCCTGCCATGCGTGCTGCGCCCTTCTCCCCCCTCCCTCCCCCTCCCTCCCACTATCCCTCCCCCTAGCATTAAACCCCCTTAATATTCTGCTCCCCCATGTCCCCCACCCCACCCGCATGTTTTTTTTTTTTTAAAAGCTCCCCAAACTCTTACTTACCTCTCCGCTTTCCTCCGCTGCACTGAATGACCGGCAGCCGCGTCCGTGATTGCTGCCTTTTCAGCCAATCACAGACGCGACTGCCGGTCCCGCCCCTCTGCTTGCATTCCCGCAAGCAGGGCCGGCAGGGCGGCGGAGGATCGAGGGGAGGTAAGTAAGGTTTGGGGGCTTTTTAAAAAACAAATCATGCGGTTGGGGCTGGGGGACATGGGGGAGCATGATATTAATTTTCATTTTAGGGGTGGACATAGCCTTTAACCTAATCCTACACCTGTTATTGGAAACTGTGGGTTACCGGACGCCCAATGGCAGCGCATTGTATATGTATGTGCACGGGCTGGAAAGGGTTAAATAACAGATGACAATATAAATAAATTGACTATTTATTTTTCTATTATTTTCTGTTTCCTGTTTTATTTCCATTCATTTAACTAATTATAAAGGGAATGGAGGGCTGACTATGCAGACAGATTAGACAAGTTTAACTAAAAATATAAGAATGGAGAGGCTTGACTATGCAGACGATTAGACAAGTTATAACTAAATTAATAAGGGGAATGGAGGGGCTTGACTATGCAGGCAGATTAGACAAATTTAACTAAAATAATAAGGGGAATGGAGGGGCTTGACTATGCAGGAAGATTAGACAAGTTATAACTAAATGAATAAGGGGAATGGAGGGGCTTGACTATGCAGGCAGATTAGACAAGTTATAACTAAATTATAAGGGGAATGGAGGGACTTGACTATGCAGGCAGATTAGATACGTTATAACTAAATTAATAAGGGAATGAGGGGCTTGACTATGCAGGCAGATTAGATACGTTATAACAAATTAATAAGGGGAATGGAGGGGCTTGACTATGCGCAGATTAGACAAGTTATAACTAAAATAATAAGGTGAATGGAGGGGCTTGACTATGCAGGCAGATTAGACAAGTATAACTAAATTAATAAGGGGAATGGAGGGACTTGACTATGCAGGCAGATTAGCAAGTTATAATAACTAAATAATAAGGGGAATGGAGGGGCTTGACTATGCAGGCAGATTAGACACGTTATAACTAAATTAATAAGGGGAATGGAGGGGCTTGACTATGCAGGCAGATTAGACAAGTTATAACTAAAATAATAAGGTGAATGGAGGGGCTTGACTATGCAGGCAGATTAGACAAGTTTATACTAAAATAATAAGGTGAATGGAGGGACTGATTATGCAGGCAGATTAGACAAGTTATACTAAATAATAAAGGGAAGGGAGGGGCTTGACTATGCAGGCAGATTAGACACGTTATAACTAAAATAATAAGGGAATGGAGGGGCTTGACTATGCAGGCAGATTAGACAAGTTATAACTAAAATAATAAGGGAATGGAGGGGCTTGACTATGCAGGCAGATTAGACAAGTTATAACTAAAATAATAAGGGAATGGAGGGACTTGACTATGCAGGCAGATTAACAAGTTATAACTAATAATAAGGGAATGGAGGGGCTTGACTATGCAGGCATAGACACGTTATAACTAAATTAATAAGGGAATGGAGGGGCTTGACTATGCAGGCAGATTAGACACGTTATAACTAATTAATAAGGGAATGGAGGGGCTTGACTATGCAGGCAGATTAGACATGTTATAACTAAATTAATAAAGGGAATGGAGGGGCTTGACTATGCAGGCAGATTAGACACATTATAACTAAATTATAAAGGGAATGGAGGGACTTGACTATGCAGGCAGATTAGACACATTATAACTAAATCAATTAGGGGAATGGAGGGGCTTGACTATGCAGGCAGATTAGACACATTATAACTAAATAATAAGGGAATGGAGGGGCTTGACTTGCACAGATTAACAGACATTATGGGAGATGCAATCAAAGTTCTTATCGTTTAAAATGGTGCTAATTTTGCCCCAACCAATTAGAACTTGTGTAACATTTGAAAGCTAACATCTGATTGGTTGGGGCAAAAATTGCACCATTTTAAACTATAAGAACTTTTATGAATAACCCCCATTATAAACTAATTAATAAAGGGAATGGAGGGCTTGACTATGCAGGCAGATTAGACACATTATACTAAATTATAAAGGAAATGGAGGGGCTTGACTATGCAGGCAATTAGACGTTATAACTAAATTAATAAAGGAATGGAGGGGCTTGACTAGGCAGCAGATTAGAACACATTATAACTAAATTAATAAGGGAAATGGAGGGGCTTGACTATGCAGGCAAGATTAGACACATTATAACTAAATTAATAAGGGGAATGGAGGGGCTTGACTGCAGCAGATCAGACGTTATAAACAATTAATAAAGGGGCTTGACTATGCAGACAGATTGACAAGTTATAACTAAATTAATAAGGAATGGAGGGCTTGACTGTGCAGGCAATTAGACACTTATAACTAAATTAATAAGGGGAATGAGGGGGGCTTGACTATGCAGGCAGATTAACACATTATACTAAATTAATAAGGGGAATGGAGGGGCTTGACTGTGCAGGCAGATTAGACACGTTATAACTAAATTTAAGGGGAATGGAGGGGCTTGACTATGCAGGCAGATTAACACCGTTATAACTAAATTAATAAGGGGAATGGAGGGGCTTGACTATGCAGGCAGATTAGACACGTTATAACTAAATTAATAGGGAATGGAGGGGCTTGACTGCGGCAGATTAACACGTTATAACTAAATTATAAGGGAATGGAGGGGCTTGACTATGCAGGCAGATTAGACACGTTATAACTAAATTAATAAGGGAATGGAGGGCCTTGACTTTGTAGGCAGATTAGACAATTTACTAAATTAATAAGGCGAATGGAGGGGCTTGACTAGTCAGGCAAGATTAGACACATTATAACTAAATTAATAGGGAATGGAGGGGCTGGACTATGCAGGCAGATTAGACACATTATAACTAAATTAATAAGGGGAATGGAGGGGCTTGACTATGAGGGCAGATTAGACACGTTATAACTAAATTAATAAAGGGAATGGAGGGGCTTGACTATGCAGGCAGATTAGACGTTATAACTAAATTAATAAGGGGAATGGAGGGGCTTGACTATGCAGGCAGATTAGACACATTATAACTAAATTAATAAGGGGATTGGAGGGGCTTGACTATGCAGGCAGATTAGACACGTTATAACTAAATAAAGGGAATGGAGGGGCTTGACTATGCAGGCAGATTAGACACATTATAACTAAATTAATAGGGGAATGGAGGGCTTGACGGCAGGCGATTAGACATGTTATAACTAAATTAATAAAGGGAATGGAGGGGCTTGACTATGCAGGCAGATCAACGTTATAACTAAATTAATAAAGGGGCTTGACTATGCAACAAGATTAGACACGTTATAACTAAATTAATAAAGGGAATGGAGGGCCTTGACTGTGAAGGCAGATTAGACACATTATAACTAAATCAATTAGGGAATGGAGGGCTTGACTATGTAGGCAGATCAGACGTTGTAACTAAATTAATAAGGGGCTTGACTATGCAGACAGACTAGACACGTTATAACTAAATTAATAAAGGGAATGGAGGGGCTTGACTATGCAGGCAGATCAGACGTTATAACTAAATTAGTTATACGTGTCTAATCTGTCTGCATAGTCAGCCCCTTTAAATTAATAAAAGGGAATGGAGGGGCTTGACTGTGCAGGCAGATTAGACACATTATAACTAAATCAATTAGGGGAATGGAGGGGCTTGACTATGTAGGCAGATCAGACGTTATAACTAAATTAATAAAGGGGCTTGACTATGCGACAGATTAGACACTTTATAACTAAATTAATAAAGGAATGGAGGGGCTTGACTTTGCAGCAGATTAGACAAATTATAACTAATTAAGGGGGAATGGAGGGGCTTTGACTATGCAGGCAGATTAGACACATTATAACTAAATTAATAAAGGGAATGGAGGGGCTTGACTATGCAGGCAGATTAGACAAGTTATAACTAAAATAATAAGGGGAATGGAGGGGCTTGACTATGCAGGCAGATTAGACAAGTTATAACTAAATTAATAAGGGGAATGGAGGGACTTGACTATGCAGGCAGATTAGACAAGTTATAACTAAATTAATAAGGGGAATGGAGGGGCTTGACTATGCAGGCAGATTAGACAAGTTATAACCCTCTCTATGGTATGTGTAGCCTTATAGTTAATTTTATCCTCCTCCCTCTCTATGGTATGTGTAGCCTTACTAGTTATTTATCCTCCTCCCTCTCTATGGTATTGTGTACCTTATAGTTATTTATCCTCCTCCCTCTCTTATGGTATGTGTTAGCCTTATAGTTATTTATCCTCCTCCCCCTCTATGGTATGTGTAGCCTTATAGTTTATTTATCCTCCTCCCTCTCTATTGTAATGTGTAGCCTTATAGTTATTATATTCCTCCTCCCTCTCTCTGGTATGTGTAGCCTTATAGTTATTTATCTCCTCCCCTCTATGGTATGTGTAGCCTTATAGTATATTATCCTCCTCCCTCTCTATGGATGTGTAGCCTATAGTTATTTATCCTCCTCCCTCTCTATGGTATTGTAGCCTTTAGTTATTTATCCTCCCTCTCTATGGTATGGTGTAGCATTATAGTTATTTATCCTCCCTCCCTCTCTATGTATGTGTAGCCTTATAGTTTATTTATCCTCCTCCCCTCCTCTATGGTATGTGTAGCCTTATAGTTATTTATCCGCCTCCCCTCTATGGTATGTGTAGCCTTAGTTATTTATCCTCCTCCCTCTCTATGGTATGTGTAGCCTTATAGTTATTTATCCTCCCCTCTCTATGGTATGTGTAGCCTTATAGTTATTTATCCTATCCTCCTCCCTCTCTATGGTATGTGTAGCCTTATAGTTTATTTATCTATCCTCCTCCTCTCTTGGTATGTGTAGCCTTAATTTATTTATCTTCCTCCCTCTCTATGGTATGTTGTAGCCTTATAGTTATTTATCCTCCTCCCTCTCTATGGTATGTGTAAGCCTTATAGTTATTTATCCTCCTCCCTCTCTATGGTATGGTGAGCCTTATAGTTATTTATCCTCCTCCCTCTCTATGGTATGTGCTAGCCTTATAGTTATTTTCCTCCTCCCTCTCTATGGTATGTGTAGCCTTATAGTTATTTATCCTCCTCCCTCTCTATGGTATGTGTAGCCTTATAGTATTTATCCTCCCTCCTCTATGGTAGTGTAGCCTTATAGTTATTTATCCTCCTCCCTCTCTATGGTATGTGTAGCCTATAGTTTATTTATCCTCCTCCCTCTCTATGGTATGTGTAGCCTTATAGTTATTTATCTCCCTCCCTCTCTATGGTATGTAGCCTTATAGTATTTATTATCCCCTCCCCTCTATGGTAGGTGTAGCCTTATAGTTATTTATTCCTCCCCTCTATGGTATGTGTAGCCTTATAGTTATTTATCCCTCCCTCCCTCTCTATGGTATGTGTAGCCTTATAGTATTTTATCCTCCCTCTCTATGGTAGTGTAAGCCTTATAGTTATTTATCCTCCCTCTCTATGGTATGTGTAGCCTTATAGTTATTTATCCTCCTCCCTCTCTATGGTATGTGTAGCCTTATAGTTATTTATCTTCCTCCCCTCTATGGTATGTGTAGCCTTATAGTTATTTATCTTCCTCCCTCTCTATGGTATGTTGTCAGCCTTATAGTTTTTATCCTCCTCCCTCTCTATGGTATGTGTAGCCTTATAGTATTTATTCCTCCTCCCTCTCTATGGTATGTGTAGCCTTATAGTTTTTTATCTCCTCCCTCTCTATGGTATGTGTAGCCTTATAGTTATTTACCTCCTCTCCTCTCTATGGTATGTGTAGCCTTAGTTATTTATCCTCCTCCCTCTCTATGGTATGTGTAGCCTTATAGTTATTTATCCTCCTCCCTCTCTATGGTATGTGTAGCCTTATAGTTATTTATCTCCTCCCTCTCATGGTATGTGCACCTATAGTTATTTATCCTCCTCCTCTCTATGGTATGTGGTAGCTTATAGTTATTTATCCTCCTCTCTCTATGGTAGTGTAGCCTTATAGTTATTTATCCTCCTCCCTCTCTATGGTATGTGTAGCCTTATATTTATTTATCCTCTCCCCTCTCTATGGTATGTGTAGCCTTATAGTTATTTATCCTCCTCCCTCTCATGGTATGGTGTAGCCTATAGTTTATTTATCTTCCTACCTCCCCTCTATGGTATGTGTAGCCTTATAGTTATTTATCCCTCCCCTCTCTATGGTATGTGTAGCCTTATAGTTATTTAATCCTCCTCCCTCTCTATGGTATGTGTAGCCTTATAGTTTTATCCTCCTCCCTCTCTATGTATGGTAGCCTTATGTTATTTATTTCCTCCTCCCTCTCTATGGTATGTGTAGCCTTATAGTTTATTTATCCTCCTCCCTCTCTATGGTATGTGTAGCCTTATAGTTATTTATCCTCCTCCCTCTCTATGGTATGTGTAGCCTTATAGTTTATTTATCTCCTCCCTCTCTATGGTATGTGTAGCCTTATAGTTATTTATCCTCCCTCTCTATGGTATGTGTAGCCTAATTAGTTTATTTATCCTCCTCCCTCTCTATGGTTGTGTAGCCTTATAGTTATTTATCCTCCCTCCCTCTCTATGGTATGTGTAACCTTATGTTATTTATCCTCCTCCCTCTCATGGTATGGTGTGCCTTATAGTTTATTTATCCTCCTCTCTATGGTATGTGTAGTAGCCTTATAGTTATTTATCCTCCTCCCCTCTATGGTATGTGTAGCCTTATAGTTATTTATCCTCCTCCCTCTCTATGGTATTGTAGCCTTATAGTTATTTATCTCCTCCCTCTCTATGTATGGTGTAGCCTTATAGTTATTTATCCTCCTCCCTCTCTATGGTATGTGTAGCCTTATAGTTATTTATCTTCCTCCCTCTCTATGGTATGTGTAGCCTTATAGTTATTTATCCTCCCTCTCTATGGTATGTGTAGCCTTATAGTTATTTATCCTCCTCCCTCTCTATGGTATTGTAGCCTTTATAGTTATTTATCCTCCTCTCCCTCTCTATGGTATGTGTAGCCTTATAGTTATTTATCCTCCTCCCTCTCTATGGTATGTTAGCCTTATAGTTATTATCCTCCTCCCTCTCTATGGTATGTGTAGCCTATAGTTATTTATCCTCCTCCCTCTCTATTGGTATGTGTAGCCTTATAGTTATTTATCCTCCTCCCTCTCTATGGTATGTGTAGCCTTATAGTTATTTATCCTCCTCCCTCTCTATGGTATGTGTGCCCTTATAGTTATTTTCCCTCCCTCTCTCTAGGTATGTGTAGCCTTATAGTTATTTATCCTCCCCTCTCTATGGGATGTGTAGCCTTATAGTTATTTATCCTCCTCCCTCTCTATGGTATGTGTAGCCTTATAGTTTTTATCCCCTCCCTCTCTATGGTATGTGTAGCCTTATAGTTATTTATCCTCCCTCCCTCTATGGTATGTGGTAGCCTTATAGTTTATTTATCCTCCTCCCTCTCTATGGTATGTGTAGCCTTATAGTTATTTATCCTCCTCCCTCTCTATGGGTATGTTAGCCTATAGTTATTTTATCCTCCTCCCCTCTCTATGGTATGTGTAGCCTTATAGTTTATTTATCTCCTCCTCCCTCTCTATGGTATGTGTAGCCTTATAGTTATTTATCCTCCTCCCTCTCATGGTATGTGTAGCCTTATAGTTTATTTATCCTCCTCCCTCTCTATTGGTATGTGTAGCCTTATAGTTATTTATCCTCCTCCCTCTCTATGGTATGTGTAGCCTTATAGTTATTTATCCTCCTCCCTCTCTATGGTAATGTGTAGCCTTATATGTTATTTATCCTCCTCCCTCTCTATGTATGTGTAGCCTTATAGTTATTTATCTCTCCTCCCTCTATGGTATGTGTAGCCTTATAAGTTTTTATCCTTCCCTCTCTATGGTATGTGTAGCCTTATAGTTATTTTATCCTCCTCCCTCTCTATGGTATGTGTGCCTTATAGTTATTTATCCTCCTCCCCTCTCTATGGTATGTGTAGCCTTATAGTTATTTATCCTCCTCTCTCTATGGTATGTGTAGCCTTAGTTATATTATCCTCCTCCTCTCTATGGTATGTGTAGCCTTATAGTTATTTATTCCTCCCTCTCTAGGTATTGTAGCCTATAGTTATTTATCCTCCTCCCTCTCTATGGTATGTGAGCCTTATAGTATTTACCTCCTCCCTCTCTATGGGTATGTGTAGCCTTATAGTATTTTATTCCTCCCTCTTATGGTATGTGTAGCCTTATAGTTATTTATCCTCCTCCCTCTCTATGGTATGTGTAGCCTTATATTTATTTATCCTCCTCCCTCTCTTGGTATGTGTAGCCTTATAGTTATTTATCCTCCCCCTCTCTATGGTATGTGTAGCCTTATATTATTTATATCCTCCTCCCTCCTCTTGGTATGTGTACCTTATAGTTTATTTATCCTCCCTCTCTATGTTATGTGGTAGCCTTATGTTATTTATCCTCCTCCCTCTCTATGGTATGTGTAAGCCTTATAGTTATTTATCCTCCTCCCTCTCTATGGTATGTGTAGCCTATAGTTATTTATCCTCCTCCCTCTCTATGGTATGTTGTAGCCTTATAGTTTTTATCCTCCTCCCTCCTATGGTATGTGTAGCCTTATGTTTTATTTATCCTCCCTCTCTATGGTATGTGTAGCCTTATAGTTATTATCCTCCTCCCTCTCTATGGTATGTGTAGCCTTATAGTTATTTATCCTCCTCCCTCTCTATGGTATGTGTAGCCTTATAGTTATTTTATCCTCCTCCCTCTCTATGGTATGTGTAGGCCTTATAGTTTATTTATCCTCCTCCCTCTCTATGGTATGTGTAGCCTTATGTTTATTTATCCTCCCTCTCTATGGTATGTGTAGCCTTAATAGTTATTTATCCCCTCCCTCTCTATGGTATGTGTAGCCTTATAGTTTTTATCCTCCTCCCTCTCTATGGTATGTGTAGCTTTAGTTATTTATCCTCCTCCCTCTCTATGTATGTGTAGCCTTATAGTTATTTATCCTCCCCCTCTCCTATGGTATGGTGTAGCCTTATAGTTTTTAATCCTCCTCCCTCTCTATGGTATGTGTAGCCTTAAGTTATTTATCCTCCTCCCTCTCTATGGTATGTGTAGCCTTATAGTTAATTTATCCTCCTCCCTCTCTATGGTATGTGTAGCCTTATAGTTATTATCTCCTCCCCCTCTCTATGGTATGTGTAGCCTTTATAGTTTTTATCCTCCTCCCTCTCTATTGGTATGTTAGCCTTATAGTTATTATCTCTCCCTCCTCCCTCTCTATGGTATGTGTAGCCTTATAGTATTTATGCCTCCTCCCTCTCTATGGTATGTGTAGCCTTATAGTATTATCCTCCTCCCTCTCTATGGTAATGTGTAGCCTTATAGTTTATTTTATCCTCCCCCCTCTCTATGGTATGTGTAGCCTTATAGTTATTTATCCTCCTCCCTCTCTATGGTTATTGTGCCTTATAGTTATTTATCCTCCTCCCTCTCTATGGTATGTGTAGGCCTTTATATTTTTTTCCTCCTCCCTCTCATGGTATGTGTAGCCTTATAGTTATTTATCCTCCTCCCTCCTATGGTATGTGTAGCCTTATGTTATTTATCCTCCTCCCTCTCTATGTATGTGTAGCCTTATAGTTATTTATCCTCCCTCTCTATGGTAGTGTAGCCTTATAGTTATTTATCCTCCTCCCTCTCTATGGTATGTGTAGCCCTATAGTTTATCTTATCCTCCTCCCTCTCTATGGTGTGTAGCCTTATAGTTATTTATCCTCCTCTCTCTATTGTAATGTGTAGCCTTATAGTTATTTATCCTCCTCCCTCTCTATGGTATGTGTAGCCTTATAGTTATTTACCTCCTCCCTCTCTATGGTATGTGTAGCCTTATAGTTATTTATCCTCCTCCTCTCTATGGTATGTTGTAGCCTATAGTTTATTTTCCTCCCTCTCTATGGTATGTACCTTATAGTTATTTCCTCCTCCCTCTCTGGTATGTGTAGCCTTATAGTTATTTATCCTCCTCCTCTCTATTGTATGTGGGTAGTCCTTATAGTTATTTAATCCTCCTTCCCTCTCTATGGTATGTGTAGCCTTATAGTTTATTTATCCTCCTCCCTCTCTAGTATGTTGTAGCCTTATAGTATTTATCCTCCCTCTCTATGGTATGTGTAGCCTATAGTTATTTATCCTCCTCCCTCTCTATGGTATGTGTAGCCCTTATAGTTATTTATCCTCCTCCCTCTCTATGGTATGTGTAGCCTTATAGTTATTTATCCTCCTCCCTCTCTATGGTATGTGTAGCCTTATAGTTATTTATCCTCCCTCTCTATGGTATGTGTAGCCTTATAGTTATTTATCCTCCTCCCTCTCTATGGTATTGTGTAGCCTTATAGTTATTTATCCTCCCTCTCTATGGTATGTGTAGCCTTATAGTTATTTATCCTCCCTCTCTATGGTATGGCCTTATAGTTATTTATCCTCCTCCCTCTCTATGGTATGTGTAGCCTTATAGTTATTTATCCTCCTCCCTCTCTATGGTATGTGTAGCCTTATAGTTTATTTATCCTCCTCCCTCTCTATGGTATGGTGTAGCCTTATAGTTATTTATCCTCCTCCCTCTCTATGGTATGTGTAGCCTTATATTATTTATCCTCCTCCCTCTCTATGGTATGTGTAGCCTTATAGTTATTTATCCTCCTCCTCTCTATGGGTATGTGTAGCCTTATAGTTTATTTATCCTCCTCCCTCTCTATGGGTATGTGTAGCCTTATATTTATTTTCCTCCTCCCTCTCTATGGTATGTGTAGCCTTATAGTTATTTATCCTCCCTCTCTATGGTATGTTGTAGCCTTATAGTTATTTATCCTCCTCCCCCTCTCTATGGTATTGTAGCCTTATAGTTATTTATCTCCTCCCTCTCTATGGTATGTGTAGCCTTATAGTTATTTATCCCCCTCCCTCTCTATGGTATGTGTAGCCTTATAGTTTTTACCTCCTCCCTCTCTATGGTATGTGTAGCCTTATAGTTATTTATCCTCCTCCCTCTCTATGGTATGTGTAGCCTTATAGTTATTTATCCTCCTCCCTCTCTATGGTATGTGTAGCCTTATAGTTATTTATCTTCCTCCCTCTCTATGGTATGTGTAGCCTTATAGTTATTTATCCTCCTCCCCCTCTATGGTATGTAGCCTTATAGTTATTTATCCTCCTCCCTCTCTATGTATGTGTAGCCTTATAGTTATTTAATCTCCTCCCTCTCTATGGTATGTGTAGCCTTATAGTTATTTTATCCTCCTCCCTCTCTATGGTATGTGTAGCCTTATAGTTATTTATCCTCCTCCCTCTCTATGGTATGTGTAGCCTTATAGTTATTTATCCTCCTCCCTCTCTAGGTTGTGTAGCCTTATAGTTTATTTATCCTCCTCCCTCTCTATGGTATGTGTAGCCTTATAGTTATTTATCCTCCTCCCTCTCTATGGTATGTGTAGCCTTATAGTTATTTATCTTCCTCCCTCTCTATGGTATGTGTAGCCTTATGTTATTTATCCTCCTCCCTCTCTATGGTATGTGTAGCCTTATAGTTATTTATCCTCCTCCCTCTCTATGGTATGTGTAGCCTTATAGTTATTTATCCTCCCTCTCTATGGTATGTGTAGCCTTATAGTTTATTTATCCTCCTCCCTCTCTATGGTATGTGTAGCCTTATAGTTATTTATCCTCCTCCCTCTCTATGGTATGTGTAGCCTTTATTTATTTATCCTCCTCCCTCTCTATGGTATGTGTACCTTATAGTTATTTATCCTCCTCCCTCTCTATGGTTGTGTAGCCTTATAGTTATTTATCCTCCCTCTCTAATGGTATGTGTAGCCTTATAGTTATTTATCCTCCTCCCTCTCTATGGTATGGTAGCCTTATAGTTTTTATCCTCCTCCCTCTCTATGGTATGTGGTAGCCTTATAGTTATTTTCCTCCTCCTCATGGTAGTGTAGCCTTATAGTTATTTATCCTCCTCCCTCTCTATGGTATGTGTAGCCTTATAGTTATTTATCCTCCTCCTCTCTATGGTATGTGTAGCCTTATAGTTATTTATCCTCCTCCCTCTCTATGGTATGTGTAGCCTTATAGTTTATTTATCCTCCTCCCTCTCTATGGTATTGTAGCCTTATAGTTTTTATCCTCCTCCCTCTCTATGGTATGTGTAGCCTTATAGTTATTTATCCTCCCCTCTCTATGGTATGTGTAGCCTTATAGTTTTTATCCTCCTCCCTCTCTATGGTATGTGTAGCCTAAGTTATTATGTGTACCTATAGTTATTTATCTTCCTCCTCTCTATGGTATGTGTAGCCTTATAGTTATTTATCTCTCCTCTCTATCTTGTATTGTTATTTATATTGTTATATTATTATATCCTCTATCTTCGTATGGTGTGTAGTCCTCATAGTTAGCCTTCATGCCTTCCCTCTCTCTATTCCTTTTTTTAGCTTATTTCCCTCTTTCCTCTTCTATGTTTTTTTCAGATTCTTTATCTCCTCCCTCTCTATGGTATGTGTAGCCTTATATTATTTATCCTCCTCCCTCTATGGTTGTGTAGCCTTATAGTTATTTATCTCCCTCTCTATGGTATGTGTAGCCTTATAGTTTATTTATCCTCCTCTCTCTATGGTATGGTGTAGCCTTATAGTTATTTATCCTCCTCCCTCTCTATGGTATGTGTATGCCTTATAGTTATTTTATCCTCCCTCTCTATGGTATGTGTAGCCTTATAGTTATTTATCCTCCTCCCTCTCTATGGTATGTGTAGCCTTATATTATTTTATCCTCCTCCCTCTCCTATGGTATGTGTAGCCTATAGTTATTTATCCTCCTCCCTCTCTATGGTATGTGTAGCCTTATATGTTATTTATCTCCTCCCTCTCTATGGTATGTGTACCTTATAGTTTATTTATCCTCCTCCCTCTCTATGGTATGTGTAGCCTTATAGTTATTTATTCCTCCTCCCTCTCTATGGTATGTGTAGCCTTATAGGTTTTATCCTCCTCCCCTCTATGGTATGTGTAGCCTTATAGTTATTTTTATCCTCCCCCTCTCTATGGTATGTGTAGCCTTATAGTTTATTTATCCTCCTCCCTCTCTATGGTATGTAGCCTTATAGTTATTTATCCTCCCTCCCTCTCTATGGTATGTGTAGCCTTATAGTTTTATTATCCTCCCCCTCTCTATGGTATGTGTAGCCTTATAGTTATTTATCCTCCCTCCCTCTCTATGGTATGTGTCCCTTATAGTTTATTTATATCCTCCCTCTCTATGGTATGTGTAGCCTTATAGTTATTTATCCTCCTCCCTCTCTATGGTAGTGTAGCCTTATAGTTATTTATCTCCTCCCTCTCTATGGTATGTGTAGCCTTATAGTTATTTTCTCCCTCCCTCTCTATGGTATGTGTAGCCTTATAGTTTATTTATCCTCCTCCTCTATTGGTATGTGTAGCCTTATAGTTATTTATCCTCCTCCTCTCATGGTATTGTTAGCCTTATAGTTATTTATCCTCCTCCCTCTCTATGGTATGTGTAGCCTTATAGTTATTTATCCTCCTCCCCTTCTATGGTATGTGTAGCCTTATAGTTATTTATCCTCCTCCCTCTCTATGGTATGTGTAGCCTTATAGTTATTTATCTCCTCTCCCTCCCTCTCTATGGTATGTGTAGCCTTATAGTTATTATCCTCCTCCCTCTCTATGGTATGTGTAGCCTTATAGTTATTTATCCTCCTCCCTCTCTAGGTATGTGTAGCCTTATAGTTATTTATCCTCCCTCTCCTATGGTATGTGTAGCCTTATAGTTATTTATCCTCCTCTCTCTATGGTTATGTTAGCCTTATAGTTATTTATCCTCCTCCTCTCTATGGTATGTGTAGCCTTATAGTTATTTATCCTCCGCCTCCTCTATGGTATGTGTAGCCTTATATTATTTATCCCCTCCCTCTCTAGTATGTGTAGCCTTATAGTTATTTATCCTCCTCCCTCTCTATGGTATGTGTAGCCTTATAGTTATTTATCCTCCTCCCTCTCTATGGTCATGTGTAGCCTTATAGTTATTTATCCTCCTCCCTCTCTATGGTATGTGTAGCCTTATAGTTAATTTATCCTCCTCCCCTCTCTATGGTATGTGTAGCCTTATAGTTATTTATCCTCCCTCTCTATGGTATGTGTAGCCTTATAGTTATTTATCCTCCTCCCTCTCTATGGTATGTTTAGCCTTATAGTTATTTATCCTCCTCCCTCTCTAGGGTTATGTGTAGCCTTATAGTTATTTATCCTCCTCCCTCTCTATGGTATGGAGCCTTATAGTTATTTTTCCTCGTCCCCCTAATGGGATGTGTAGCCTTATAGTTTTTTATCCTCCTCCCTCTCTATGGTATGTGTAGCCTTATAGTTATTTATCCTCCTCCCTCTCTATGGATGTGTACCTTATGTTATTATCCTCCTCCCTCTCTATGGTATGTGTAGCCTATAGTTATTTTATCCTCCTCCCTCTCTATGGTATGTGTAGCTATATTTTTTTCCTCCTCCCTCTCTATGGTATGTGTAGCCTTATAGTATTTATCCTCCTCCCTCTCTATGTATGTGTACCTTATAGTTATTTATCCTCCCTCTCTATGGTATGTGCAGCCTTATAGTTATTTATCCTCCTCCCTCTCTATGGTATGTGTAGCCTTATAGTTTTTATTCCTCCTCCCTCTCTATGGTATGTGTAGCCTTATAGTTATTTATCCTCCTCCCTCTCTATGGTATGTGTAGCCTTATAGTTTATTTATCCTCCTCCTCTCTATGGTATGTGTAGCCTTATAGTTATTTATCCTCCTCCTCTCTATTGGTATGTGTAGCCTTATAGTTATTTATCCTCCCCTCTCTATGGTATGTGTAGCCTTAGTTTATTTATCCTCCTCCCTCTCTATGGTATGTGTAGCCTATAGTTATTTATCCTCCTCCCTCTCTATGGTAATGTGTAGCCTTATAGTTATTTAATCCACCTCCTCCCTCTCTATGGTATGTGTAGCCTTATAGTATTTATCCTCCCTCCTCTATGGTATGTGTAGCCTTATATTGTTATCTCCTCCTCCCTCTCTATGGTATGTGAGCCTATAGTTATTTATTCCTCCTCCCTCTCTATGGTATGTGTAGCCTTATAGTTATTTATCCTCCTCCTCTCTAGGTATGTGTAAGCCTATATTATTTATCCTCCCTCCTCTAATGGTATGTGTAGCCTTATAGTTATTTATCCTCCTCCCGTCTCTATGGTATGTGTAGCCTTATAGTTATTTACCTACCTCCCTCTCTATGGTAATGTGTAGCCTATATTATTTTTCCTCCCTCCCTCTCTAGGTATGTGTAGCCTTATAGTTATTTATCCTCCTCCCTCTCTATGGTATGTGTACCTTATAGTTTATTTATCCTCCCTCCTATGGTATTGTAGTCCTATAGTTATTTATCCTCCCTCTCTATGGATGCCTATGTTATACCTCCTCCCTCTCTAGGTATGTGTAGCCTGATAGTTTTATCCTCCTCCCTCTCTATGTATGTGTACCTTATAGTTATTTATCCTCCTCCTCTCTCTATGGTATGTGTAGCCTTATAGTTTATTTATCCTCCTCCCTCTCTATGGTATGTGTATGCCTTATAGTTTTTATCTCCCTCCCTCTCTATGGTATGTGTAGCCTTATAGTTATTATCCTCCTCCCTCTCTATGGTATGTGTAGCCTTATAGTTATTTATCCTCCTCCCTCTCTATGGTATGTGTAGCCTTATAGTTATTATCCTCCTCCCTCTCTATGTATGTGTAGCCTTATAGTTATTTATCCTCCTCCTCTCTATGGTATGTGTAGCCTTATAGTTATTTATCCTCCTCCCTCTCTATGGTATTGTAGCCTTATAGTTATTTATCCTCCTCCTCTCTATGGTATGTTAGCCTTAAGTTATTTATCCTCTCCCTCTCTATGGTATGTGTAGCCTATAGTTATTTATCCTCCTCCGCTCTCTAGGTATTGCAGCCTATAGTTATTTATCCTCCTCCCTCTCTATGGTATGTGTAGCCTTATAGTTATTTATCCTCCTCCCTCTCTATGGTATGTGTAGCCTTATAGTATTTATCTCCTCCCTCTCTATGGTAATGTGTAGCCTTATAGTTATTTATCCTCCCCTCTCTTATGTATGTTGTAGCCTATAGTTATTTATCCTCCTTCCCTCTCTATGGTATGTGTATTCCTTATAGTATTTATTCCTCCTCCCTCTCTTGGTATGTGTAGTCCTTATAGTTATTTATCCTCCTCCCTCTCTATGGTATGTGTAGCCTTATAGTTATTTATCCTCCTCCCCTCTCTATGGTATTTGTAGCCTATCGTGTTATTTATCCTCCTCCCTCTCTATGGTATGTGTAGCCTTATAGTTATTTATCCTCCTCCTCTCTATTGTATTGTATGCCTTATAGTTTATTTTCCTCTCCCTCTTCTATGGTATGTTAGCCTTATAGTTATTTATATCCTCCCCTCCCCTACTTCTTCTGTCCTTTTTGTCTTTTCCTCTCCATCCCTCCTCCCCTCCTCCTTTTATTTATATGCCTTTCTATTTTTATCCTCCTCCCTCCCTGCTTTTCTTTATTCTTATCCTCCCCTCTCTCTGGTATTTGGTAGCCTTATAGTTATTTATCCTCCTCCCTCCCTCTCTATTTGTGTCCTTATTTGTATTCTGTATGGTATTGGCCTTCTAGTTATTTATCCTCCTCCCTCTCTATGGTATGTGTACCTATAGTTTTTGCTCCCCCTCTCTAGGGTAATGTAGCCTTATAAGTTCTTATTTATCCTCCTCCCTCTCTATGGTATGTGTAGCCTTATAGTATTTATCCTCCTCCCTCTCCCATGGTTGTTGTAGCCTTATAGTTATTTATCCTCCTTCCCTCTCTATGGTATGTGTACCTTATATTTTTTATCCTCCCTCTCTATGGTATGTGGTAGGCCTTATAGTATTTTCCTCCTCTCCCTCTCTATGGTATGTGTAGCCTTATATTTTTTACCCCTCCCTCTCTATGGTATGTGTAGCCTTATAGTTTATTTATCCTCCTCCCTCTCTATGGTATTTGTAGCCTTATAGTTTATTTATCCTCCTCCCCTCTCTAATGGTATTGTAGCCTTATAGTTATTTATCCTCCTCCCTCTCTATGGTATGTGTAGCCTATAGTTTATTTATCCTCCTCCCTCTCTATGGTATGTGTAGCCTTATAGTTATTTCCCTCCTCCTCTCTATGTATGTGTAGCCTTATAGTTTTTAATCCTCCTCCCTCCTCATGGTATGTGTAGCCTTATAGTTTATTTATCCTCCTCCCTCTCTATGGTATGTGTAGCCTTTAGGTTATTTATGCCTCCTCCTCTCTATGAGGATGATGTACCTTATAGTTATTTATCCTCCTCCCTCTCTATGGTATGTGTAGCCTTATAAGTTATTTAATCCTCCTCCCTCTCTATGGTATGTGTAGCCTTATAGTTATTTATCCTCCTCCCTCTCTATGGTATGTTGTAGCCTTATATTTATTTATCTTCCTCCCCTCCTATGGTATGTGTAGCCTTATAGTTATTATCCTCCTCCCTCTCTATGGTAATGTGTAGCCTTATAGTTATTTATCTCCTCCCTCTCATGGTATGTGTACCTATAGTTATTATTCCTCCCTCTCTATGGTATGTGTAGCCTTATAGTTATTTAAATCTCTCCTCCCTCTCTATGGTATGTGTAGCCTTAATTATTTTATCCTCCTCCTCTCTATGGTATGTGTAGCCTATAAGTTATTATCCTCCTCCTCTCTATGGTATGTGTAGCCTATAGTTATTTATCCTTCCTCCCTCTCTAGGTATGTGTAGCCTTATTTTTTATCTCCTCCCTCTCTATGGTATGTGTAGCCTTATAGTTATTTATCCTCCCTTCTCTATGGGTATGTGTATACCTTATAGTTTATTTATCCTCCTCCCTCTCTATGTATGTGTAGCCTTATAGTTATTTATTCCTCCCTCTCTATGGTATGTGTAGCCTTATAGTTTATTTATCCTCTCCCTCTCTATGGTATTTTAGCCCTTATATTATTTATCCTCCCTCCTCTCTATGGTATGTGTAAGCCTTAGTTATTTATCCTCCTCCCTCTCTATGGTATGTGTAGCCTTATAGCTATTTATCCTCCTCCCTCTCTATGGTATGTGTAGCCTTATAGTTATTTATCCTCCTCCCTCTCTATGGTATGTGTAGCCTTATAGTTATTTATCCTCCTCCCTCTCTATGGTATGTGTAGCCTTATAGTTATTTATCCTCCCTCCCTCTCTATGGTATGTGTAGCCTTATAGTTATTTATCCTCCTCCCTCTCTATGGTATGTGTAGCCTTATAGTTATTTATCCTCCTCCCTCTCTATGGTATGTGTAAGCCCTTATGTTATTTATCTCCTCCCTCTCTATGTTGTGTAAGCCTATAGGTGTTTATATCTCCCCCTCCCTCTCTATGGTATGTTTAGCCTTATAGTTCTTTATCCTCCTCCCTCTCTATGGTATGTGTACCTTATAGTTATTTATCCTCCTCCCTCTCTATGTATGTGTAGCCTTATAGTTATTGACTTCTATCTTCTCCCCTCTCTATGGTATGTGTAGCCTTATAGTTATTTATCTTCCTCCCTCTCTATGGTTGTGTAGACCTTAAGTTATTTATCTTCCTCCCTCTCTATGGTATGTGTAGCCTTATAGTTATTATCTTCCTCCCTCTCTATGGTAAGTGTGAGCCTTAATATGTTATTTATCCTCCTCCCTCTCTATGTATTGTAGCCTATAGTTTATTTATTCCCTCCCGCTCTTATGGTAGGTGTAGCCTTATAGTTATTTTATCCTCCCTCCCTCCTCTATGGTATGTGTAGCCTTATAGTTATTTATCCTCCCCTCTCTATGGTTGTTTAGTCCTTTAGTTATTTAATCCTCCTCCCTCCTCTATGGTATGTGTAGTCTATGTTATTTATCCTCCTCCCTCTCTATGGTATGTGTAGCCTTATAGTTTTATATCCTCTCCCTCTCTATGGTATGTGTAGCCTTATAGTTATTTTATCCTCCTCCCTCTCTATGGTATGGGTAGCCTTATAGTTTATTTATCCTCCCTCCCTCTCTATGGTCATGTGTAGCCTTATAGTTATTTATCCTCCCTCCCTCTCTTGGTATGTGTAGCCTTATAGTTATTTATCCTCCTCCCTCTCTATGGTAAATGTGGCTGGGTAGTTAGGCCTTATAGTTTATTTATCCTCCTCCCTCTCTATGGTATGTGTAGCCTGTATAGTTATGTATCCTCCTCCTCTCTATGTGATGTGTAGTCCTTATAGTTATTTATCCTCCTCCCTCTCTATGTATGTGTAGCCTTATAGTTATTTATCTCCCTCCCTCTCTATGGTATGTGTAGCCTTATAGTTATTTATCCTCCTCCCTCTCTATGTATGTGTAGCCTTATAGTTATTTATCCTCCTCCCTCTCAGGTATGTGTACCTTATAGTTATTTATCCTTCCTCCCTCTCTATGGTATGTGTAGCCTTATAGTTATCTTATCCTCCTCCCTCTCTATGGTATGTGTGCTTATAGTTATTTATATCCTCCTCCCTCTCTATGGTAGTGTAGCCTTAATTTTTATCCTCCTCCCTCTCTATGGTATGTGTAGCCTTATAGTTTTATTTATCCTCCTCCCTCTCTATTGTATGTGTTGCCTTATAGTTATTTTATCCTCCTCCCTCTCTATGGTATGTGTAGCCTTTATAGTTATTATCCTCCTCCCTCTCTATGGTATGTGTAGCCTTATTATTATTTACCTCCTCCCTCTCTATGGTAATGTGTACGCCTTATAGTTATTTATCCTCCTCCCTCTCTATGGTATGTGTAGCCTTATAGTTATTTATCTCCTCCCTCTCTATGGTATGGTAGCCTTATAGTATTTTATTTCCTCCTCCCTCTCTATGGTATGTGTAGCCTTATAGTTTTTATCCTCCTCCCCTCTCTTGGTATGTGTACCTTATAGTTATTTATCCTCCCCCTCTCTTCTGTATGTGTAGCCTTATATTATTTATCTTCCTCCCTCCTAATGGTATGTGTAGCCTTATAGTTAGTTTACCTCCTCCCTCTCTATGGTATGTGTAGCCTTATAGTTTTTATTCCTCCTCCTCTCTATGGTATGTGTAGCCTTATAGTTTATTATCCTTCCTCCCTCTCTATGGTATGTGTAGCCTTATAGTTATTTATCCTCCTCCCTCTCTATGGTATGTGTAGCCTTATAGTTATTTATCCTCCTCCCTTCTCTATGGTATGTGTATGCCTTATATTATTTTACCTCCTCCCTCTCTATGGTATGTGTAGCCTTATAGTTTTTATTTTCCTCCTCCCTCTCTAGGGTATGTGTAGCCTTATAGTTATTTATCCTCCTCCCTCTCTATGGTATTGTGTAGCCTTAATTATTTATCATCCTCCTCTCTATGTATGTGTAGCCTTATAGTTATTTACCTCCTCCCTCTCTATGGTATGTGTAGCCTTATAGTATTTTATATCTCCTCCCTCTCTATGGTATGTGTAGCCTTATATATTTATCCTCCTCCCTCTCTATGGTTGTGTTAGCACTTATATTTATTTATCCTCCCTCTCTATGGTATGTGTACCTATAGTTATTTATCCTCCTCCCTCTCTATGGTATGTGTAGCCTTATAGTTATTTATCCTCCTCCCGCTCTATGGTATGTGTAGCCTTATAGTTATTTAATCCTCCTCCTGCTCCTCCTCTTCTTATATCCTCCCCTCTCTATCTTTAGCTGCTATTCTTTTCCTCCTCCTCCTATCCTCTCCATCTCCTCTGGTTGTCCTACCTTATTTATTTCTCCTCCCTCCTTCCTTATTTTCCTTTTTTTCTCTCCTCTCCCTCCTCTCATGGTATGTGTAGCCTTATAGTTATTTATCCTCCCTCTCTATGTGTAGTGTTAGCCTTATAGTTATTTATCCTCCTCCCTCTCTATGGTATGTGTAGCCTTATAGTTATTTATATCCTCCTCCCTCTCTATGGTATTGTAGCCTTATAGTTATTTAGATCCTCCCTCTCTATGGTTGTAGCCTTATAGTTATTTATCCTCCTCCCTCTCTATGGTATGTGTAAGCCTTATAGTTATTTATCTCATCCTCCTCCTCTCTATGGTATGTTGTAGCCTATAGTTATTTATCTCCTCCCTCTCTATGGTATGTGTAGCCTTATAGTTATTTATCTTCCTCCCTCTCTATGGTATGTGTAGCCTTATGTTATTTATCTCCTCCCCTCTCTATGGTATGTGTAGCCTTATAGTTATTATCCTCCTCCCTCTCTATTGTATGTGTAGCCTTATAGTTATTTATCCTCCTCCCTCTCTATGGTATGTGTAGCCTTATAGTTTATTTATCTCTCCCTCTCTATGGTATGTGGTAGCCTTATAGTTATTTATCTCCTCCCTCTCTATGGTATGTGTAGCTTATAGTTATTATTACTCCCCCTCTCTATGGTAGTTAGCTTATTTTTATCCTATGTATGTGAGTTTTCCATGTTATTTCCTCTATGCCTAGGTACCCTTAGTTATTATCCCTCCTCTATGGTATGTGTACCTTATAGTTATTTATCCTCCTCCCTCTCTATGGTGTAATGTGTAGCCTTATAGTTTTTATCCTCCTCCCTCTCTATGGTATGTGTAGCCTTATAGTTTTTATCTCCTCCCTCTCTATGGTATGTGTAGCCTTATAGTTATTTATCCTCCTCCTCTCTTGGTATGTGTAGCCTTATCTATTTTCTTCCTCCCTCTCATGGTATGTGTAGCTTCTTTTATTTTCTCCTCCCTCTTATGATGTAGCCTTATATTTATTTATCCTCCTCCTCTATGGTATGTGTAGCCTTATAGTTATTTATCCTCCTCCCCTCTATGGTATGTGTAGCCCTTATAGTTATTTATCCTCCCCTCTCTATGGTATGTGTAGCCTTATAGTTATTTTACTCCTCCCTCTATGGTATGTGCCTTATAGTATTTATCTCCTCCCTCCTAGGTATGTGTAGCCTTATAGTTATTTATCTCCCTCTCTATGGTATGTGTAGCCTTATGTTATTTATCCTCCCTCTCTATGTATGTGTAGCTTATGTTATTTATCTCCTCCCTCTCTATGGTATGTGTGCCTTATAGTTATTTATCCTCCTCCCTCTATGGTATGTGTAGCCTATAGTATTATCTCCTCCCTCTTATGGTATGAGCTTGGGGCCTAATAATAATTTTTCCTCATCCCACCCTTAATAGGGCTCTGATCTCCCAATAAGGAATTGTAGATCCAAACATGATCCTGTTATCTGAACAATTCATATCACAGGGGTAGGATATTAGTTAATTATGAACGTCCTCCTTACTGTCCCAACCTGCCCCCACCACAACACCCTTCACCCCTACCGTGTACAGCATACCAGATTCTGGTTCTTCCTCCAGACAGTAGGGGGGGCGAGGTACAATTCTCTCTGTCTCACATTCAGGAATCATTATAATCCTATTGCCCCTTTGACTGATCTTTGTAGCTGGCCCTGGATCACGGAATCCTGAACTGCTTGAGACGTTTGAGGAAGGAAAAGGAATCCAAGAAGTTGTACAAGAGACTCGAGAAAAGCCTCAGCGTGCAGCTGTCATGGCCGCCAGTAGACCAGACTCTGCACCCGACCCCCATAATGACGGGAAGGTAGCAGGACCCTGCAACAGAATCTACCTGTAACGGGTGACAAGCTGCTAAGCGTTTACAGAGGATTATGGCCACTTACCTTTCTCCACGTGTCTCGGAGGGATGTTAAATACTGTCGGATTGTGTCCTGTCTGCTAAATGTCCCCTGAGGGGCCCCAGTAAGGGTCTGGTGCTGTTACAATTTACGTTAGAATTCTTGGGGCCCCTCCGGGGAAACATCCCCCAAAATCCCCTCTCACGTGCGGAAAGCTAAACATTTAATTTAGCACAGTTAGAAAACTCCGTGTATTAATTACAGGAATCTTCAGTTTTTTATGGTTGCAAAGCTTTGTGGTGAACCTTAGAAGTAGCGACTCTTCAGGACGCCAGCGAATCCAGAACGTTGATGAGGACAGATGTTCTAATGGCGATATGGAAATGTGATTCGGGAGATCTAAACATTGGAAATCCCCTGGCTGGTAACCGAGGGTAGGAAGCTTGCTGGTAGTTCTGCAATATTTATATTATCAGCTCCCTGAGTCTAGGAGATGCTGGGGATTTTATGGTAAACAGAAGGGAACTGCAGGTTCATTCACTGGAACTGTCCTGTAATGTGAAGTACAGGGGGTAAAATGTGCACTTTAGGTGGTAACGGGTCTTCCTGTTCCAATGGCTGATTGAACACTGCCATATAAAATCCAATTTCATGTTATGTCTGTGTCACGTACATCCAGGGATCACAATATTGTTCTTAAAGGAGACGTTAAAGGGTAACTGTGGTCCAAACTAGTAAGGATGATATAAAATCCTTCCATCCACCTTCACAATAAAACCCAAATCACATCTCTGGATAAAATTGGTGAGAAGTTATTGCTAGAAAGGTTCAGTAATATTACTTCCTGCTTGGACACTTCCTGTTTTTAGCAATGTGACCAGCTTGTAGTCATGTGACCAGTCTGTCTGCATTTAATAGGCTCCCCTTCTAACCTGTCAATTTTTCCCCCAGGTACTTCCTGATTTCCCAGCATTAAGTCTCAACGAGCATGCTTCTCTCCCCTGGGGCAGAGGGGTGGGCAGAGGTCAGGTGATGTCACTCACCTACTAAGCAGGAAGTTTGAACATTCACCCCAATGTAATTTCTCGCCCGCTCCAGCTAGAGATGTGATTGTCGCTCAGTGTAAAGGAAATACTGCAGGCTTTCATTTAACCCTCACTTGTTTGGAGACCACAGTCGCCCTTTAATACTAAATTACATTTTGGCCTGAATTCTAGCTAAGAAATTGTTGATTTAAATGATAAGTCACTTTCTTTCTATGATTCCTAACCAGAGATACCTCTGTGTCATTTCTCACCCCTACTACTCCGCTGGCTTGGGCATGCTCAGTGTGGGTTAACCAGGGAGAGGAAATAGTTACTTTATATCTCTTTGTGAACGGAACTTCAGGATCTTTGTAGTAAAAGGTTTCGCTGACTACACAGGTGTCTCTCTGGTAGGAACTTACTGATAGTTCTTTGCTGTTCTGTGTATAACTAGAGTATCTGTTATAGTTTTTTTTTTAACTATTCGGGGGTGGGGGGGGTTCACTGTTGGACGAGGGGGTTCACCTTTAGTTACTGTACTGGATTTAATCTCTTTATCTTTCTGGTTGTTTTAACTGTTTACCAATGAAATCCTGACTGTGCGATCAGTATCCACTGGGGATCAGGTGTAAAATCCCTTTCTACATTAAAGGGCATGTCCACCCCCAAAACTATAATCCCCCAACACTGGCCCCACCAGTGTAGTGTATTTAATCCTTACCACATCCCAGCTCCATAGGGTTCTCCTGTAGTCCCCCCCAAAGTTCCAAAAACTGCCCCCCAGGAGGCTAGCAGGTCCATATAGGACACTGCCTGCTACCTGGCCCCGGAGATTCCTGCCATGCGTGCTGCAGCCCTTCTCCCCCCTCCCTCCCCCTCCCTCTCCACATCCATCCCTCCCCCTAGCATTAAACCCCCTTAATATTCTGCTCCCCCATGTCCCCCAGCCCCACCGCATGTTTTTTTTTTTTTAAAAGCTCCCAAACTCTTACTTACCTCTCCGCTTTCCTCCGCTGCACTGAATGACCGGCAGCCGCGTCCGTGATTGGCTGCCGTTCAGCCAATCACAGACGCGACTGCCGGTCCCGCCCCTCTGCTTGCATTCTCGCAAGCAGAGGGCCGGCAGTGCGGCGGAGGATCGAGGGGAGGTAAGTAGAGTTTGGGGGGCTTTTTAAAAAAACAAATCATGCGGTTGGGGCTGGGGGACATGGGGGAGCATGATATTAAATTTTCATTTTAGGGGTGGACATAGCCTTTAACCTAATCCTACACCTGTTGATTGGAAACTGTGGGTTACCGGACGGCCCAATGGCAGCGCATTGTATATGTATGTGCAGCGGGCTGGAAAGGGTTAAATAACAGGATGACAATATAAATAAATTGACTATTTATTTTTCTATATATTTTCTGTTTCCTGTTTTATTTCCATTCATTATAACTAAATTAATAAAGGGAATGGAGGGGCTTGACTATGCAGACAGATTAGACAAGTTATAACTAAAATATAAAGGGAATGGAGGGCTTGACTATGCAGACAGATTAGACAAGTTATAACTAAATTATAAAGGGATGGAGGGGCTTGACTATGCAGCGAATTAGACAAGTTATAACTAAATAATAAGGGGAATGAGGGGCTTGACTATGCAGGAATTAGACAAGTTATAACTAATGAATAAGGGGAATGGAGGGGCTTGACTATGCAGGCAGATTAGACAAGTTATACTAAATTATAAGGGGAATGGAGGGACTTGACTATGCAGGCAGATTAGATAACGTTATAACTAAATTAATAAGGGGAATGGAGGGGCTTGACTATGCAGGCAGATTAGATACGTTATAACTAAATTAATAAGAGGGAATGGAGGCTTGACTATGCAGGCAGATTAGACAAGTTATAACTAAAATAATAAGGTGAATGGAGGGGCTTGACTATGCAGGCAGATTAGACAGTTATAACTAAATTAATAAGGGATGGAGGGACTTGACTATGCAGGCAGATTAGACAAGTTATAACTAAATAATAAGGGGAATGGAGGGCTTGACTAGGCAGGCAGATTAACACGTTATAACTAATTAATAAGGGGAATGGAGGGGCTTGACTATGCAGGCAGATTAGACAGTTATAACTAAAATAATAAGGTGAAAGGAGGGGCTTGACTATGCAGCAATTAGACAAGTTTATCTAAATAATAAGGTGAATGGAGGGACTGATTATCAGGCAGAGTAGACAAGTTATAACTAAAATAATAAAGGGAATGGGGGGCTTACTATGCAGGCAGATTAGACACGTTATAACTAAATTAATAGGGAATGGAGGGGCTTGACTATGCAGGCAGATTAGAACAGTTATAACTAAAATAATAAGGGTGAATGGAGGGGCTTGACTATGCAGGCAGATTAGACAAGTTTATACTAATTAATAAGGGAATGGAGGGACTGACTATGCAGGCAGATTGACAAGTTATAACTAAAATAATAAGGGGAATGGAGGGGCTTGACTATGCAGGCAGATTAGACACGTTATAACTAAATTAATAGGGGAATGGAGGGGCTTGACTATGCAGCAGATTAGACACGTTATACTAAATTAATAAGGGGAATGGAGGGGCTTGACTATGCAGGCAGATTAGACATGTTATAACTAAATTAATAAGGGAATGGAGGGCTTGACTATGCAGGCAGATTAGACACATTATAACTAAATTAATAAAGGGAATGGAGGGACTTGACTATGCAGGCAGATTAGACACATTATAACTAAATCAATTAGGGGAATGGAGGGGCTTGACTATGCAGGCAGATTAGACACATTATAACTAAATTAATAAGGGGAATGGAGGGGCTTGACTATGCAGGCAGATTAGACACATTATGGGAGATGCAATCAAAGTTCTTATCGTTTAAAATGGTGCTAATTTTGCCCCAACCAATTAGAACTTGTGTAACATTTGAAAGCTAACATCTGATTGGTTGGGGCAAAAATTGCACCATTTTAAACTATAAGAACTTTTATTGAATAACCCCCATTATAACTAAATTAATAAAGGGAATGGAGGGGCTTGACTATGCAGGCAGATTAGACACATTATAACTAAATTAATAAAGGGAATGGAGGGGCTTGACTATGCAGGCAGATTAGACGTTATAACTAAATTAATAAAGGGAATGGAGGGGCTTGACTATGCAGGCAGATTAGACACATTATAACTAAATTAATAAGGGGAATGGAGGGGGCTTGACTATGCAGGCAAGATTAGACACATTATAACTAAATTAATAAGGGGAATGGAGGGGCTTGACTGCAGGCAGATCAGACGTTATAACAATTAATAAAGGGGCTTGACTATGCAGACAGATTAGACAAGTTATAACTAAATTAATAAAGGGAATGGAGGGGCTTGACTGTGCAGGCAGATTAGACACGTTATAACTAAATTAATAGGGGAATGGAGGGGCTTGACTATGCGGCAAATTAGACACATTATAACTAAATAATAAGGGGAATGGAGGGGCTTGACTGTGCAGGCAGATTAGACACGTTATAACTAAATTAATAAGGGGAATGGAGGGGCTTGACTATGCAGGCAGATTAGACACGTTATAACTAAATTAATAAGGGGAATGGAGGGGCTTGACTATGCAGGCAGATTAGACACGTAACTAAATTAATAAAGGGATGGAGGGGCTTGACTGCAGGCAGATTAGACACGTTATAACTAAATTAATAAAGGAATGGAGGGGCTTGACTATGCAGGCAGATTAGACACGTTTAACAAATTAATAAAGGAAATGGAGGGCTTGACTTTGTAGGCAGATTAGACAAATTATAACTAAATTAATAAGGCGAATGGAGGGGCTTGCTAGGCAGCAAGATTAGACACATTATAACTAAATTAATAAGGGGAATGGAGGGGCTGGACTATGCAGCATATTAGACACATTATAACTAAATTAATAAGGAATGGAGGGGCTTGACTATGAGGGCAGATTAGACACGTTATACTAAATTAATAAAGGGAATGGAGGGGCTTGACTATGAGGCAGATTTAGACGTTATAACTAAATTAATAGGGGAATGGAGGGGCTTGACTATGCAGGCAGATTAGACACATTATAACTAAATTATAAGGGGATTGGAGGGGCTTGACTATGCAGCAGATTAGACACGTTATAAACTAATAAAGGGAATGGAGGGGCTTGACTATGCAGGCAGATTAGACACATATAACTAAATTAATAAGGGGAATGGAGGGCTTGACTGCAGCAGATTAGACATGTTATAACTAAATTAATAAAGGGAATGGAGGGGCTTGACTATGCAGGCAGATCAGACGTTATAACCTAAATTAATAAAGGGGCTTGAACTAGCAGACAGATAGACACGTTATAACTAAATTAATAAAGGGAATGGAGGGCTTGACTGGTGCAGGCAGATTAGACACTTATAACTAAATCAATTAGGGGAATGGAGGGGCTTGACTATGTAGGCAGATCAGACGTTGTAACTAAATTAATAAAGGGGCTTGACTATGCAACAACTAGACACGTTATAACTAATTAATAAAGGGAATGGAGGGGCTTGACTATGCAGGCAGATCAGACGTTATAACATAAATTAGTTATAACGTGTCTAATCTGTCTGCATAGTCAAGCCCCTTTATTAAATTAATAAAGGGAATGGAGGGGCTTGACTGGCAGGCAGATTAACCACTTATAACTAAATCAATTAGGGGAATGGAGGGGCTTGACTATGTAGGCAGATCAACGTTTATAACTAAAATTTAATAAAGGGGCTTGACTATGCAGACAGATATAGACACGTTATAACTAAATTAATAAAGGGATGGAGGGGCTGACTTTGCAGGCAATTAGACAAATTATAACTAATTAATAAGGGGAATGGAGGGGCTTTGACTATGCAGGCAATTAGACACATTATAACTAAATTAATAAAGGGAATGAGGGGCTGACTGTGCAGACAGATTAGACACGTTATAACTAAATTAATAAGGGGAATGGAGGGGCTTGACTATGCAGACAGATTAGACAAGTTATAACTAAATTAATAAAGGGAATGGAGGGGCCTGACTGTGCAGGCAGATTAGACACGTTATAACTAAATTAATAAGGGGAATGGAGGGGCTTGACTATGCACGCAGATTAGACACGTTATAACTAAATTAATAAGGGAATAGAGGGGCTGACTATGCAGGCAGATTAGACACGTTATACTAAATAATAAGGGAATGTAGGGACTTGACTATGCAGGCAGATTAGACAAGTTATAACTAATATAATAAGAGGAATGGAGGGACTTGACTATGCAGGCAGATTAGACAAGTTATAACTAAATTAATAAGGGGAATGTAGGGACTTGACTATGCAGGCAGATTAGACAAGTTTATACTAATTAATAAGAGGAATGGAGGGACTTGACTATGCGCAGATTAGACAAGTTATAACTAATATAATAAAGGAATAGAGGGGCTTGACTATGCACGCAGATTAGACACGTTA
>JAACNH010000152.1:195975-346045 GCA_019447015.1 Hymenochirus boettgeri | reverse complement strand
ACTAAATTAATAAAGGGAATAGAGGGGCTTGACTATGCAGGCAGATTAGACACGTTATAACTAAATTAATGGGAATGTAGGACTTGACTATGCAGGCAGATTAGACAAGTTATAACTATATAATAAGAGAAATGGAGGGACTTGACTATGCAGGCAGATTAGACAAGTTATAACTAAATTAATAAGGGGAATGTAGGGACTTGACTATGCAGGCAGATTAGACAGTTATAACTAATATATAAGAGGAATGGAGGGACTTGACTATGCAGGCAGATTAGACAAGTTATAACTAATATAATAAGAGGAATAGAGGGGCTTGACTATGCACGCAGATTAGACACGTTATAACTAAATTAATAAAGGGAATAGAGGGGCTTGACTATGCAGGCAGATTAGACACGTTATAACTAAATTAATAAGGGAATGGAGGGCTTGATTGACTATCAGGCAGATTAGACAAGTTATAACTAATATATAAGAGGAATGGGGGACTTGACTATGCAGCAGATTAGACACGTTATAACTAAATTAATAAGGGGAATTTAGGGATTTGAGGGCGAGGGCGGCTCCCTGTACTAATGGGTGTAAGTTTACATATGTGAGAACATTCAATACTGTGTCAGCTGATCCCAATTTTTCCGTGGGCCGGGGGCAGTTGTTTATTTTATAGCTGGTGATGAGCCTGGAAGACCAAATGGGAAGTGATATTTGACAACCAGAAGGTGACAATGTGAAGTGACGGGGAAGTGTTAATTACCCCAAACCACATGGGATTTCCATCTGTATCTGTCACATCCCTGAGATCATTTGGATCTAAAGCCTCGTACACAACTTTGGATCATTCCGTACGATGCGCGGACGAACATTTAGCGACATTATCGTTAATCCTCATGATTGAAACGCCATCTGTACACACAGTAACAATAGTCCCCACGATAGTCTTTAGATGTAGACGTTCGTACGTAACGTAACGTTTGTATCTTCGCACAATTCCGATAGCAGCGCACGCGCCTTTTATATATTTTTCCGTAGAACGTTACCGATAATCTGCCGACCGTGTACAAATTCCGATAATCGGCAGAACCAATCCGCCAGGCTGATCGTCAAAAAAGCCGACATTAGTCGCTGGTCGTTGGTCTTTGATGGTCGTTGATGGTATATTTCCGTGCGAATATCGTGCGATTGCTCGTTCGTGGCTGCATCGTACGACAATTATCCAACGTGTGTGCGAGCTTTAACTCATGTAGAGAAAGTTACAACACACGGCGATGTCGATTGGCCCAGGAAGGGGTTGAAAACCCAAATCCAATAAGAAACTGAGCCAGTTCCTGCCCAACCTACTGCCACAGACACCTGCAGGTAGGTACAGACGTGCGATTGCCCACAAAGCCCGACTACACAACAAACTGCAGTTTCGGGCAACATTAATTTGTTAAATGGCAGTTGGTCGAGTATCATTATATAGTTAGATATTTAGTTAGTTATGACAGGTGCAACAAACTCACCGCGGGCCCAACAGGACACCAATGATTTAATAATCTCATATATACAAACAATCAGCACCGTGTACTATGGAGGTTCCTGACCCCTTGCCGTTATTGGAGGTCCCTGACCCCTTGCCGTTATTGGAGGTCCCTCGACCCCTTGCTGTTATATGGAGGTCCCTGACCCCTTGCTGTTATAGGAGTCCCTGATCCCTTGCTGTTATATGGAGGTCCCTGACCCCTTGCTGTTATATTGGAGGTCCCTGACCCCTTGCTATTATATGGAGGTCCCTGACCCCTTGCGTTATATGGTGGTCCCTGTCCCCTTGCTGTAATATGGAGGTCCCTGTCCCCTTGCTGTTATATGAGGTCCCTGACCCCTTGCTGTTATATGGTGGTCCCTGTCCCCTTGCTGTTATATGGAGGTCCCTGACCCTTGCTGTTATTGGAGGTCCCTGACCCCTTGCTGTTATATGGAGGTCCCTGACCCCTTGCCGTTATATGGAGGTCCCTACCCCTTGCCGTTATATGGAGGTCCCTGACCCCTTGCTGTATAACGAGGTCCCTGGCCCCTTGCTGTTATACGGAGGTCCCTGACCCCTTGATGTTATACGGAGGTCCCTGCCCCTTGCTGTTATATGGAGGTCCCTGACCCCTTGCTGTTATATGGAGGTCCCTGACCCCTTGCTGTTATATGGTGGTCCCTGCCCCTTGCTGTTATATGGGGTCCCTGACCCCTGCTGTTAGGGAGGTCCCTGACCCCTTGCTGGTATATGGAGGTCCCTGACCCTTTCCTGTCATATGGAGGTCTCTGACCCCTTGCTGTCATATGGGAGGTCCCTGACCCCTTGCTGTTATATGGAGGTCCCTGACCCCTTGCTGGTATATGGAGGTCCCTGACCCTTTCCTGTCATATGGAGGTCTCTGACCCTTGCTGTCATATGGAGTCCCTGACCCCTTGCTGTTATATGAGGTCCCTGACCCTTTGCTGTCATATGGAGGTCCCTGACCCCTTGCTGTCATATGGAGGTCCCTGACCCCTTGCTGTTATATGGAGGTCCCTGACCCCTTGCTGTTATATGGAAGTCCCTGACCCAGGCTGTTATATGGGGTCCCTGACCCCTTGCTGATATGGAGGGTCCCCTGACCCCTTGCTGTTATATGGAGGTCCCTGACCCCTTGCTGTTATGGAGGTCCCTGACCCCTTGCTGTTATATGGAGTCCCTGACCCCATGCTGTTATATGGAGGGTCCCTGACCCCTTGATGTTATATGGAGGTCCCTGACCCCTTGCTGTTATATGGAGGTCCCTGACCCCTTGCGTTATATGGAGGTCCCTGCACCTTGCTGTTTATGAGGCCCTGACCCCTTGCTGTTATATAGAGGCCCCTGACCCTTTGCTGTCATATGGAGGTCCCTGACCCCTTGCTGGTATTTGGAGGTCCCTGACCCCTTGCTGTTATATGGAGGTCCCTGACCCCTTGCTGTTATATGAGGTCCCTGACCCTTTGCTGTCATATGGAGGTCCCTGACCCCTTGCTGGTATATGGAGCTCCCTGACCCCTTGCTGTCATATGGAGGTCCCTGACCCCTTGCTGTCATATGGAGGTCCCTGACCCCTTGCTGTCATATGGAGGTCCCTGACCCCTTGCTGGTATATGGAGGTCCCTGACCCCTTGCTGTTATATGGAGGTCCCTGACCCCTTGCTGGTATATGGAGGTCCCTGACCCCTTGCTGTTATATGGAGGTCCCTGACCCTTGCTGGTATATGGAGGTCCCTGACCCTTGCTGTTATATGGAGGTCCCTGACCCCTTGCTGGTATATGGAGGTCCCTAACCCTTTGCTGTTATATGGAGGTCCCTGACCCCTTGCTGTCATATGGAGGTCCCTGACCCTTTGCTGTTATATGGAGGTCCAGTATACCATGACCTGGATGAATGAATATTACAGATACTCCGTGACCTGATGAATGAATATTACAGATATACCATGACCTGGATGGAATGAATATTACAGATATACCGTGACCGGTGGATGAATGAATATACAGATATACCTGACCTGGTGGATGTATTACAGATATACCGTGACCTGGATGGATGAATACTACAGATATACCATGACCTGGATGATTGAATATTACAGATATACCGGACCACCTGGATGATTAATATTCAGATATACCGTGACCTGGATGGATGAATATTACAGATATACCTGACCTGGATGATGGATGATATTACAGATATACCGTGACCTGGATGGATGAATATTACAGATATACCGTGACCTGGATGGATGAATATTACAGATATACCGTGCCTGGATGGATGAATATTACAGATATACCGTGACCTGGATGGATGAATATTACAAATACCGGACCTGGATAGATGCTATACGATATAACCGTGACCTGGATGGATGAATATTACAGATATACCGTGACCTGGATGGATGATATTACAGATATACCGTGACCTGGATGGATGAATATTACAGATATACCGTGACCTGGATGGATGAATATTACAGATATACCGTGACCTGGATGGATGAATATTACAGATATACCGTGAACCTGGATGGATGAATATTACAGATATACCGTGACCTGGATGGATGAATATTACAGATATACCGTGACCTGGATGATTGAATATTACAGATATACCGTGACCTGGATGGATGAATATTACAGATATACCGTGACCTGGATGAATGAATATTACAGATATACCGTGACCTGGATGGATGAATATTAAGATATACCAATACCTGGATGGATGAATATTACAGATATCACGTGATGCTGTGATGGTGATTACTAATATCCGTGCCTGGATGAATGAATATTACAGATATACCGTGTCCTGGATGATGAATATTACAGATAACCTGACTGGATGGATGATATACAGATATACCGTGACCTGGATGGATGAATATTACAGATATACCGTGACCTGGATGGATGAATATTACAGATATACCGTGACCTGGATGGATGAATATTACAGATATACCGTGACCTGGATGGAAATATTACAGATATAACCGTGACCTGGATGGATGAAATATTACAGATAATACCGTGACCTGGATGGATGAATATTACAGATATACCGTCACCTGGATGGATGAATATTACAATATAACCGTGACCTGGATGGATTGAATATTACAGATATACCTGACCTGGATGGATGAATATTACAGATATACCGTGACCTGGATGGATGAATATTACAGCATATACCGTGACCTGATGGATGAATATTACAGATATACCGGTGACCTGGATGGATGAATATTACAGATATACCGTGACTGGATGAAGAATATACAGATATCATAGACCTGATGGATGAATATTACAGATATACCGTGACCTGGATGAGAAATATATACAGATATAACCGTGACCTGGAATGGATGAATATTACAGATATTACCGTGACCTGGATGATGAATATTACGATATACCGTGACCTGGAATGATATTACAGATATACTGACCTGGATGGATGAATATTACAAGATATACCGTACCTGGATGATGAATATTAAGATATAACCGTGACCTGGATGGATGAATATTACGATATACCGTGACCTGGATGGATGAATATTACAGATATACCGTGACCTGGATGGATGAATATTACAGATATACAGTGACCCTGGATGGATGAATATTACAGATATACCGTGACTGGATATGAATTTACGATATACCGTACCTGGATGGATGAATATTACAGATATACCGTGACCTGGATGAATGAATATTACAGATATACCGTGACCTGAGGATGAATATTACAGATATACCATGACCTGGATGGATAATTTACAATATCCGACCTGGATGGATGAATATTACAGATATACCGTGACCTGGATGGATGATATTACAGATATACCGTGACCTGTGATGAATATTACAGATATACCGTGACCTGGTGGAATGAATATTACAGATATACCGTGACCTGGATGATGAATATTACATATACCGTGACCTGGATGGAATGAATATTACAGATATACCTGACCTGGATGATGAATATTACAGATATCCGTGACCTGGATGAATGAATATTACAGATATACCGTGACCTGGATGGATGAATATTACAGATATACCGTGACCGGGATGATGAATATTACGATAACCTGTGACCTGGATTGATACTATTACAGATATACGTGACCTGGATGGATGAATATTACAGATATACCGTGACCTGGGTGATAGGACATGATATTACAGATATACCGTGGACCTGGATGGATGAATATTACAGATTCCGTGACCTGGATGGATGATATTACAGATATACCGTGCCTGGAGATGAATATTACGATATAACCGTGACCTGGATGGTGATATTACAGATATACCGTGACCTGGATGGATGAATATTACAGATATACCGTGACCTGGAATGGATGAATATTAACAGATATAACCGTGACCTGGGATGGATGGATATTACCAGATTACCGTGAACCTGGATGGATGAATATTACAGATATACCGTGACCTGATGGATGAATATTACAGATATACCGTGACCTGGATGATGGATATTACAGATAACCGTGACCTGGATGGATGAATAGTCAGATATACCGTGACCTGGATGGATGAATATTACAGATATAACTGACCCGTGGATGGATGATATTACAGATATACCTGACCTGGATGATGAATTTACAGATTACCGTACCTGGAATGGATGATATTACAGATATACCGTGACCTGATGGATAATATTACAGATATACCTGACCTGGATGGATGATATTACAGATATACCGTGACCTGGATGGATGAATATTACAGATATACCGGTGACCTGGATGGATGAATATTACAGATATACCATGACCCTGGATGGATGAATTTTAACAGATATACCGTGACCTGGATGGATGATATTACAGATATACCATGACCTGGATGATGACATACCGTAACAGATATACCGTGACCTGGATGGATGAATATTACAGATATACCGTGACCTGATGAGATGAATATTACAGATATCCGTGACCTGGATGGATGAAATTACAGATTACGTGACTGGATGGATGAATATTACAGATATACCGTGACCTGGATGGATGAAATATTACAGATATACCGTGACCTGATGGATATATTACAGATACCTGACCTGGTGTATGAATATTACAGATATACCGTGACCCGATGGATGAATATACAGATATACCGTGACCTGAGAATGAATATTACAGATATACCGTGACCCGGATGGATGAATATTACAGATAGACCGTGACCCGGATGGATGAATATTACAGATATACCGTGACCTGGTGGATGAATATTACGATATACCGACCTGATGATGAATATTACAGATTACCTTGACCTGGATGGATGAATATTACAGATATACCGTGACCTGGATGATGAATATTACAGATCTACCGTGACCTGGATGGTGAATATTACAGATATACCGTGACCTGGATGGATGAATATTACAGATATACCGTGACCTGGAGATGAATATTACAGATAACCGTGACCTGGATGGATGATATATACAGATATACCTTGACCTGGATGATGAATATTACAGATAACCGTGACCTGGATGGATGAATATTACAGATATACCGTGACTGGATGGTGAATATTAACGATACCGTGACCTGATGGATGAATATTACAGATATACCGTGACCTGGATGGATGAATATTACAGATATACCGTGACCTGGATGGATGAATATTAGATATACGTGACCGGATGGATGAATATTACAGATATACCGGGACCTGGATGGATGAATATTACAGATATACCACCTGGATGATGAATATTACAGTATACCGTGACCTGGATGGATGAATATTACAGATATACCATGACCTGGATGAATGAATATTACAGATATACCATGACCTGGATGGATGAATATTACAGATATACCATGACCTGGATGGGATGAATATTACAGATATACCTGACCTGGATGATGAATATTACATATAACCTGACCTGGATGATGATAATTACAGATATACCGTGACCTGAATGGATGAATATTACAGATATACCGTGACCTGGTGGATGAATATTACAGATATACCATTACCTGATGGATGAATATTACAGATATACCATGACCTGGATGGATGAAATATTACAGATATCCCATAACCTGGATGGATGAATATTACAGATATACCTGACCTGGATGGATGAATTTTACAGATATACCATGACCTGGATGGATGAATATTACAGATTACCTGACCTGGATGGATGATTCAGATAATGACCGATGATGAATATTACGATATACCTGACCTGATGATGAATATTACAGATTACCTGACCTGGATGGATAATATTACAATAGACCTGACCTGGATGGATGATATACAGATATCCAGACCTGATGGATGAATATTACAGATATACCATGACCTGGATGGATGAATATTCAGATATACCCTACCTGGATGATGAATATTACAGATATACCGTGACCTGGATGGATGAATATTACAGATATCCTGACCTGAGGATGAATATTACAGACTCTCGGATGGATGATAGAATATCCGTGACCTGATGGTGAATATTACGATATACCTGACCTGGATGAATGAATATTACAGATATACCTGACCTGGTGGAATATTCAGATATACCATGCCTGGAGATGAATTTACAGAATCCGGACTGGATGGATGATTACGAATCCTGACTGAGGATGATATTACAGATATCCTCCTGGATGAAACACAGATTACGGCCTGATGATGAATATTAGATATCTGACGTGGGGTTTATTACAGTCTGTCCGATAACTGGGAAGTTATTATTATTTGGGCATGACACTTGGTATTCCATTAGAGGAAGTGCTGATCCCTTGTAGTTCCCAGTGGCTTGTTACTTGTTACTGAGGCTCCTGTGTCTGTCCCCCCTGTCTTATTGACCAGTCCCCGTACCCAGTTAAGTGATACGCACCCCTGGCAGTGTAAGGGTTACTGAGCACTAATCGCACATCTAGGCCCCTTATTGGCGCCCATTCAGTTGGTCCATCCAGCTCTGGCTCCATTCTCCACTTTCTCCCCGATTACACATTCCTGGATCCTCTGGATATTCCAGGGAATTGACTGGACGGGAGACGGGGGGTTTATGTAAATCTCCCCCATTCAACCACAATCGCCCGAGGATTTAATTGGATTGTGTCTGTGTGTGGTTTGTCCCTGGTTCTCTGCCAGGATAGAAAACTACTGTCTACAACCCCTTTGTTCCTAGCAGATTGTAGACAGGGGGGTGGAGGATTGGGGATAAGTTAATGACTCACAGATGTTTCCCTTTACAGTTTTGAGGTTCTCTCCATCCCAACAGACACACAAAGACTTTCATTCATCGGATCAGGAGCCACAGGAATCAGTGGGACCCCAAGATCCAGGAGATTTCGGTAAGTGGGGGGCCACTGGGGGGGCCAATATCATTGCGGGAACAGAGGGAATTGGATTCCTATCATATTCCCCACATACCCCTTCATCCTCCATTAGTGCGCTAACCCTACAGTGTTATTGGGGGGAAAACCAAGCTGTCTATATATTGGCTACTGGAGGATGCTGGGAGTTGTGTCCAGATGTTACACACCTCTTGCCTAGGACCTGTCAGTACTAAAGTGTGTAATATATGTGTTTGTATGTGTGTGTGTATTTGTATAAGTGTGTGTATTTGTTTGTACACATGTTTGTGTATTTATGTGTTTGTACATGTGTGTGTACATATGTATTTGTGCATGTGTGTATATGTGTGTACATATTTTGTGTTATAACTAAATTAATAAAGGGAATAGAGGGGCTTGACTATGCAGGCAGATTAGACACCGTTATAACTAAATTAATAAAGGAATGGAGGGGCTTGACTATGCAGGCAGATTAGACAGTTATACTAAATATAATAAGAGGAATGGAGGGACTTGAACTATGCAGGCAGATTAGACACGTTATAACTAAATTAATAAGGGGAATTTAGGGATTTGAGGGCGAGGGCGGCTCCCTGTACAATAGGGGGTAAGTTTACATTAGTAGAAAACATTCAATACTGTGTCGCTGATCCCAATGGTTTCCGTGGGCCGGCATTGTTTATTTATAGCTGGTGAATGAGCCTGGAAAGACCAAATGGGAAGTGATAATTTGACAACCAGAAGGTGACAATGTGGAAGTGACGGGGAAGTGTTAATTACCCCATAACCACATGGGATTTCCATCTGTATCTGTCACATCCCTGAATCATTTGGATCTAAAGCCTCGTACACACGTTGGATCATTTGCCTACGATGCGGCGACGAACATTTAGCGACATTATCGTTAATCCTCATGATTGAAACGCCATCTGTACACACAGTAACAATAGTCCCCACGATAGTCGTTAGATGTAGACGTTCGTACTTAACGTAACGTTTGTATCTTCGCACAATTCCGATAGCAGCGCACGCGCCTTTTATATATTTTCCGTAGAACGTTACCGATAATCTGCCGACCGTGTACAAATATCCGATAATCGGCAGAACCAATCCGCCAGGCTGATCGTCAAAAAAGCCGACATTAGTCGCTGGTCGTTGGTCTTTGATGGTCGTGATGGTATATTTCCGTGCGAATATCGTGCGATTGCTCGTTCGTCGGCTGCACTCGTACGACAATTATCCAACGTGTGTGCGAGCTTTAACTCATGTAGAGAAAGTTACAAACACGGCGAGTCTGATTGGCCCAGGAAGGGGTTGAAAACCCAAATCCAATAAGAAACTGAGCCAGTTCCTGCCCAACCTACGTGCCACAGACACCTGCAGGTAGGTACAGACTGCGATTGCCCACAAAAGCCCGACTACACAACAAACTGCAGTTTCGGGCAACAATTAATTTGTTAAATGGCAGTTGGTCGAGTATCATTATTAGTTAGATAGTTAGTTAGTTATGACAGGTGCAACAAACTACCGCGGCCCAACAGGACACCCAATGATTTAATAATCTCATATATACAAAACATCAGCACCGTGTACTATGGAGGTTCCTGACCCCTTGCCGTTATATGGAGGTCCCTGACCCCTTGCCGTTATATGAGGTCCCTGACCCTTGCTGTTATATGGAGGTCCCTGACCCCTTGCTGTTATATGGAGTCCCTGATCCCTTGCTGTTATTGGAGGTCCCTGACCCCTTGCTGTTATATGGAGGTCCCTGACCCCTTGCTATTATATGGAGGTCCCTGACCCCTTGCTGTTATATGGTGGTCCCTGTCCCCTTGCTGTATATGGAGGTCCCCTCCCCTGCTGTTAATATGGAGGTCCCTGACCCCTTGCTGTTATATGGTGGTCCCTGTCCCCTTGCTGTTATATGGAGGTCCCTGACCCCTTGCTGTTATATGGAGGTCCCTGACCCCTGCTTTTATATGGAGGTCCCTGACCCCTTGCCGTTATATGGAGGTCCCTGACCCCTTGCCGTTATTGGAGGCCCTGACCCCTTGCTGTTATACGGAGGTCCCTGCCCCTTGCTGTTATACGGAGGTCCCTGACCCCTTGATGTTATACGGAGGTCCCTGACCCCTTGCTGTTATATGGAGGTCCCTGACCCCTTGCTGTTATATGAGGTCCCTGACCCTTGCTGTTATATGGTGGTCCCTGACCCCTTGCTGTTATATGGAGGTCCCTGACCCCTTGCTGTTATATGGAGGTCCCTGACCCCTTGCTGGTATATGGAGGTCCCTGACCCTTTCCTGTCATATGGAGGTCTCTGACCCCTTGCTGTCATATGGAGGTCCCTGACCCCTTGCTGTTATATGGAGGTCCCTGACCCCTTGCTGTATATGGAGGTCCCTGACCCTTTCCTGTCATATGGAGGTCTCTGACCCCTTGCTGTCATATGGAGGTCCCTGACCCCTTGCTGTTATATGAGGTCCCTGACCCTTTGCTGTCATATGGAGGTCCCTGACCCCTTGCTGTCATATGGAGGTCCCTGACCCCTTGCTGTTATATGGAGGTCCCTGACCCCTTGCTGTTATATGGAAGTCCCTGACCCCATGCTGTTATATGGAGGTCCCTGACCCCTTGCTGTTATATGGAGGGTCCCTGACCCCTTGCTGTTATATGGAGGGTCCCTGACCCCTTGCTGTTATATGGAGGTCCCTGACCCCTTGCTGTTATATGGAATCCTGACCCCATCTGTATATGGAGGGTCCCTGACCCCTTGATGTTATATGTGAGGTCCCTGACCCCTTGCTGTTATATGAGGGTCCCTGACCCCTTGCTGTTATATGGAGGTCCCTGACCCCGGCTGTATATGGAGGTCCCTGACCCCTTGCTGTTTATATAGAGGCCCCTGACCCTTTGCTGTCTATGGAGGTCCCTACCCCTTGCTGTATTTGGAGGTCCCTGACCCCTGCTGTTATATGGAGGTCCCTGACCCCTTGCTGTTATATGAGGTCCCTGACCCTTTGCTGTCATATGGAGGTCCCTGACCCCTGCTGGTATATGGAGCTCCCTACCCCTTGCTGTCATATGGAGGTCCCTGACCCCTTGCTGTCATATGGAGGTCCCTGACCCCTTGCTGTCTATGAGGTCCCTGACCCCTTGCTGGTATATGGAGGTCCCTGACCCCTTGCTGTTTATGGAGGTCCCTACCCCTTGCTGGTTATGGAGGTCCCTGACCCTTGCTGTTATTGGAGGTCCCTACCCTGCGGTATGAGTCCCTGACCCCTTGCTGTTATGGAGGTCCCTGACCCCTTGCTGGTATATGGAGTCCCTAACCCTTTGCTGTTATTGGAGGTCCCTGACCCCTTGCTGTCATATGGAGGTCCCTGACCCTTTGCTGTTATATGGAGGTCCAGATATACCATGACCTGGATGAATGAATATTACAGATACCGTGACCTGGATGAATGAATATTACAGATATACCATGACCTGGATGGATGAATATTACGATATACCGTGACCTGGATGATGATTACAGATATACCTTGACCTGGATGGATGAATATTACAGATATACCGTGACCTGGATGGATGAATACTACAGATATACCATGACCTGAGATGGATGAATATTACGATTACCGGACCTGGATGGATGAATATTACGATATACCGGACCTGGATTGGATGATATACAGATACCGTGACCTGGAGGGATGAATATTACAGATATACCGTGACCTGATGGATGATATTACGATATACCGTGACTGGATGGATGATATTACAGATCTACCGTGACCTGGATGGATGAATATTACAGATATACCGTGACCTGGATGGATGAATATTACAGATATACCGTGACCTGGATAGATGAATATTCAATATACCGTGGACCTGGATGAGATGAATATTACAGATACCGTGACCTGGATGGATGATATTAACGATATACCGTGACCTGGATGGATGAATATTACAGATATACCGTGACCTGGATGGATGAATATTACAGATATACCGTGACCTGGATGGATGAATATTACAGATATACCGTGACCTGGATGGATGAATATTACAGATATACCGTGACCTGGATGGATGAATATTACAGAATATTACAGATATACCGTGACCTGGATGAATGAATATTACAGATATACCTGACCTGGATGATGTATATTACAGATATACCGTGACCTGGATGATGAATATTACAGATATACCATGACCTGGATGGATGAATATTACAGATATACCGTGCCTGATGAATGAATATTACAGATATACCGTGTCCTGGATGAATGACTATTACAGATATACCTGACCTGGATGATGAATATTACAGATATACCTTGACCTGGATGGATGAATATTACAGATATACCGTGACCTGGATGGATGAATATTACAGATATACCGTGACCTGGATGGATATATTCAGATATACCGTGACCTTGATGAATATTACAGATATACCGTGACCTGGATGGATGAATATTACAGATTACCGTGCCTGGATGATGAATATTACAGATATACCGTCACCTATGGATAAATATACAGATATACCGTGACCTGGATGGATGAAATTACAGATATACCATGACCTGGATGGATGAATATTACAGATATACCGTGACCTGGAGGATAATATTACAGATACACCGTACCTGGATGGATGAATATTACAGATATACCGTGACCTGGATGGATGAATTTACAGATATACCGTGACCTGGATGATGAATATTACGATATACCTGACCTGGATGGATGAATATTCAGATATACCGTGACCTGGATGGATGAATATTACAGATATACCGTGACCTGGATGGATGAATATTACAGATATACCGTGACCTGGATGGATGAATATTACAGATATACCGTGACCTGATGAATATTACAGATAACCTTGACCTGGATGATGAATTTACAGATTACCGTGACCTGGATGAATGAATATTACAGATATACCGTGACCTGGATGGATAATATTACAGATATACCGTGACCTGGATGGATGATATTACAGATATACCGTGAACCTGAATGAATGAATATTACAGATATTACCGTGACCTGGATGGATGAATATTACAGATATACCGTGACCTGGATAAATGAATATTACAGATATACCGTGACCTGGATGGATGAATTACGATATACTACCTGGTGATGAATATTACAGATATACCGTGACCTGGATGGATGAATATTACAGATACCATGACCTGGATGGATGAATATTAAGATATACCGTCACCTGGATGGATGAAATTACAGTATACCGTGACCTGGATGGATGAATATTACAGATATACCGTGACCTGGATGGATGAATATTACAGATATACCTGACCTGGATGGATGAATATTACAGATATACCATGACCTGGATGGATGAATTACAGAACTGTGACCTGGATGGATGAATATTACAGATATACCATGACCTGGATGGATGAATATTACAGATATACCGTGACCTGGATGAATAATATTACAGATATCTGACCTGGATGGATGAATATTACAGATATACCGTGACCTGGATGTGAATATTACAGATATACCGTGACCTGGATGGATGAATATTACAGATATACCTGTGACCTGGTGTGATGAATATTACAGAATACGTGACCTGGTGGGATGAATATTACAGATATACTGACCTGGTGGATGAATATTACAGATATACCTGACCTGGATGGATGAATATTACGATATACCGTGACCTGGATGGATTACTATTACAGTATGACCTGGATGGATGAATATTACAGATATACGCTGGACCTGGATGGATGAATATTACAGATATACCGTGACCTGGATGAGGATATTACAGATTATACCGTGACCTGGATGTGGATTTACAGATATACCGTGACTGGATTGATGATATTACAGATTACCGTGACCTGGATGGATGAATATTACAGATTACCTGACCTGGATGTTGATATTACAGATATACCGTGACCTGGATGGATGAATATTACAGATATACCGTGACCTGGATGGATGAATATTACATATATACCGTGACCTGGATGGATGTATTACAGATATACCATGACCTGGATGGATGATATTACAGATATACCGTGACCTGGATGGATGAATATTACAGATATACCGTGACAGGTGATGGATGAATATTACAGATATACCATGACCTGGATGGATGAATATTACAAGATATACCGTGACCTGGATGGATGATATTACAGATATACCGTGACCTGGATGGATGAATATTACAGATATACCATGACCTGGATGGATGAATATTACGATATACCGTGACCTGGATGGATGAATATTACAGATATACCATGCTGGATGGATGACTATTACAGAATACCGTGACCTGATGGATGAATATTACAGATATACCTGACCTGGATGATGAATATTACAGATATACCGTGACCTGATGGATGATATTACAGATTACCGTGACCTGGATGGATGAATACATATACGACGAATGAATATACAGATATACCGTGACTGGATGGATGAATATTACAGATTCATGACCTGATGGATGAATATTACGATATACCGTGACCGATGGATGATATTACAGATTACCGTGACCGGATGGATGAATATGTACAGATATACCGTGACCCGATGGATGAATATTACAGATATACCGTGACCGGATGGATGAATTACAGATACCGTGACCTGGATGGATGAATATTACAGATATACCGTGACCTGGATGGATGAATATTACAGATATACCGTGACCTGATGGATGAATATTACAGATATACCGTAACCTGGATGGATGAATATTACAGATATACCGTGACCTGGATGGATGAATATTACAGATATACCGTGACCTGGATGGATGAATATTACAGATATACCGTGACTGAAGATGAATATTACAGATATACCGTGACCTGGATGGATGAAATATACAGATATACCTGACCTGGAGAATGAATATTACAGATATCCGTACCCTGGATGATGAATATTACAGATATACCGTGAGCTGGATGGATGAATATTACAGGATATACCGTGACCTGGATGGAATATTACAGATATACCGTGACCTGATGGATGAATATTACAGATATACCGTGACCTGGATGGATGAATATTAGATATACCGTGACCCGGATGGATGAATATTACAGATTAACCGTGACCTGGATGGATGATATTACAGATTACCGTGACCTGGATGAATGAATATTACAGATATACCGTTGACCTGGATGTGATGAATATTACAGATATACCATGACCTGATGAATGAATATTACAGATATACATGACCTGGATGGATGAATATTACAGATAATACCTGCATGATGTATGAAATTACAGATAGACGTGACCTGGATGATGAATATTACAGATAGACCGTGACCTGATGAATGAATATTACAAATAACCGTGACCTGGATGGATGAATATTACAGATATACCGTGACCTGGATGGATGAATATTACGAGATATCACATGACCTGGATGGATGAATTTACAGATATACCTGACCTGGATGATGAATATTACAGATATCCCATAACCTGGATGGATGAATATTACAGATATACCGTGACCTGGATGGATGAATTTACAGATTACCATAACCTGATGGATGAATATTACAGATATACCATGACCTGGATGATGAATATTACAGATATACCATGCCTGGATGATGAATATTACAGATATACCATGACCTGGATGGATTAATATTACAGATATACCATGACCTGGATGGATAAATATTACAGATATCCATGACTTGATGGATGAATATTAGATATACCATGACTGGATGGATGAATATTACAGATACCCATGACCTGGATGGATGAATATTACAGATATACCATAACCTGGATGGATGAATATTACAGATATACCGTGACCTGGATGGATGAATATTACAGATAACATGACCTGATGGATGAATATTACAGATATACCATAACCTGGATGGATGAATATTACAGATATACCGTGACCTGGATGGATGAATATACAGATATACCGTGACCTGGATGGATAATATTACAGATATACCTTGACCTGGATGGATGAATATTACAGATATACCATGACCTGGATGGATGAATATTACAATATACCGTGACCTGGATGGGATGATATTACAGATATACTACCTGATGATGAATTACAGATATACCGATGATCGATCAGTACCTGATGATGAATTAGATATACATGACCCGGTTGGGGGTTTATATAATAATCAGTCTGTTCCGATAAACTGGGAATTTATTATTATTTGGGCCATTGAACACTTGGTATTTCCATTAGAGGAAGTTGCTGATCCCTTGTAGTTCCCAGTGACATTGTTACATTGTTACTGAGCTCCTGTGTCTGTCCCACTGTCTAATTGGACCAGTCCCCGTACCCCAGTTAAAGTGATACCACCCCTGGCAGTGTAAGGGTTACTGAACACTAATCGCACTCTAGGCCCCTTATTGGCGCCCATTCATTTGTCCATCCAGCCTTGGCTCCATTCTCCACTTTCTCCCCGATTACACATTCCTGGATCCTCTGGATATTTCCAGGGAATTGACTGGACAGGGAGACGGGGGGTTAATGTAAATCTCCCCCATTCAACCCACCAATCGCCCAGAGACTGAATTGGATTGTGTCTGTGTGGTGTGTCCCTGTGTTCTCTGCCAGGATAGAAACTTACTGTCTACAACCCCTTTGTTCCTGCAGATTGTAGACAGGAGGTGGGGATTGGGGATAAGTTAATGACTCACAGATGTTTCCCTTTACAGTTTGAGGTTCTCTCCATCCCAACGACACACAAAGACTTTCATTCATCGGATCAGGAGCCACAGGAATCATGGGACCCCAAGATCCAGGAATTTCGGTAAGTGGGGGGCCACTGGGGGGGCCAATTCAGATTGCAGGGAACAGGGGAATTGGATTCCTATCATATTCCCCACATACCCCTTCATCCTCCATTAGTGCGCTAACCCTACAGTGTTATTGGGGGAAAACAAGGCTGTCTATATATTGGCTACTGGAGGATGCGGGAGTTGTGTCCAGATGTTACACACCTCTGGCCTAGGACCTGTCAGTACTAAAGTGTGTAATATAGTTGTTTGTATGTGTGTGTGTGTATTTGTATAAGTGTGGTGTTTTGTTTTGTACACATGTTTGTGTATTTTATGTGTTTGTACATGTGTGTGTACATATGTATTTGTGCATGTGTGTAATGTGTGTACTTTTGTGTATTTGTCATATGTGTGTGTGTGTGTTTGTACATGTATGTGTTTTTTACATACATGTGTTTTGTACATATGCGTGTACATATAGGTGTGTGTTTGCACATGTGTGTGTCTGTGTGTTTGTACATATATATATATATATATGTGTGTGTCACATGTATGTGTGTTTTGTACATATGTGTTGTGTTTTTACAGTAGTGTTGTGGGGGACATGGGTGGACATGTAGTGGGGTGACAATGTGTGGTGTCACTTATGTGTGTGTGTACATGTATGTGTGTTGTACATTGTCTGTGTTTGGTACATATATTGTGTCGTGTGTGTTGGGGACAGGTAATGGTCAGAATTTCCTTCATTAGGAACATTTCACTCTGGTTTACAGATGGTTGTGATGAGTTTTGTCCTGTCAGGTGCTGCTGGGAATGTAGTTTAACAGGCTGTGAAAGGCCCTAATGACCCAGCAGGGGGGTTCTGGGAAAGGTGGGGGATAACCAGCAAAAACAACACATGGAATTCACATCCTCTGATCCTTTTGTCTGTGACCAGGTGTTACACGTAGCGATTTTTACCCCACAGGGTCCACGGTCAGACCCCCAGTACACTCCATAGTCAATGACATGTTACATGACCCTCCATGTCAGTCCTGTGAACTCAAAGAACTAGTGGGAGGTAATGACAAGTCTAGAGAATGCAATAACCAATCAAGAGACAGCATTGAAAGGCCTATTGGGTTTATAGGGGATCCAGAAACCATGTGTAGCCCCTGATGGTCGTGTAGCCCCCTGTATGTGTCGTGTAGCCCCTTTGTGTCGTGTAGCCCCCTGTATGTGTCGTGTAGCCCCCTGTATGTGTATGTGCCCCTGTATGTGTCGTGTACCCCCTGTATGTGTCGTGTACCCCCTGTATGTGTCGTGTAGCCACCCCCTGTATGTTTTCGTGTAGCCCCACTGCATGTGTCGTGTCGCCCCCTGATGTTCGTGTAGCCCCTGCATGTGTCGTGTACCCCGGCATGTGCGTGTGCCCCCTGCATGTGTCGTGTAGCCCCCTGCATGTGGTCGTGTTAGCCCCCTGCATGTTCTTGTAGCCCCCTGCATGTGTCGTGTAGCCCCCGCATGTTCGTTATCCCCCTGCATGTGTCGTGTAGCCCCCTGCATGTGTCGTGTAGCCCCCTGCATGTGTCGTGTAGCCCCCTGCATGTGTCGTGTAGCCCCCTGCATGTGTCGTGTAGCCCCCTGCATGTGTCGTGTGCCCCTGCATGTGTCGTTAGCCCTGCATGTGTCGTGTAGCCCCTTGCATGTGTCGTGTAGCCCCCTGCATGTGTCGTGTAGCCCCCTGATGTGTCGTGTAGCCCCCTGTAATGTGTCGTGTAGCACCCAGTGAAAAGACAATTGCAGTCACATTTACACTTGGAGGATACGGCAGAGATACTGTTAATATTTGTAGGATTTGCCTAAATGTTAATCTTCAAGATAAATAAAATTTCTTCCAGGTTTATAACCCAGACATCCCAGATTGCTGCATGTTGTGTCTTCTTTCTAAGTGATGTCTTTACAGAGATACAGCATTAAAAAGTTTGTCTACTGGGAAGACAAGATGAAGACTCTAGTGTCCGCCTCCTTTCCTGGCTTATGGCTCCTGGACATGCTCAGAGCAGCTCTCAATTAGCTACATTGTATTTATTTTTATTCATCCTTTGGTACAAAACTTGTTTGCCAGTAGGTGGTGCTGTTTTATAGAAGAAGTAGGTATATAATTTGGAAGAATAAGGGTAACAAGGATCGGAACATCAGCGCCACATATATGAATTGCGTTTTGTTCCAATCGATTTTTGTATTTGGATAAGGCTCCTTCCTTTATTGAGCATTGAACTGTAGCCTGTGAGTGATGCCATTGTGGTCTCCTGCACCCACAATCCTTTGCTGAACCAGGTTACATCTATTAGCAGACAGAAAGGGGGCAGTGCTGAGCAATAGCCTTAGTTATTTAAAGGACCATTTTATCTCCAAGTGTCCCATTGATTACAAGATCCATATGGGAGTCGGTATTAAAGGGACGTGCAGGGGGTTGGTGCCAGCTGCTAGCCTGGAATCTCTAGGTTTTAGTCTGACTCATTTCCCCTGTGGGCCCCTCACTCCTGTTCAAAGTCGTGTTCTGAGTGTGACGGATCATTGGCAGACGCCCAGTGTGTGTGGGCCCGTGGGAAAGAACAGACTGTGTGTGGATGACATTGTGTGTGCAGTAATGGCCGCACCACACATATTAAGGGATTCTCTACCAATGTTCTAATCACTCTCATTTTGTTTCCCCCAGAGCCTGTCCTGGTTCCTCCTATCTGACACTATGAAGCCCATTTGTCTGCTCGTCCTTGTGTTCATGGTGAGTTTTGGATATAAACCAGTGAGAACCTGGCGCAGTACCGCACTGCCCCCCTAGGGATTCCAACACCAATAACTGTTCTCTCCCTGTAGGGCATAGCATCTGCGCCATTGACCCAATAACACAGCCTGGACCAGAGATTATCCATCACCATTCAGCCTCCTGTGATGGCAGTTGAGATGCTCTGTAGGAATTGCCCCACAGGTGGTGTTATTGGAAACAACAGCACCCCCAGGCTGCTAGGTTTGGGTAATATAGAGTTATGCTTTGTTCACCGCTGCGTGGGTGCTGTAACACGTATGATGAAGCACATGTATGTATATGGATTATAATTCGTTGTTCGTTACTGTTCGTTTTCTTTGCAAAGGAATCACACTTGTGATTGTAACAAAACAAACATTGAATACGAATGGTGTAATAATGTTATTAGGGTATTTTATCCACAGTCCCATTGACTTCTTTTGGTGTCCACATGTGAAAAATACACGTAGCTCTGGGTTTACGCAGTGAATGGACTGGTGGAACAGGACACCTCTATTAAATTATCATGTAACATACTACAAGCGAGCCCTTCAATATAAGATCCAATTCACTTCATTATCCTCCCCCTGTAGCTCCTGTTTCTGTATGTACCTGTTAAAGGAATGTTGGAGGTATGTGTATCTATACGTGTAACTATAAAGGGGTAATGTTTGGACGGGTATGTGTATCTATGTAACTATTAGGGGGAATGTTGGAGGGTATGTGTATATATAGTGTAACTATAAGGGGGAATGTTGGAGGGTATGTGTATCTATAAGTGTACTCTTATAGGGGGAATGTTGGAGGGTATGTGTTTCTTAAGTATAACTATTAAAGGGGAATGTTGGGGGGTTTGTGTTTTCTATAAGTATAACTATTAAGGGGGAATGTTTGGAGGGTATGTGTATCTATAAGTGTACCTATTAACAAGAACGGGAATTTTTGGAGGGTATGTGTTCCTATAAGTGTAACTATTATAGGAGGAATGTTGGTGGGTTTATGTTATCTATAAGTGTAACTATTAAAGGGAATGTTGGAGGATGTTTTTCTATAAGTGTACTATAAAGGGGGAATGTTTGGAGGGTATGTGTATCTATAAGTGTAACTAATTAAAGGGGAATGTTGAGGGTTGTGGTACTATAAGTGTAACTATTTAGGGGGAAATGTTGGAGGGTATGTGTGTTTCTATAAGTAACTAACTATTAAAGGGGGAATGTTGGGGGGTTTGTGTTTCTATAAGTAACTATTAAAGGGGGAATGTTGGAGGCTGTGTATCTATAGTGGTGTAACTATTAAGTGGGGCATGTTGGAGGGTATGTGTATCTATAAGTGTAACTATTAAATGGGGGGTGAAAAAAAAAAAAAAAAAAAACAAAATGGGGTGGAGGGTAAGTGTTTACTATAAGTGTAACTATTAAAGGGGGAATGTTGGAGGGATGTGTTTCTATAAGTGTAACTATTAAAGGGGGAATGTTGCAGGTTATGTGTATCTATAAGTGTACTATTAAAGGGGAATGTTGGAGGGTATGTGTATCATAAGTGTAACTATTAAGGGGAATGTTGGGGGCTATGTGTATCTATAGTGTAACTATTAAAGGGGGAATGTTGGTGGGTATGTGTAATCTATAATGTGTAACTATTAAAGGGAATGTTGGAGGGTATGTGTTCTAAAGTGTAACTATTAAGGGGAATGTTGGAGGGTATGTGTTTCTATACGTGTAACTATTAAAGGGAATGTGAGGGTATTTGGTATTATAGGTACTATTAAGGGGAATGTAGGGTATGTGTATCTATAAGTGTACTATAAAGGGGAATGTTGGAGGGTAATGTGTTTCTATAAAGTGTAACTATTAAAGGGGAATGTTGAGGGTATGTTTTTCTATAATTGTAACTATTAAAGGGGAATGTTTGGGGGTATGTGTTTTCTATAAGTGTAACTAATTAAAGGGGGAATGTTGAGGGTATGTGTTTCTATAAGTGTAACTATTAAAAGGGGGATGTTGAGGGTATGTGTATCTATAAGTGTAACTATTAAGTGGAATGTTGGAGGGTATGTGTTTCTATAAGTGTAACTATTCAAGGGGAATGTTGGAGGGTATGTGTATCTCTAGTGTAACTATTAAAGGGGAACGTTGGAGGGTATGTGTATCTATAATTGTAACTATTAAAGGGGGAAATGTTGGAGGTATGTGTATCTATAAGTGTAAACTATTTAAGGGGTAATGTTGGGGGTATGTGTATCTATAAGTGTAACTATTAAAGGAGGAATGTTGGAGGGTAATGTGTATCTATAAGTGTAATCTTTAAGGGGGAATGTTGGAGGGTATGTGTTTCTTATAGTGTACATTAAAGGGGAATGTTGGAGGGTATGTGTATCTAGAAAGTTGAATATTAAAGGGGTAGAGTTGGAGGGTATGTGTTACTATAAGTGTAACTATTAAAGTGGGAATATTGGAGGGTATGTGTGTCTATAAGTGTCTATTAAGTGTAATGGTGTGCTATAAGTAAATGGGGTAATGTTTATGGTATGTGTTTCTATAATTTAACTATTAAGGGGGAATGTTGGAGGGTATGTGTTTCTATAAGTGTAAACTATTAAAAGGGGGAAGTTGGAGGGTATGTGTTTCTATAAGTGTAACTATTAAAGGGGGAATGTTGGAGGTATGTGTATCTATAAGTGTAACTATTATAGGTGTGACCCCTTGCTCTTATATGGAGGCCCTGACCCCTTGCTGTTATATGGAGGTCCCTGACCCCTTGCTGCTATATGGAGGTCCCTGACCCCTTGCTATTATATGGAGGTCCCTGACCCCTTGCTGTTATATGGAGGTCCCTGACCCCTTGCTGTTATATGGAGGTCCCTGACCCCTTGCTATTATATGGAGGTCCCTGACCGTGCATAGTCAAGCCCCTCTTATCCTCTTATATATTAGTTATAACTTGTCTAATCTGCCTGCATAGTCAAGTCCTCCATTCCTCTTATTATATTAGTTATAACTTGTCTAATCTCCTGCATAGTCAAGTCCCTACATTCCCCTTATTAATTAGTTATAAACTTCGTAATTGCCTGCATAGTCAAGTCCCTCCATTCCTCTTATTATATTAGTTATAACTTGTCTAATCTGCCTGCATAGTCAAGTCCCTACATTCCCCTTATTAATTTGTATAACGGTCTAATCTGCCTGCATAGTCAAGCCCCTCTATTCCTTTATTAATTTAGTTAACGTGTCTAATCTGCGTGCATAGTCAAGCCCCTCCATTCCCCTTATTAATTTAGTTATAACGTGTCCAATCTGCTGCCACGTCAGGCCCCTCCATTCCCTTTATTAATTTAGTTATAACTTGTCTAATCTGTCTGCATAGTCAAGCCCCTCCATTCCCCTTATTAATTTAGTTATAACGTGTCTAATCTGTCTGCACAGTCAAGCCCCTCCATTCCCTTTATTAATTTAGTTATAATGTGTCTAATCTGCCTGCATAGTCAAGCCCCTCCATTCCCCTTATTAATTTAGTTATAATTTGTCTAATCTGCCTGCAAAGTCAAGCCCCTCCATTCCCTTTATTAATTTAGTTATAACGTGTCTAATCTGTCTGCATAGTCAAGCCCCTTTATTAATTTAGTTATAACGTCTGATCTGCCTACATAGTCAAGCCCCTCCATTCCCCTAATGATTTAGTTATAATGTGTCTAATCTGCCTGCACAGTCAAGCCCCTCCATTCCCTTTATTAATTTAATAAAGGGGCTTGACTATGCAGACAGATTAGACACGTATAACTAATTTAGTTTATAACGTCTGATCTGCCTGCATAGTCAAGCCCCTCCATTCCCTTTATTAATTTAGTTATAACGTGTCTAGTCTGTCTGCATAGTCAAGCCCCTTTATTAATTTAGTTACAACGTCTGATCTGCCTACATAGTCAAGCCCCTCCATTCCCCTAATTGATTTAGTTATAATGTGTCTAATCTGCCTGCACAGTCAAGCCCCTCCATTCCCTTTATTAATTTAGTTATAACGTGTCTAATCTGTCTGCATAGTCAAGCCCCTTTATTAATTTAGTTATAACGTCTGATCTGCCTGCATAGTCAAGCCCCTCCATTCCCTTTATTAATTTAGTTATAACATGTCTAATCTGCCTGCAGTCAAGCCCCTCCATTCCCCTTATTAATTTAGTTATAATGTGTCTAATCTGCCTGCATAGTCAAGCCCCTCCATTCCTTTATTTAGTTATAACGTGTCAATCTGCCTGCATAGTCAAGCCTCCATCCCCTTATAATTTAGTTATAATGTGTCTAATCTGCCTGCATAGTCAAGCCCCTCCATTCCCCCTTATTAATTTAGTTATAACGTCTAATCTGCCGAAGTCAAGCCCTCCATTCCCTTATTAATTTAGTTATAAAGTGTCTAATCTGCCCTCATAGTCAAGCCCCTCCATTCCCTTATTAATTAGGTATAATGTGTCTAACTGCTGCATAGCAGCCCCTCCATTCCCCTATTAATTTAGTTAAATGTGTCTAATCTTGCCTGCATAGTCAAGCCCCTCCATTCGCCTTATTAATTTAGTTATAATTGTCTAATCTGCCTACAAAGTCAAGCCCCTCCATTCCCTTATTAATTTAGTTATAACGTGTCTAATCTGCCTGCATAGTAAGCCCCTCCATTCTTTATTAATTTAGTTATAATTTGTCTAATCTGCCTACAAAGTCAAGCCCCTCCATTCCCTTTATTAATTTAGTTATAACGTGTCTAATCTGCCTGCATAGTCAAGCCCCTCCATTCCCCTTATTAATTTAGTTATAACGTGTCTAATCTGCCTGCATAGTCAAGCCCCTCCATTCCCCTATTAATTTGTTATAACGTGTCTAATCTGCCTGCACAGTAAGCCCCTCCATTCCCCTTATTAATTAGTTAAATGTGTCTAATCTTGCTGCATAGTCAAGCCCTCCATTCCCCTTATTAATTTGTTATAACGTGTCTAATCTGCCTGCACAGGTCAAGCCCCTCCATTCCCTTATTAATTTAGTTATAACTGTCTAATCTGTCTGCATAGTCAAGCCCCTTTATTAATTGTTATAACGTCTGATCTGCCTGCAGTCAAGCCCCTCCATTCCCCTTATTAATTTAGTTATAATGTGTCTAATCTTGCCTGCATAGTCAAGCCCCTCCATTCCCCTTATTAATTTAGTTATAATGTGTCTAATCTGCCTGCATAGTCAAGCCCCTCCATTCCCTTTATTAATTAGTTATAACGTCTAATATGCTGCATAGTCATAGCCCTCATCCACTTTATTAATATTATATGTCTAAATGCCTGCAAGTCAAGCCCTCTATTCTTATAATTCTGTTTTTAGTTAATGGGGGTTATTTAATAAAAGTCTTATAGTTTAAAATGGTGCAATTTTTGCCCAACCAATCAGATGTTAGCTTTCAAATGTTACACAAGTTCTAATTGGTTGGGGCAAAATTAGCACCATTTTAAACGATAAGAACTTTGATGCATCTCCCATAATGTGTAATCTGCCTGCATAGTCAAGCCCCTCCATTCCCCTTATTAATTTAGTTATAATGTGTCTAATCTGCCTGCATAGTCAAGCCCCTCCATCCCCTAATTGATTTAGTTATATGTTCTAATCTGCCTCTGCTAGTCACAGTTCCTCCATCTTTATTAATTTAGTTATTAATGTGCTAATCTGCCTGCATAGTCAAGCCCTCCCATTCCCTTTATTAATTTAGTTTTTATAAGCTCTAATTGCTGCATAGTCAAGCCACCTCCATCCCCCTATTAATTAGTTCTATACTACGTGTCTAATCTGTCCTGCATAGTCAAGCCCCTCCATTCCCTTATTAATTTAGTTATAACGTGTCAATCTGCCTGCATAGTCACCTCCCCAAGTTTCCTCCATCTCTATTTAATGCATTTGACCCCCGCTTCATATTCTGTCTAATTGGCCCCCTGCCCCATACGTCAATAGTCCCTACCATTCCCCTTATTAATTAGTTATTAACTGTGTAATCTGCCTGCATAGTCAAGCCCCTCCATTCACCCTCATTTTATTTTTAGTTTAACTTGTTCATATCTGCCTGCATAGTCAAGCCCCTCACAATTACTCTATTATTAATTTAGGCCCCTTCCCTTTTATTAACGTCGTATATCTGCCTGCATAGTCAAGCCCCCTCATTCCCTTTATTATTTTAGTTATAAACTTGTCTAATTCGCCTGCAGTACAACAAGTCCCCTCCTCTCACCTTATTATTTTAGTTATAACTGTCTAATTGCCTGCATAGTCAAGCCCCTCCATTTCACCTTATTATTTTAGTTATAACTTGTCTAATGCTGCCATAGTCAAGTCCCTCCATTCCCCTTATTAATTTTAGTTTTTCTTATAACGGTCTAATTGCTGCCTAGTCTCAAGCCCCTCCATTCCCCTTATTATTTTAGTTATAACTTGTTCAATCTGCCTGCACATAAGTCAGTCCCTCCATTCCCCTTATATATTTAGTTATAACTTGTCTAATCTTGCCTGCATAGTCAAGCCCCTCCAATCACCTATTGATCTTTATGTTTCAGACCATTATAATTGTCTAATCTGCCCTTTGCATAGTTTTAAAGCACTCCATTACCCTCCACTTTATTTGTTTGTTTTTCTATTTTTTCGCTCCCCTTCATTCCCCTCCCCTTCTTTAATTAGCTCCTATCTATACGTATACTTAATCTGCTTCTGCATAGTCAAGCCCCTCCATTCCCCTATTATTGTAGTTATAACGATCTATCTGCCTGCATAGTCCTTAAGCCCTCATTCCCCCTTATTAATCTTAGTTATCGTATAACTCTGTCCTCAATCCCTCTCCGTCATAGTATTTTTATTCCATCCAGGCATCCTCCATTCCCCTTTTCTAATTTTAGTTATAACTTTGCTTAATCTGCCATAGTCAAGCCCCACATCTCCCCTTATTATTTAGTATTAAATCCCCTGTAATCTGTCATAGTCAAGCCCCTCTTCCCTTTTACATTTAGTCCTATAACTTGTCTAATCTTCTTGCATAGTCAAGCACATCGTCATTCTATGTTACCTTATTCTTATTTAGTAACTTGTCTAATCTGTCTGCCATAGTCAAGCCCCTCCATTCCCTTTATTAATTTAGTTATAATGAATGGAAATAAAAAAGGAAACAGCAAAATATATGAAAATAAATAGTCAATTTATTTATTTATTGTCATCTGTATTTTAACCCTTTCAAGCCCGCTGCACATACATACTACAATGCGCTGCATTGGGCAGTCCGGGTAACCACAGTTTCCAATCAAACAGGTGTAGGATTAGGTTTAAAGGCTATGTCCCCCTAAATGAAAAATTTAATATCATGCTCCCCATGTCCCCCAGCCCCAACCGCCATGATTTGTTTTTTTAAAAAAGCCCCCCAAACTCTTACTTACCTCCTCGATCCTCCGCCGCACTGCCGGCCTCTGCTTGCCGAGAATGCAAGCAGAGGGCGGCGGGACGGACCGCAGTCTTGACATTGTCGTGTGATCGGCTGAACAGGACCCAATTTCAGCGGACGCGGGCGAGGTCACAGTTGAGCGGAGGAAAGCGGGAGGTATAACGAGTTTGGGGCTTTTAAAAAAAAAAAAAAACATGCGGTTGGGGTTGGGGGGACATGGGGGAGCAGAAATATTAGGGGTTTAGCCTATGAGGCGTGGCGAGGGGGTGTGGAGGGGGGGGAGGGGGGAGAGGGCTGCCAGCAGCATGGCAGGAATCTCGGAGGCCAGGTAGCAGGCAGTGTCCTATATGGACCTGTTAGCCTCCTGGTGCGGCACGTTTTGGAACTTTGGGGGGGGACTACAGGAGAACCATGGAGCTGGGATGTGAGGTAAGGATTAAACTACATCACATGGTTGGGGCCAGTAGTTGGGGGGATTATAGTTTTGGGGGTGGAACTGCCTTTAATGTAGAAAGGGATTTTACACACTGATCACACCGTGGATATGTCGCACAGTCAGGATTTCATGGTTCTAAAACACGTTAAAACAACCAGAAAGTATAAAGAGATTAAATCCAGTACAGTAACTCAAGGTGAACCCCTCGTCCAACTGAACCCCCCACCCCCCGAATAGTTTAAATAACCTATACAGATACTCTGTTTATACACAGAACAGCAAAGAAATCAGTAAGTTCCTTACCAGAGACGACCTGTGTAGTCAGCGAAACCTTTTACATACAAAGATCCCTGAAGTTCCGTTCACACAAAGAGATATAAGTAAACTTTCCTCTCCCTGTTAACCCCACTGAGCATGCCAAGCCAGCGGAGTAGTAGATAGGGGTGAGAAATGACACAGAGGTATCTCTGGTTAGGAATCACTTAGAAAGACAAGGACTTATCATTAAATCAACAATTTCTTAGCTAGAATTCAGGCCAAAAATGTATTTAGTATTAAAGGGCGACTGTGGTCTCCAAACAAGTGAGGGTTAAATGAAAGCCTCGCAGTGATTCCTTACAATGAGCCGACAATCCCCATTCTACTGGAGCTCGGCGCGAAATTACATTGGGGTGAATGTTTCCAATTCTTTGCTTCCAGTAGGTTGAGTGAATCACCTTGACCTCTGCACACCCCTCTGCCCCAGGGAGAAGATGCTCAGTTGAGACTAAAATGCTGGGGGACACAGGTAAGTACCTCGGGGGAAAAAATTGACAGTTTAGAAGGGGACTATTAAATGCAGACAGACTGGTCAATGACTACAGCTGGTCACATTGCTATAAAAACAGGAAGTGTCCAAGCAGGAAGTAAGTATTACTGAACCTTTCTAGCAATAACTTCTCACACACTTTTATCCAGAGATGTGATTTGGGTTTTATTCGTGAAGGTGATGAAGGATTTTTATATCTCACCTTACTAGTTTGGACCACAGTTACCCTTTAACGTTCTCTTTAAGAACAATATTGTGATCCCTGGATGTGAACGTTGACAGACATAACATGAAATGGATCTTATATGGCCATGTTCAAGTAACAGCCATTGGAAACGGAAGACGTTACCCCCTAAAGTGCATCTTTACCCTGTACTCTACATTACAGGACAGAGTCCAGTGAATGAACCTGCAGTTCCTTCTGTTTACCATAAAATCCCCAGATCCTCTAGACCTCAGTGAGGCATGAATAATTTAAAAGATAATTTGCCGAGAAATACCCCCAGCACAGCTTCTACTCCCCCGGTTACCACCCCCCCCAGCAGCGGGATTTTCCAAGTCGCTTGATCTCACCGATCACACTTTCCATATTCGTCCCATTAGAAACATTCTGGACCTCAATAAACGTTCTGGATTTCGCTTTGCGTGAGTTCCTAGACGTCGCTTACTATAAGGTTAACCACAATGCCCCCTTGCAATCCATAAAAAACATGAAAGATTTCCCTCTGTATAAATACACCGGAGGTTTTCTTAACGTGTGTCTAAATTAAAGGTTTAGCTTTCCCGCAGCTCGTACCGAGGGGAGTTTTTTGGCCGGGATGTTCCCCGGGAGGTGGCCCAAAGAATGTCTAACATGTACATTGTAACAGCACCAGACCACTTACGCCGGGCCCCTCAGCCGGGACATTTAGCAGTAACCTGACACAATCCGACACTTAACCCCTTTAACCCCATCCCCTCCGACGACACCGTCTCGAGAATCGTAAGGGTCACCCCCTTCCCCCGTGGCCATATCCTCTTGAACCGCTTAGCAGCTTGTCACCCGTTTACAGGTAAGTTCATGTTGTCAGGGTGCTCCCTCTGACTACCTCCCGTCATTATGGGCCGTCGCGTGTGCACGAGTCTGGTACTACCGGACGGCCATGACACGCTGCACGCTGAGCGGCTTTTCCCCAGTAGTCTGCTGTGTCAAACTTCTTGGACTTCTGTCTTCTCTCCTTCCTCAAACGTTCTCATCAGTCAAGGAAGTCCGTGATCGGGCACAGCTACAAAAGAAACGATCATATTACAGGCGCGCGCAATAGGATTATAATGATTCCCTGATGTGAGACAGGAGTAATTGTCCACCCTTCGCCCCCTACTGTCTGGGGATAGAACAGAACCAGAATCTTGTTGTGTACCTTTTCACGGCTCATGGTGAAGTGTTGGTGGCGGGCCCAGTGTTTTGGGACATATAGGAGAGTTTCATAATTACCTCAATTCCCCCCTGTGCGATGACATTGTTCAAGATAAAGGATCATGATATAGCATCTCACCTATGAGGTGCTCTTATTGAGGAATCAGAGCCTATTTATTAAGGCGTGGGATGAGGAAAAAATTATATTAGGACCTCCAAGGCTACACCATACCATAGGAGGGAGGAGGATAAATAACTATAAGGCTACACATACCATAGAGAGGGAGGAGGATAAATAACCTATAAGGCTACACATCCATAGAGAGGGAGGAGGAGAAATAACTATAGGCTACACATACCATAGAGAGGGAGGAGGATATAACTATAAGGCTAACATACCCATAGAGAGGAGGGAATAAATAACTATAAGGCTACACATCACCTAGCAGAGAGGGAGGAGGATAAATAACTATAAGGCTACACATACCATAGAGAGGGAGGAGGATAAATAACTATAAGGCTACACATACCATAGAGGGAGGAGGATACAATAATACTATAAGGCTACACCTACACCATAGAGAGGGAGAGATAAAAACTATAAGGCTACACATACCATAGAGAGGGAGGAGATAAATAACTATAAGGCTACACATACCATTAGAGAGGGAGGAGGATAATAATATAAGGCTCAACACATACCATAGAGAGGGAGGAGAGATAAATACATAAGGCTACACATACCATAGGAGGGAGGGTCAGCAGGATAACGGTAGGATATAAATAACTCTAAGGCTACACATACCATACGAGAGGGGAGGATATAAATAACTATAAGGCACATACCATAAGAGGGAGGAGGATAAATAACTATAAGGCTACACATACCATAGAGAGGGAGGAGGATAAATAATAACTATAAGGCTACACATACCATAGAGAGGGAGGAGGATATAAATAAAATATAAGGCATACACATACCATAGAGAGGAGGAGGATAAATAACTATAAGGCTACACAATACATAGTAGAGGGAGGAGGATAAATAACTATAAGGTTACACCATACATAGAGAGGGAGGAGGATAAAATCATACCTATAAGGCTACATCTCCCATACATAGAGAGGGAGGAGGATAAATAACTATAAGGCCCACACATACCATAGAGAGAGGGAGGAGGGATAAAATAACTATAAGGCTCCACACATAACCATAGAGAGGGAGGGAGGATAAATAACAAAGGCTACACATACCATAGAGAGGGAGGAGCGATTAAATACCTATAAGGATACAACCTACACATAGAGAGGGAGGAGGATAAATAACTATAAGGCTACATACATACCATAGAGAGGAGGAGGATAAATAATACTATTAAGGCTACACATCACAGAGAGAAGGGGGAAGGATAGGAAAACTAAATGAAGTAAATAGGACATGATAGGAGATAGGACATATATAGGACCAGCCAAGGAAAGAGGGAGGAGATAAATAACTATAAGGCCTACACATACCATAGAGAGGGAGGAGGATAAATAACTATAAGGCTACACATACCATAGAGAGGAGAGGATAAATAAATATAAGGCTACACATACCATAGAGAGGGAGGGGATAAATAACTATAAGGCTACACATTACCATAGAGAGGGAGGAGGATAAATAACTATAAGGCAAAAACTACACATAGCCGAGGGAGGAGGATAAATAACTATAAGGGCTACACATACCATAGAGAGGGGGATAATATACCTATAAGGCTACACATACATAGAGAGGGAGGAGGATAAATAACTATAAGGATACACATACCATAGAGAGGGAGGAGGATTACTATAAGGCTAACTACACATATGAGAGGGAGAGGATAAAAACTATTAGGCCAACCATACCATAGAGAGGGAGGAAATAAATAACTATAAGGCTACACATACCATAGAGAGGAGGAGGATAAATACTATAGGACAATACCATAAGGAGGAGGATGAAAATAACTATAAGGCTACACATACCATAGAGAGGGAGGGAGGAGGATAAATAACATATAGGCTACACATACCATAGAGAGGGAGGAGATAATAAATATAAGCTACACATACCATCCAGAGAGGGGAGGAGGATAAATAACTATAAGGCTACACATACATAGAGAGGGAGGAGGATAAATAAACTATAAGGCTACACATACCATAGAGAGGGAGAGGGATAAATAACTATAAGGCTACACATACCATAGAGGGGAGGAAGATAAATAACTATAAGGTACACATACCATAGAGAGGGAGGAGGGGGAGATAAATAACTATAAGGCTACACATACCATAGAGAGGGAGGAGGATAAATAACTATAAGGCTTACACATCATAGAGAGGAGAGGATGAAAATAACTATAGGCCACAACCCATACAGAGAGGGAGGAGGATAATACATATAAGGCACATATCCCCTAGAGGGGAGGAGTACAATAACTATAAGGCTACACATACCTCCATAGGGGGAGGAGGAGGATAAATAACTATAAGGCTACACATACCATAGAGAGGGAGGAGGTAAAATAACTATAAGGCTACACATACCATAGGAGGGAGGAGGTAAATAACTCACAGGTACACATACCATGAGGGGAGGAGGTAAATACACTATAAGGACTACACACTAACCTGTACCGAGGGGAGGAGGATAAATAACATAAGTGCTACACATACCATAGAGAGGGAGGAGGATAAATAACTATAAGGTACACATCTCCTAGAGAGGGAGGAGGATAAAATAACTATAAGGCTAACATACCATAGAGAGTGGAGGAGGATAAATAACTATAAGGCTAAACATACCAAGAGAGGGAGGAGGATAAATAACTATAAGGCTCACATACCATAGAGAGGGAGGAGGATAAATAACTATAAGGCTAAACATACCATAGAGAGGGAGGAGGGATAAAAACTATAAGGCTACACATACCATAGAGAGGGACGGAGGATAATAACTATAAGGCTACACATACCCATAGAGAGGGAGGATAAATATACTATAAGGCTACAACATACCATAGAGAGGGAGGAGGAAAAATACTATAAGGCTACTACATCTACCATAGAGAGGGAGGAGGATATAATAACTATAAGGCTACACATACCATAGAGAGGGAGGAGGATAAATAACTATAAGGCTACACATACCATAGAGAGGGGGAGGATAAATAATACTAAGGCTACACTACATAGAGAGGGAGGAGGAAATAAACTAATAAGGCTTACACATACCATAGAGAGGGAGGTAGGACTACCATATATACTATAAGGCTACTAACATACCCATAGAGGGAGGAGGATAAAAAACCTACACTTATTAAGGGCTCACACTACCATAGAGAGGGAGGAGGATAAATTAACTATAAGGCACACATACCATAGAGAGGGAGGAGGTATAAATAACTATAAGGCTACAATACCATGAGGAGGGAGGAGGATAAATAACTATAAGGCTACCATACCATAGAGAGGGAGGGCATTTTCGATACACATACTACTAAGGCTACACATTACCATAGAGAGGGAGGAGGTAAATAACTATAAGGACTACACATACCATAGAGAGGGAGGAGGATAAATAACTATAAGGCTACACTACCATAGGAGGGAGGAGGATAAATACTATAAGGCTACACATACCATAGAGAGGGAGGAGGATAAATAACTATAAGGCTACACATACCCTAGAGAGGGAGGATAAATAACTATAAGGGCTACACACTACCATAGAGAGGGAGGAGGATAAATATATAAGGCTACACATACCATAGAGAGGGAGGAGATAGAAGATAAAACTATAAGGCTACACATACCCTAGAGAGGGAGGAGGATAAAAACTATAAGGATACACTACCATAGAGAGGGGGAGATAAATAACTATAAGGTACACATACCATAGAGAGGGAGGAGGATAAATAACTATAAGGCTACACATACCCAGAGAGGGAGGAGGATAAATAACTATAAGGCTAACACATACCATAGAGAGGGAGGAGGATAAATAACTATAGGCTAACATACCATAGAGAGGGAGGAGGATAACTACTATAGAGCTACACATACCTAGAGAGGAGGATAAATAACTATAAGGCTACACATACCATAGAGAGGGAGGAGGTAAATAACTTAAGGCTACACATACCATAGAGAGGGAGGGGATAAATAACTATAAGGCTACACATACCATAGAGAGGGAGGAGGATAAATAACTATAAGGCTACACATACCATAGAGAAGGGAGGAGGATATAAATAACTATAAGGCTACACATACCATAGAGGGAGGAGGATAAATAACTATAAGGCTACACATACATAGAGAGGGAGGAGGAATAAATAATATAAGGCTACACATACCATAGGAGGGAGGAGGATAAAATAAATATAAGGCTACACATACCATAGAGAGGGAGGAGGATAAATAACTATAAGGCTACACATACCATAGAGAAGAGGAGGAAAATAACTATAAGGCTCAAAATACCATAGAGAGGGAGGATAAATAACTATAAGGCTACACATACCATAGAGGGGGGAGGATAAAATCTACTAAGGTACACCATACCCTAGAGAGGGGCGGATAAATAACTATAAGGCTACACATACCATCGAGAGGGAGGAGGATAACATAAACTATAGGCTAACTACCATAGAGAGGGAGGAGGATAAATAACTATAAGGCTACCACACCATCCAGTAGAGGAGGAGGATAAATAATATAAGGCTACACATACATAGAGAGGGAGGAGGTAATAAACTTAAGGCTACAATACCATAGAGAGGGAGGAACGATAATAATATAGGCTACACATACATAGAGAGGGAGGAAGAATAATAACTATAAGGCTACACTACACATACCATAGAGAGGGGGAGGTAAATAAATAACTATAAGGCTACACATACATAGAGAGGGAGGAGGATAAATAACTATAAGGTACACATACCATAGAGAGGGAGGAGATAATAACATAAGGCACACATACCAAGAGAGGGAGGAGGATAAAAAACTTAAGGCTCACATACCATAGAGAGGGAGGAGGGGCATAAATAACTATAAGGCTACACTGACATAGAGAGGGAGGGGATATAATAACTATAAGGCTACACACATACCATAGAGAGGGGGAGGATAAATAATATAAGGGCTACCTGATACATACCATAGAGAGGAGGAGGATAAACTAAACTTAAGGATACACATACCCATAGAGAGGGAGGGGATAACAAACCATTAGTGAAACACATTACAACTAGAGCCACATGGGAGGAGGATAAATATAACTTAAGGTATCAAATACCATAGGAGGCGGAGGATACCCATAACCACTATAAGGCTACACATACCATAGAGAGGGAGGAGGATAAATAACTATAAGGATACACATACCATAGAGAGGGGAGGAGGATAAATAACTATAAGGCTACACACTACCATAGAGAGGGAGGAGATAAATAACTATAAGGCTACACATACCATAGCGAGGGAGGAGGGGATTATGCCATAATCATATAAGGCTACTAACATACCATAGAGAGGGAGGAGGATAAATAACTATAAGGCTCAATACCATAGAGAGAGGGAGGATAAAACTATAAGGCTACCACATACCATAGAGAGGGAGGAGGATAAATAACTATAAGGCTACACATACCATGAGAAGGGAGGAGGATCTAAATAACTATAAGGCCACCATACCATAGAGAGGGAGGAGGATAACTAATCAAGGCTACACATACCATAGAGAGGGGGAGGATAAATAACATAAGGCTACACACCATAAGAGGGAGGAGGATAAAATAACTAGAAGGCTACACATACCATCAGAGAGGGAGGAGGATAAATAACTATAAGGCTACACATACCATAGAGAGGAGGATGAGGATAAATACACTCTACCTAAGGCCTAAACAGACCACTAGAGAGGGGAGGAGGAGAAATAACTATAAGGCTACACATAGCCATAGAGAGGGAGGAGGATAAATAACTATAAGGTACACCTACCTTGACTATGCAGCAGATTAGAAGTTATTAACTAAATTAATAATGGGAATAGGGGGCTTGACTTGCAGGCAGGATTAGACCACGTTATAACTAATTAATAAGGGAGATGAGAGGGGGTCTGATATCAGGAGATTAGACAAAGTTATAACTAAGATAATAGAGGAATGGCGCGGACTTGATAGCTATGCAGGCAGATTAGACACGTTATAACTAAATTAATAAGGGGAATTTAGGGATTTGAGGGCGAGGGCGGCTCCCTGTACAATAGGGGGTAAGTTTACATAGTGAGAACATTCAATACTGTGTCAGCTGATCCCAATGGTTTCCGTGGGCCGGGGGCAGTTGTTTATTTTATAGCTGGTGATGAGCCTGGAAAGACCAAATGGGAAGTGATAATTTGACAACCAGAAGGTGACAATGTGGAAGTGACGGGGAAGTGTTAATTACCCCATAACCACATGGGATTTCCATCTGTATCTGTCACATCCCTGAGATCATTTGGATCTAAAGCCTCGTACACACGTTGGATCATTTCCGTACGATGCGGCGGACGAACATTTAGCGACATTATCGTTAATCCTCATGATTGAAACGCCATCTGTACACACAGTAACAATAGTCCCCACGATAGTCGTTAGATGTAGACGTTCGTACGTAACGTAACGTTTGTATCTTCGCACAATTCCGATAGCAGCGCACGCGCCTTTTATATATTTTCCGTAGAACGTTACCGATAATCTGCCGACCGTGTACAAATATCCGATAATCGGCAGAACCAATCCGCCAGGCTGATCGTCAAAAAAGCCGACATTAGTCGCTGGTCGTTGGTCTTTGATGGTCGTTGATGGTATATTTCCGTGCGAATATCGTGCGATTGCTCGTTCGTCGGCTGCATCGTACGACAATTATCCAACGTGTGTGCGAGCTTTAACTCATGTAGAGAAAGTTACAAACACGGCGAGTCTGATTGGCCCAGGAAGGGGTTGAAAAACCCAAATCCAATAAGAAACTGAGCCAGTTCCTGCCCAACCTACTGCCACAGACACCTGCAGGTAGGTACAGACGTGCGATTGCCCACAAAAGCCCGACTACACAACAAACTGCAGTTTCGGGCAACAATTAATTTGTTAAATGGCAGTTGGTCGAGTATCATTATATAGTTAGATAGTTAGTTAGTTATGACAGGTGCAACAAACTCAGCCGCGGGCCCAACAGGACACCAATGATTTAATAATCTCATATATACAAAACAATCAGCACCGTGTACTATGGAGGTTCCTGACCCCTTGCCGTTATATGGAGGTCCCTGACCCCTTGCCGTTATATGGAGGTCCCTGACCCCTTGCTGTTATATGGAGGTCCCTGACCCCTTGCTGTTATATGGAGGTCCCTGACCCCTTGCTATTATATGGAGGTCCCTGACCCCTTGCTGTTATATGGTGGTCCCTGTCCCCTTGCTGTTATATGGAGGTCCCTGTCCCCTTGCTGTTATATGCGAGTGGTCGTCCCGACCCCTTTTGTTTATGGTGGTCCCTGTCCCCTTGCTGTTATATGGAGGTCCCTGACCCCTTGCTGTTCTATGGAGGTCCCTGCCCTTGCTGTTATATGGAGGTCCCTGACCCCTTGCGTTATATGGAGGTCCCTGACCCTTGCCTTATATGGAGTCCCTGACCCTTGCTGTTTATACTGAGGTCCCTGGCCCCTTGCTGTTATACGGAGGTCCCTGACCCCTTGATTTTATACGGAGGTCCCTGACCCCTTGCGTTATATGGAGGTCCCTGACCCTTGCTGTTATATGGGGTCCCTGACCCCTTGCGTGTATATGGTGGTCCTTGACCCCTTGCTGTTATATGGAGGTCCCTGACCCCTTGCTGTTATATGGAGGTCCGCTGACCCCTTGCTGGTATATGGAGGTCCCTGACCCTTTCCTGTCAATGGAGGTCTCTGACCCCTTGCGTCATAGGAGGTCCCTGACCCCTTGCTGTTATATGGAGGTCCCTGACCCCTTGCTGGTATATGGGGTCCCTGACCCTTTCCTGTCATATGGAGGTCTCTGACCCCTTGCTGTCATATGGAGGTCCCTGACCCCTTGCTGTTATGAGGTCCCTGACCCTTTGCTGTCATATGGAGGTCCCTGACCCTTGCTGCATAGGAGGTCCCTGACCCCTTGCTGTTATATGGAGGTCCTGACCCCTTGCTGTATATGGAAGTCCCTGACCCCATGCCTGTTTATGGAGGTCCCTGACCCCTTGCTGTTATATGGAGGGTCCCTGACCCCTTGCTGTTATATGGAGGGTCCCTGACCCCTTGCTGTTATATGGAGGTCCCTGACCCTGCTGTTATATGGAAGTCCCTGACCCATGCTGTTATATGGAGGGTCCCTGCCCCCTTGATGTTATATGAGGTCCCTGACCCTTGCTGTTTAGGAGGGTCCCTGACCCCTTGCTGTTATATGGAGGTCCCTGACCCCTTGCTGTTATATGGAGGTCCCTGACCCCTTGCTGTTATATAGAGGCCCCTGACCCTTTGCTGTCATATGGAGGCTGACCCCTTGCTGTATTTGGAGGTCCCTGACCCCTTGCTTGGTATATGGGTCCCTGACCCCTTGCTGTTATATGAGTCCCTGACCCTTTGCTTTCTATGGAGTCCCTGACCCCTTGCTGTTATATGGAGCGTCCTGACCCCTTGCTGTCATATGGAGGTCCCTGACCCCTTGCTGTCATATGGAGGTCCCTGACCCCTTGCTGTCATATGGAGGTCCCTGACCCCTTGCTGGTATATGGAGTCCCTGACCCCTTGCTGTTAATGGAGGTCCCTGACCCTCTGGTATAGGAGGCCCTGACCCCTTGCGTTATATGGAGGTCCCTGACCCCTTGCTGTTATATGGAGGTCCCTGACCCCTTGCTGTTATAGGAGGTCCCTGACCCCTTGCTGTATATGGAGTCCCTAACCCTTTGGTTTATGGAGGTCCCTGACCCCTTGCTGTCATATGGAGGTCCTGACCCTTTGCTGTTATATGGAGGTCCAGATTACCATGACCTGGATGATGAATCTTACAGATATACCTGACCTGGATGAATGAATATTACAGATATACCATGACCTGGATGATGAATATACATATACGTGACTGGATGATGATATTACAGATATACCTTGACCTGGATGGATAATATACATGTAACCGTACCTGGATGGATGAATACTACAGATATACCATACCTGATGGATGAATACGATCTGCTGATGATAATATACAGATTACGTGACCTGGATGGATGAATATACAGATACCGTGACCTGGATGGATGAATATTACGATATACGTGACCTGGATGGATGAATATTACAGTATACCGTGACCTGGATGGATGAATATTCAGATAACCGGTAGGATGAATATTACAGATATACCGTGACCTGGAGGATGAATATTACAGATATACCGTGACCTGGATAGATGAATATACAGATATACCGTGACCGGATGGATGAATATTACAGATATACCGTGACCTGGATGGATATTCACAGATATACCGTGACCTGGATGATGAATATTACAGATATACGTGACCTGGATGAATATTACAGATATACCGTGACCTGGATGGATGAATATTACAGATATACCGTGACCTGGATGGAGTAATATTCAGATATACCGTGACCTGGATGGATGAATATTACAGATATACCGTGACCTGATGGATGTATTACAGATATACCGTGACCTGGAGGATGATATTACAATATACCGTACCGGATATGAATTACAGATTACCGTGACCTGGATGGATGAATATTACAGATATACCATGACCTGGATGGATGAATTTACAGATATACCGTGATCCTGGATGAATGAATATTACAGATATACCGTGTCCTGGATGAAATAATTTACAGATATACATGACCTGGATGGATGAATATACATATATACCGTGACCTGATGGATGAATATTACAGATATACCGTGACCTGGATGGATGAATATTACAGATATACCGTGACCTGGATAAATATTACAGATATACCGTGACCTGGATGAATATTACAGATATACCGTGACCTGGATGGATGAATATTACAGATATACCGTGACCTGGATGGATGAATATTACAGATATACCGTCACCTGATGGATGAATATACAGATATACCGTGACCTGGATGGATGAATATTCAGATATACCATGACCTGGATGGATGAATATTACAGATATACCGTGACCTGGATGGATGAATATTACAGAACACTGACCTGGTGGATGATTTACAGATATACCGTGACCTGGATGGATGAATATTACAGATATACCGTGACCTGGATGATGAATATTACAGAATACCATGACCTGGATGGATGAATATTACAGATATACCGGACCTGGATGGATGAATATTACAGATTACCGTGACCTGATGGATGAATATACAGATATACCGTGACCTGGATGATGAATATTACAGATATACCGTGACCTGGATGATATATTACAGATATAACCTTGACCTGGATGGATGAATATTACAGATATACCGTGACCTGATGATGAATATTACAGATATACCGTGACCTGGATGGATGAATATTACAGATATACCGTGACCTGGATGATGAATATTACAGATATACCGTGACCTGGATGATGAATATTACGATATACCGTGACCTGGATGGATGAATATTACAGATATACCGTGACCTGGATAAATAATTTACAGATATACCGTGACCTGGATGGATGAATATTACAGATATAACGTGACCTGGATGAATGAATATTACTGATATACCGTGACCTGGATGGATGAATATTACAGATATACCGATGACCTGGATGATGAATATTACAGATATACCGTCACTGATGGATGAATATTACAGATATACCGTGACCTGGATGGATGAATATTACAGATATACCGTGACCTGGATGGATGAATATTACAGATATACCATGACCTGGATGGATGAATATTACAGATATACCAGACCTGGATGGATGAATATTACAGTATACTGTGACCTGGATGGTGAATATTACAGATATACCATGACCTGGATGGATGAATATTACAGATATACCGTGACCTGGATGAATATATACAGATATACCGTGACCTGGATGGATGAATATTACAGATATACCGTGACCTGGATGGATGAATATTACATATACCGTGACCATGGGGATGAATATTACAGATATACTGTGACCTGGATGGATGAATATTACAGATATACCATGACCTGGATGGATGAATATCAGATATACCGTGACCTGGATGATATAAATATACCGTGACCTGGATGGATAATATTACAGATATACCGTGACCTGGATGGATGAATATTACAGATATACGTGACCTGGATGGATGAATATTACAGATAACTGTGACCTGGATGGATGAATATTACGATATACCGTGACCTGGATGGATGAATATTACAGATATACCGTGACCTGGATGGATGATATTCAGATATACCGTGACCTGGATGGATGAATATACAGATATACCGTGACCTGGATGGATGATATTACAGATATTCGTGACCTGGATGGATGGATATTACAGATATACCGTGACCTGGATGGATGAATATTACAGATATACCGTGACCTGGATGGATGAATATTACAGATATACCGTGACCTGGATGGATGGATATTACAGATATACCATGACCTGGATGGATGAATTACCAGATATCGTGACCTGATGGATGAATATTACAGATATACCGTGACCTGGATGGATGAATATTACAGATATACCATGACCTGGATGGATGAATATTACAGATATACCGTGACCTGGATGAATATTACAGATATACCGTGACCTGGATGGATGAATATTACAGATATACCATGACCTGGATGGATGAATATTACAGATATACCGTGACCTGAGGATAATATTACAGATAACCATACCTGGATGGATGACTATTACGATATACCTGACCTGGATGGATGAATATTACAGATTACCAGACCTGGATGAATGAATATTACAAGATATACCGTGACCTGAGGATGAAATTACAGATATACCGTGACCTGGATGGATAATATTACAGATATACCGTGACCTGGATGGATGAATATTACAGATATACCGTGACCTGGATGGATGAATATTACAGATATACCATGACCTGGATGGATGAATATTACAGATATACCGGACCCGATGGATGAATATTACAGATATAACCGTGACCCGGATGGATGAATATTACAGATATACCGTGACCGGATGGAATATTACAGATATACCTGACCCGGATGGATGAATATTACAGATATACCGTGACCTGGATGGATGAATATTACAGATATACCGTGACCTGGATGGATGAATATTACAGATATACCGTGACCTGGATGGATGAATATTACAGATATACCGTGACCTGGATGGTGAATATTACAGATATACCGTGACCTGGATGGATGAATATTACAGATATACCGTGACCTGGATGGATGAATATTACAGATTACCGTGACCTGGATAGATGAATATTACAGAATAACCGTGACCTGGATGGATGAATATACAGATATACCTTGACCTGGATATGAATATTACAGATATACCGTGACCCTGGATGATGAATATTACGATATACCGTGACTGGATGGATGAATATTACAGATATCCGTGACCTGATGGATGAATATTACAGATATACCGTGACCTGATGGATGAATATTCAGATATACCGTGACCTGGATGGATGAATATTATATACTGACCCGGATGGATGAATATTCAGATATACCGTGACCTGGATGGATGAATATTACAGATATACCGTGACCTGGATGATGAATATTACAGATATACCGTGACCTGGATGGATGAATATTACAGATATACCATGACCTGGATGAATGAATATTACAGATATACCATGACCTGGATGGATGAATATTACAGATATACCATGACCTGGATGGATGAATATTACAGATAGACCGTGACCTGGATGATGAATATTACAGATAGACCGTGACCTGGATGAATGAATATTACAGATATACCGTGACCTGGATGGATGAATATTACAGATATACCGTGACCTGGATGGATGAATATTACAGATATACCATGACCTGGATGGATGAATATTACAGATATACCATGACCTGATGGATGAATATTACAGATATACCATAACCTGGATGGATGAATATTACAGATATACCGTGACCTGGATGGATGAATATTACAGATATACCATAACCTGGATGGATGAATATTACAGATATACCATGACCTGGATGGATGAATATTACAGATATACCATGACCTGGATGGATGAATATTACAGATACCATGACCAGAAAAAAGGAGAATGGGATGATGATATTACAGATAAACCATGACCTGGATGGATGAATATTACAGATATACCATGACCTGGATGGATGAATATTACAGATATACCATGACCTGGATGGATGAATATTACAGATTACCATGACCTGGATGGATGATATTACAGATATAACCATAACCTGGATGGATGAATATTACAGATATACCGTGACCTGGATGGTGAATATTACAGATATACCATGACCTGAGATGAAATATTACAGATATACCGTACTGGATTGAGATATTACAGATATACCGTGACCTGGATGGATGAATATTACAGATATACCATGACCTGGATGGATGAATATTACAGATATACCGTGACCTGGAGGATGAAATTACATATAGACATGACCTTGATGGATGAATATTCAGATACATACGCGTGAACCTGGATGGATGAATATTACAGATATACCGTGACCTGGATGGATGAATATTAGATATACAGTGACCCGGTTGGGGGTTTATATAATAATTCAGTCTGTTCCCGATAAACTGGGAAGTTATTATTATTTGGGCCATTGAACACTTGGTATTTCCATTAGAGGAAGTTGCTGATCCCTTGTAGTTCCCAGTGGACATTGTTACATTGTTACTGAGGCTCCTGTGTCTGTCCCACTGTCTATATTGGACCAGTCCCCGTACCCCAGTTAAAGTGATACGCACCCCTGGCAGTGTAAGGGTTACTGAGCACTAATCGCACATCTAGGCCCCTTATTGGCGCCCATTCAGTTGGTCCATCCAGCTCTTGGCTCCATTCTCCACTTTCTCCCCGATTACACATTCCTGGATCCTCTGGATATTTCCAGGGAATTGACTGGACAGGGAGACGGGGGGTTTAATGTAAATCTCCCCCCATTCAACCCAACCAATCGCCCGAGAGATCTGAATTGGATTGTGTCTGTGTGTGTGTTGTCCCTGGTTCTCTGCCAGGATAGAAACTTACTGTCTACAACCCCCTTTGTTCCTGCAGATTGTAGACAGGGGAGGTGGGGATTGGGGATAAGTTAATGACTCACAGATGTTTCCCTTTACAGTTTGAGGTTCTCTCCATCCCAACAGACACACAAAGACTTTCATTCATCGGATCAGGAGCCACAGGAATCAGTGGGACCCCAAGATCCAGGAGATTTCGGTAAGTGGGGGGCCACTGGGGGGGCCAATTCAGATTGCAGGGAAACAGGAGGGAATTGGATTCCTATCATATTCCCCACATACCCCTTCATCCTCCATTAGTGCGCTAACCCTACAGTGTTATTGGGGGGAAAACCAAGGCTGTCTATATATTGGCTACTGGAGGATGCTGGGAGTTGTGGTCCAGATGTTACACACCTCTGGCCTAGGACCTGTCAGTACTAAAGTGTGTAATATATGTGTTTGTATGTGTGTGTGTATTTGTATAAGTGTGTGTGTATTTGTTTGTACACATGTTTGTGTATTTTATGTGTTTGTACATGTGTGTGTACATATGTATTTGTGCATGTGTGTATATGTGTGTACATATTTGTGTATTTGTACATATGTGTGTGTGTGTGTTTGTACATGTATGTGTTTTTTACATACATGTGTGTTTGTACATATGCGTGTACATATATGTGTGTGTTTGCACATGTGTGTGTCTGTGTGTTTGTACATATATATAATATATATGTGTGTGTACATGTATGTGTGTGTTTGTACATATATGTGTGTGTTTTTACATATTTGTGTTTGTTTGTACATGTGTGTATACATGTATGTGTGTTTGTACATATGTGTGTGTGCACATTTATGTGTGTGTGTACATGTATGTGTGTTTGTACATATGTCTGTGTTTGTACATATATGTGTGCGTGTGTGTTGGGGACAGGTAAATGGTCAGAATTTCCTTCATTAGAGAACATTTCACTCTGGTTTACAGATGGTTGTGATGAGTTTTGTCCTGTCAGGTGCTGCTGGGAAATGTAGTTTACAAGGCTGTGAAAGGCCCTAATGACCCAGCAGGGGGTTCTGGGAAAGGTGGGGGATAACCAGCTAAAAACAACACATGGAATTCACATCCTCTGATCCTTTTGTCTGTGACCAGGAATGTTACACGTAGCAGATTATTTACCCCACAGGGTCCACGGTCAGACCCCCAGGTACACTCCATAGTCACATGACATGTTACATGACCCTCCATGTCAGTCCATGTGAACTCAAAGAAACTAGTGGGAGGTAATGACAAGTCTAGAGAATGGCAAGTAACCAATCAAGAGACAGCATGAAACAGGCCTATTGGGTTTAGGGGATCCAGGAAACCATGTGTAGCCCCTGTATGTGTCGTGTAGCCCCCTGTATGTGTCGTGTAGCCCCCGTATGTGTCGTGTAGCCCCCTGTATGTGTCGTGTAGCCCCTGTATGTGTCGTGTAGCCCCCTGTATGTGTCGTGTAGCGCCCCCTGTATGTGTCGTGTAGCCCCCCTGTATGTGTCGTGTAGCCCCCTGCTGTTTGTAGCCCCCTGCCAATGTGTCGTGTAGCCCCCTGCATGTGTCCTGTGTAGCCCCCTGCATGTGTCGTGTACCCCCTGCATGTGTCTTAAGCCCCCTGCATGTGTCGTGTAGCCCCCTGCATATGTTTCGTGTAGCCCCCTGCATGTGTCGTGTAGCCCCCTGCCATGTGTCGTGTAGCCCCCTGCAATGTGTCGTGTAGCCCCCTGGCATGTGTCGTGTAGCCCCCTGCATGTGTCCGTGTACCCCCTGCATGTGTCGTGTAGCCCCCTGCATGTGTCGTGTAGCCCCCTGCATTTGTCGTGTAGCCCCCTGCATTGTGTCGTGTGTCGTGTAGCCCCCTGTATGTGTCGTGTAGCACCCAGTGAAAAGACAATTGCAGTCACATTTACACGTTGAGGATACGGCAGAGATACTGTTAATATTTGTAGGATTTGCCTAAATGTTAATCTTCAAGATAAAATAAAATTTCTTCCAGGTTTATAACCCAGACATCCCAGATTCGCATGTTGTGTCATTCTTTCTAAGTGATGTCTTTACAGAGATACAGCATTAAAAAGTTTGTCTACTGGGAAGAAAGATGAAGACTCTAGTGTCCGCCTCCTTTCCTGGCTTATGGCTCTGGACATGCTCAGAGCAGCTCTCAATTAGCTACATTGTATTTATTTATTCATCCTTTGGTACAATAACTTGTTTGCCAGTAGGTGGTGCTGTTTTATAGCAGGAAGTAGGTATATAATTTGGAAGAATAAGGGTAACAAGGATGGAACAGCATCGCCACCATAATATGAATTGCGTTTTGTTCCAATCGATTTTTGGATATTGGATTAAGGCTCCTTCCTTTATGAGCATTGAACTGTAGCCTGTGAGTGATGCCATTGGTCTCTGCACCCACAATCCTTTGCTGAACCAGGTTACATCTATTAGCAGACAGAAAGGGGGCAGTGCTGAGCAATAGGCTTAGTTATTTAAAGGACCATTTATCTCCAAGTGTCCCATTGATTACAAGATCCATATGGGAGTCGGTTTATTAAAGGGACAGTGCAGGGGGGGTTGGTGCCAGCTGCTAGCCTGGATCTCTAGGTTTTAGTCTGACTCATTTCCCCTGTGGGCCCCTCACTCCTGTTCAAAGTCGTGTTCTGAGTGTGACGGATCATTGGCAGACGCCCAGTGTGTGGGGCCCGGTGGGAAAGAACAGACTGTGTGTGGATGACATTGTGTGTGCAGTATGGCCGCACCAGCACATATTAAGGGATTCTCTACCAATGTTCTAATCACTCTCATTTTGTTTCCCCCAGAGCCTGTCCTGGTTCCTCCTATCTGACACTATGAAGCCCATTTGTCTGCTCGTCCTGTGTTTTCATGGTGAGTTTGGATTATAAACCAGTGAAGAACCTGGCGCGAGTACAGCACTGCCCCCTAGGGGATTCCCAACAGCCAATAACTGTTCTCCCTGTAGGGCATAGCATCTGCGCCATTGACCCAATAAACACAGCCTGGACCAGAGATTATCCAATCACATTCAGCCTCCTGTGATGGCAGTTGAGATGCTCTGTAGGAATTGCCCCACAGGTGGTGTTATTGGAAACAACAGCACCCCAGGCTGCTAGGTTTGGGGTAAATATAGAGTTAGGCTTTGTTCACGCTGCTGTGGGTGCTGTAACACGTATGATGAAGCACATGTATGTATATGGATTATAATTCGTTGTTCGTTACTGTTCGTTTTCTTTGCAAAGGAATCACACTTGTGATTGTAGAAACATTGAATACGAATGGTGTAATAAGTGTTATTAGGGTATTTTATCCACAGTCCCATTGACTTCTTTTGGTGTCCACAATGTGTAAAAATACACGTAGCTCTGGGTTATCGCAGTGAATTGACTGGTAGGAACAGGACACCTCGTATTAAATTATCATGTAACATACTACAGCGAGCCCTTCAATATAAGATCCAATTCACTTCATTATCCTCCCCCTGTAGCTCTGTTTCTGTATGTACCTGTTAAAGGGGAATGTTGGAGGGTATGTGTATCTATAAGTGTAACTATTAAAGGGGTAATGTTGGAGGGTATGTGTATCTATAAGTGTAACTATTAAAGGGGGAATGTTGGAGGGTATGTGTATATATAAGTGTAACTATTAAAGGGGGAATGTTGGAGGGTATGTGTATCTATAAGTGTAACTATTATAGGGGGAATGTTGGAGGGTATGTGTTTCTATAAGTATAACTATTAAAGGGGGAATGTTGGAGGGTATGTGTTTCTATAAGTGTAACTATTAAAGGGGAATGTTGGAGGGTATGTGTATCTATAAGTGTCCGTTTTAAAGGGGGGTGTTTGTGGGTATCAGGGTTATGTACTATTATATGCTATCGCAGATCGTGTGAGCAACGTACATACGATTTGCGTGTGTAGCCACATGTCAGTGTTTTGCGTTGTATTTTTATGGTAGTGTGGTAAATAATACGTTGTTTTTATGTTAATGTGTCACCTTGACAATGAACAGATTGTGACATTGGTGCATTATAAAGGTAATTGGAGGGTGAATGAATATTATAGATGAATGATATAAATTTGCTATTATGGGAAGTTCCCATCCTTCCTGTTTCCCTGTCACCTGGGGCTTCTCTATTCAAATTGTTTTGTGGGTTTATTCGCCCTTTGACCATTTACTGTTTTTCTCTACAGGGATATTTGCTCAGCAATCTGAAGCGGACACTCTCTTTCCTTATGAAAGTGCAACAGGTAAGTGTGTTTAGATGGGGCCAAACTGTAACTCTCAACCATTGACAGCAAAACGTTTTATAAACCAGACAATGGGCCATATTTATAAAGGTGCGCTGTGGCTTTTTATTTACGATTTATTTAAACGATCATTCATGTAAAATCGCTATTGTAAATTAATGATCGTTTAAATAAATGACAATTACGGTAATGAATCGTAAACGTATGATTTCCGTAAATGTGCGAAATATTGCCCAATGTTGGATCTATTATGAAATCTCTGGGATTTACGGTCGGTCATATAGATTTGGAATCAATATATGGGGGAAACATATAGATTCAATTTTCTGCCTTTACTTCCCCTTTGATTTTCATTCATTCATTACTTTCTGGTCCCACAAGGGCAGTTAAGGGCGTAGCTGTTAACGCTTTGTCTGTCTTTTTTTTCTAGATATCGCAAATTATTATTATTACGATGGCGGTAAGTTATGAAAAAAAAAATTTTCCACCAACTTGGAATTATAAACACCGTTACTATTTGTGGTTGAGGGTATTTGGGACTGTCCCTTTAAAAGCGGCCATATTGGAATGTGACAAGTGAACATCTGTCTCCCAATCACTGCTTATGTCTTATCCTTTCCGGTTTCTATAGGGGTGGGGGGTTGATCTCAGTAGAAGGAACCAGATGAGTTTATTTATAGCCAATGAATTAAAAAAATCTACAATTTCCCATCATTCTCTGTGCTTCTTGAGAAGGACAAGGTCACATGATTTCTTGTCCTGTGAAGGTCAATTGCAAAATCGTTATCGATGAGCGGCTTATGATGCAGCTGATGATGCTCTGTCCCACCAGTGAGCATGCTCCAACCTCAAACTTGACAGTAGACCCCAAATTCTGGTGATGTCACAGATCACAGTACTAGCAGGAAACGTCACCCTTTACACTGCTGTAACGTTGGCTAGACTGCAGCTAGAAGCATGGTCCTGGTGTCATTGTATCATTTTATAGGGTTAGTGTTGTATGAAGACCACAGTTCCCCATTAATATGCTCAGGGTTTCCTGTCCCTTTAAGAATGATATTGTGTTTATTGACATACAAGCAATGAAGCGGATCCATTACTGGCGCTAAGACTTCTCTCTATGTCTCCTTCTTGGCTCCAGGAATTGCAGGACCAGATGTTTCGTGATGGTTGTATTGAGATTTCACATTTTCTGGGACCCTAGTGACAGTTTGGCTGTAATATCGATACAGGTTTAGCTTTCCCTTTCCAAAAACCGAATGTAATTTAACAAGAGGAATAAAATCATTTTACCGACTCGCAGCCCTGAAACTGTGAATTACAATGATGTACAACTCATCCCTCCAACACTATCCACACCAGACCGCATTGGCCCCCAATCCCATGTATGGGGAGACCCCCAATGTCAGGTCTCAATGCGGGGGGCTGTCTAGAGAGGAATAGTATGTATAGAGTATATTCAATCAACCCCCCTCCTGTGATCTCATTGGATCAGACGATAGCGATTGTATAAAAACTCACAGCCTGATCAATACATGCGACTGAAGTTTTGGTTACTCGGCCTTTGTGTCTAACGCGCAGTTACCGTGCGTTTGCGCTGCGATTCCGCCAATAGGCTGTTTTTGGAGCGCATGCTATTTGCAAAAAATGGCGATCACATGCGCTCCAAAAACTGATCGTGACGCTCACAGTTTGGCCACCCACATTGTGTTAGACTGGCACGTGGTTATCCCAGGCTAACGGATCGGAAAATGCACAAAGAAGAAACGCCTTAGTGTGGCCCTTATACAAGGAGAGGAACTTTCAGCGTCTACCAGGGGAACAGACCCGACAACTGCAGGGGGCCATATATTCCATATATGACAGATAGAATCTCCTCCAATAAAACCTCTAAATGAACCATCATAGTGATTCCTGGTGACTGTCCGCATCGCTGTCTTAAGGGGTTAAAGTCATGGTAACCGATTGTAAATCCGTTTAACCCCTAGGTTGCTGTGGCTGTAAGGGGGGGGGGGGGCTCTGGGCGAATCTCCCTGTGTTAATGGGAGGGGGAGCAAGTGTGAAAGTAACTGTGAGGCTTGTGGTAATATAATATTTGACTTTACACAGGTGTATATTTGGATGGGAATCACATAGGAAGTAGTGATGGCCCAGTTCGCGGATCCGAACCGCGGATTCCCCTCATTCGCGAACGGCGGATATCGCGGATTTTCCGGATTTCCGCCTTCCGAACTTTCCGAGCCGCGTTTTCGGAAATTTTTCAAATTACGAGGATTTCTCGTATTTTCGAAAATGCGGGAAATACGTATTTTTGAAGAATTTTTTTATTTTAATGGGTTTTAATGGGTCCGCTCGCGGATTTTCGAATTTTTTCGAAAATCCGCGGATCCTCGAGTGGACCGGATTTTGTAAAGTTCTGTAAAGTTCGGACATCTCTGATAGGAAGTGATATATTGTTCTAATTCATTTCTTGGCTTAAAGGGGGAAAAAGAAAGTTTGTGTCCTGATTGTTAAATTGAAGAACGAGGGGTAAGACAAGCTCCCTTCACCTCCCGTTCTTCAATAAAACTAAATGGGCCATCTTTATTTTTCAGTGGAGTTCCCCTTTAAATCCACAAAATGTGTTTGAGCCTAAACTTTACCATTAAGATCCTTTGAATTTTAACACATTTTTGTTATAATAAAAGGTTATAAAGCCATTGGGATTTACAGCTGCATCATGGGAACCAAATGCTCTCAACCCAAAGCCTGATCCCTATTTAATATGCAGAATATCTGTCCAATGGAAATGTAGTGACGGGTCTTTAATTCTGTGCAGATACAACTGGTTCCTTCAATCAACCCGAGCAATTTCATCAGCCAAACCAACAGCAACTGCAACTGATCCCTAACGGACATGAACCACAACAACAGCAAAGACAACAACAGCAAGTGATCATCCCACTGCCAACCATGGGTAACACTCACTGATATACACAGATACACCCTGATTATAACTGATACACACCCTGATTATAACTGATACACACCCTGATTATAACTGATACACACCCTGATTATAACTGATATACACCCTGATTATAACTGATATACACCCTGATTATAACTAATACACACCCTGATTATAACTGATACACACCCTGATTATAACTGATACACACCCTGATTATAACTGATATACACCCTGATTATAACTGATACACACCCTGATTATAACTGATATACACCCTGATTATAACCGATATACACAGATACACCCTGATTATAACTGATATTCACCCTGATTATAACTGATTATACACAGATAAACCCTGATTATAACTGATTATAACTGATATACACCCTGATTATAACTGATATAAGTGGGATTACGGAGCTGTGAGGGTTCAATTTAAAAATGTGTGGGATTACGGCAAGCTGTGAGGGTTCATTTTAAACCGCATGGGATCCGGCAGTGTGAGGGTTCAATTTAAACTGCATGGGAACGGCAGCTGTGAGTGGCCAAATTCAGGCGTTTTGTGTGCCGGTGAAACGTCAGTAAGTATCCCAGCCCTGTATGGGTAAGTCCACGCTGGGGTATTTAGTTTAGATTCGTTAGTTGTAATGAAGTGCCTTAATCTCCATTAAACAAGATTACATTAATATAATTAGACTTCCACTCCTGGCTAGTTAATGGTTTAATGGGATTTAATGGAATCACCTGTCGGGGTCCCTTTGTCATTTTGCAGCGTCTATTTCATTAAAGGGAAGAGAAAATGTGCCATAAAGTTCTGTAACATAAGCTGTGAATTTACCTAATGTGTGAGTTTAGTGCAAGGTGGAGCTGCCACTGGGATTTCCCTATTGTATACAAGTCCACTATTTCAATCTCATTGTGCTCAGTATGAAAACCCTTCCAGTGGATGACACTATAGGGGGTCCAGACCACCATCCCCCTTAGAGATGTGATAGTGTAAAGGGCCTTGCTAGGACAAGCAATTAGAACCACAAATTGGAGCACCTATAATCCTCTAATCTCATCTGTCCGTGTGTGTCTGGGACCTTTATCCAATCACAATGATTTTCTACTGTTACTTATTTTTATACTTTTTATAAAATTGACCTTTATTCCTCGTCTTGGTCTTTAAACACGTTTTCACCACGAGAGAAGTCGGATCCACCCACAGCAGGCCAGGCTTATTATCTTTAATGGTGGCGGAATCTGTCAGTCCTGCAAACAAAAGGCCGACAAAAGGCTCTCAATCTGGTGCTTTCTGTAGCAGCACTTATGACAGTCACCAGCAGGGTGACTGAGAATGTTGGGAGATGTAGTTCAGCTTTAAATCTGAACAATGCAGAGAGGGTCTTGGCTCATTGGGCCCTATTTATAAAAGATCGTATCGTAAAATACCGATCGTTATCGTAAAATAACGACGGGTTTTTACGATAACGACCGTTATTTACCGATAACGACCGTTATTTACCGATAACGACCATATTTACCGATACCGTTAAATACCGGTCGTATCGGTAAATACCGGTCTTATTTACCGTAACGACCGGTATTTAACGATATCGGTAACTAACGATCGTTATCGGTAAAACGCCGTATCGGTAAAAACGGTCGTTATCGGTAAAAAAACCCGGTCGTTATTTTACGATAACGATACCGACTTTTATAAAATAGGGCCCATTGTCCTGGCAGTGAAACATCTGACATTACAGTTATTATTTAATAATCTGCACTGACAATCAGATGTTATCAAAGGTTTTCCAGCTGTAACAAGAGAACATCTGATTGGTGGAGGCAAATTTAAAGCTCAGGCAAATTTTTGTACCTCTGTGTGTGTTCCAGTCTCTGTGATGAGGGATAAATAACAATAAAAACAACTGATTAAAACTAGATTCATGTTATTATTATATTATAGTCCTGTATAACTCAGTCTGTGTCCTGTACCTTTATATAGACACAGAACTCCTCAGTGACTTCTAATATCCCTTATTATTTACAGTAGGGGATACATTATCCTAATAAAACATGAGTGATACCCAAGTTCCCTGTATAACTCAGTCTGGTCCTTGTTCCTTTATATAGACACAGAACTCCTCAGTACTTCTAATATCCTTATTATTACAGTAGGGGATAATTATCCCTTATCAATAATGAGTGGGTACCCAGAGTTCCCTGTATAAACTCCGTCTGGTCCTTGTACCTTTAGATAGACACAGAACTCCTCAGTACTTCCAATATCCTTATAATTTACAGTAGGGGTACATTATCCTATAATACATTAGTGGTACCAGAGTTTCCTGGATAACTCAATCTGTGTCCTTGTACCTTTATATGGTCAACAGAACTCCTCAGTGACTTCTAATATCCTTTAATTTACAGTAGGGGATAATTTCCCTTATAATAATGAGTGGTACCCAGATTCCTGTATACTCAGTCTGTGTCCTTGTACCTTATTAGACACAGAACTCCTCAGTGCTTCTAATATCCTTATAATTTACAGTAGGGATACCATTATCCTTATAATACATGAGTGGGTACCCAGAGTTCCCTGTATACTCAGTCTCTGTCCTTGTACCTTTTTATGGAAACAGAAACTCCTCAGTGACTTCTAATATCTCTTAAATTTACAGTTAGGGGATACATTATCCTTATAATACATGAGTCGTACCAGAGTTCCCTGTATAACAGTTGTGTCCTTACCTTTATATGGACACAAACTCCTCAGTGACTTCTAATACCCGTAAATTTACAGTAGGGATACATATCCCTTATTACATGAGTGGTACCCAGAGTCCTGTTAATTCAGTTGTGTGTGTACCTTTATATGGACACAGAATCTCAGGTGCTAATATCCTTAAATTTACGGTAGGGGATACATTATCCTTATAATACATGAATGGTACCCAGAGTTCCTGTATAAATCAGTCTGTGTCCTTGTACCTTTATAGACACAGAAACTCCTCAGTGACTTCTAATATCCTTATAATTTACAGTAGGGTATCATTATCCTTATTTAATACATGGCGGGTACCCAGAGTTCCCCTGTATAAATCAGTCTGTGTCCTTACCTTTATATGGACACAGAACTCCTCAGTGACTTCTAATATCCTTATATTTTACAGTAGGGGATACATTCCCTTATAATACATGAGTGGTACCCAGGGGTCCCTGTATAACACAGTTTGTGTCCTTGCACTTTATATAGACACAGAACTCCTCAGTGACTTCTAATATCCTTATAATTTACAGTAGGGTATACATTATCCTATAATACAGCGTGGTACCCAGAGTTCCCTGTATAACTCAGTACTGTGGCCTTGTACTTTATTAGACACAGAAACTCCTCAGTGCTTCTAATATCTTAAATTTACAGTGGGTATACATTATCCTTATAATACCACGAGTTGGTACCAGAGTTCCCGTTATAAATCAGTCTGTGTACGTGGACTTTATATGGGACACAAGAACTCCTCAGTACTCTAAGATCCTATATTTACAGTTAGGGGATACATTATCCCTTATAAATCAGAGTGGTACACCAGGAGTCCCTGTAGAACTCAGTCGGTGGTTCCTGTCCTTATATATACACAGAAAACTATCAGTGATTCGTCTAATATCCTTATAATTACAGTAGGGTGATACATTATCCCTTATAATACATGAGCGGTACCCGAGTTCCCATGTTATAACTCCAGTCTGTGTCCATTGTACCTTTATATAGACACAGAAATCCTCAGTGACTTTAATTCACTTATAATTTACAGTAGGGGATTCAGTATCCCTTAGAATACAATGAGCGGGGTTACCCAGAGTCCATGTATAATACATCTGTGCCTTGTGACCTGTATATAGAACAGAAACTACTCCGAGTAGTGACTTTTATATCCTTATATTACAGTAGGGGATACATTATCCTTATAATACACGAGTGGTTACCCAGAGTTCCCTGATAATACATGTCGGTGTCCCTTGTACTTTATATCGAGACACAGAAACTCCTTCAGGATTATAATATCCTTATAATTTACAGTAGGGTAGACATTATCCCTTATAATCACACGAGTGGTACCCAGAGTTCCATGCGTGTATAACATCGTCTGTGTCCTTGTACCTTTATAGGACACAGAATCCTCGTGACTTCTAACCTTATAATTTTACAGTAGGGGAATTATCCTTATAATACATGAGTCGGTACCAGAGTTACCTCTGTATAACTCAGTTCTGGTCCTCTGGTTACCTTATGACACAGAACTCTCAGTGAATTCTAATATCCTTATAATATTTTTGTTTTAAGTAGGAGATACATAACTCCTTATAATACATGAGTGGTACCCAGAGTTCACTGATAACTCAGTTGTGTCCTTGGTGACCTTTTATAGACAAAGAAACCCTCGTCGTGACTTTAACTAGCTTATAATTTACGTAGGGGATACTTATATTCCTTATAATACATGAGTGGTACCACAGAGTTCCCGGTAAACCTTATAATGTAAGCAGGGGATAGTACAATGTTGGGTTTGTTACCATGTCACAATCAAAGGGACGTGCTGCGCAATGAAAAATCTGGCACTTGATTCATGTTTTGTACAAAACAAAATACAAAATGGAATGTCAAGACCAACAACCCTAATGATGAGAATGCGGGAGAGAGAGAAGGTCAGCGAAGATATAAAGGTGAAGAAGAGCAAGTGCAATAAGGAAGGAAGGATGAATGAAAGGTTAAGCAGAGACCAGAGTCAAAAGGGAGGAGAGGAAACGCAATGCATGATGGGGAAACAGAGAGGTCGAGGTTGTCCTTATACCGGGAGGGCAGTGTTAAAGTTACTAGGCCTTCTGCTCTTCATTGGCACCATTCATAGGGGAGAGGGCCACTCACACCAAGGACCATGGCTACAGGCGAGCAAGTCGGCCCTGACGGGACTCACGACAGCGGAGCTAGGGGTTACTACCCACAGCACCACGCCCCACATTTGGAGGCCACCTACAGTACAATATGGTATACAACATGCTACAATAATACTAGCATTCCCACTCCACTGTGAGGGTCCGGGGCAATGCCAATCTCTGCAATGACTAGCAGCCCCCAACAAGCTCGGGAACAGTTGATGTTTCCTCGGACTGGACATCCAGCTGTCGCCATCAAACACGCAAAGAGAGAAACCTGGTCCAGGCAACATGTGGCTTGGAGAGAAAAACAAAAGGAGGTAAAATGTCATGGCAGAATGATTTGTCTTTAGCGATGAACGCGCACGTTAACGACCGGTTTTAACGATCGTGTAAAACATGTTACTAGACCGACCGGCCTCAGGCAATCGGTTATTTACAGTGTTATCTAAATTACCGTTAAATCTACCGGACGTATCTAAATCGAACATTGGCTTATTAACGGCAGCCATACATTATCAATAAGCGCGGGGTAACCATTTCCGCTGCCAGGAAAGGTGCATCCTGACACTCACCGCCATTACCTACACCGCCATTATCTACACCGCCCCTATCCTACACCGCCATTACCTACCACCGCCATACATACCACCCCGGCTATCCAGTGGGAGATGTACTAACCGCCATACTACACCCACAGTCTATACAGTGTGGGAGATTACTACACCGCCATTACTTACACCACAGTCAACAAGAGTGGGGAGATTACTACACCGGCCATTACCTACACCGCCATTACCTACACCACGGGTCTATACAGTGTGGGAGATTTACTACAAGCCATACCTTCCCCACGGGTTAACCGTGTGGGAGATTTACTTAGCACGCCCATTACCTACACCGCCATTACCTACACAACCCGGTATACATGTGTGGGAGGATTACTACACCGCCATTACATCCACCACGTCTTATACAGTGGTGGGAGATTACCTACCCGCCATGTACCAGCAGCGCTGCCCAGCGCCAACAACTTCACCTTAGAAGTTCCTCAGTGGGCACCAACCACGCGGGAAACAGATTTCTTATTGATAACGGACATGGGCGCTACAGGCTGGAGGATTGAAGGAGAAAAACTAACGAATCAGGAAGATTCAGGACAGTATTATAGAATTGTATATTACACAATATCTGTCTTCAGGTTTAAAGTCATCAGTATGGCAGCTTCAACATTAGCAAGATTACAGGAACACAGCCATAAACATATTATTATTGTCACACCATATTACAGTATGGCAGGTATTAATTGAGCGAGTTAGGGGTAAGTTGCATAATGTGCATATTATTTGGCGGCTGGATTGATTTTACCATAAGGCTAACGTCCCACGCTAGAATGACGAAAACCTTTAAAAAAAAACCGTGATTGCTTTAGCGTTGCTCGTATGAGGGTTGAATAAAGTTTGCGATTAATCTATTCTGGGGTTCGGGGAGCTACACCAGAACCACACCAAAGCACCAGAACAGCACAAGAACAAAAGCCCCGAGCTAATACTAACAGTACTATAAATACTTGCTGTTTCCGTGGTTAGGTCTGTTACCTGCAGTACTAGATTAATACTAGCGTTCCCATGGTATGGTCTGTACCTGGCAGTACTAGATAATACTCAGGCTGTTCACCGTGGTATGGTCTGTTACCGCAAGTATAGTAATACTAGGTGTGTCCATGGTACGATCGTAGTAACTATCATGACGGGCTGTTAGTACTGTACTGATTTCTCTACCTGTAAGAGCAGATCTTATTCAGACACTGCTTGCAAGGTGGTGTATGAGTACCGCAGGGGGTACATGTTAATTTTACCCTCTCTGCAATCTTGTAAGAAAGTTAATAAACACACAATGTACCAATGCAGGTGTAAGTGTCAGCAAATAGTCTTTATACTGTTTAATGTAACGATGCTGTAAGATGCTATGGCCCATACCAACAGTAAAACTTTAAATTTAAATTGGTATAGTAGTAAACTCTAGATGCTATTGGCCGGTGGTAGGCAGAAGCAATAAGCTTTAATGCAATTGGATTCATGACAACCACTGCCGTGGGAGAAGAAAATTGATTTACACCCCGAAATCTAGATTCCATCCAAAGTGGTAAATGCCAATGAAGTGTGTAATGAAGGGCTACCCAGAACAGGGGCAGTGGCGACTTTCTACACAAGGGACACCTGAGGGACACCTGAAGTTGAATGGGTCCGTGAGGCCCAAAACGTGTGGTATTGGCGTACGGGCAAAATAAAGTCGCCAGAATTGCCATTCAGCCGGCACTGCGTCTACCAGAAAAGGCAGTAAACCAGGGTGATTGTTGTCATGTTTATAAAGGTGCGGTGGTATTACATACATACCTGGTTACATATATATATTCTATATACTATCATATACCTGCAATATACCAGCCACGTTGGCGGAATACCGCTACTATTATACCAAATTAAACCCAATCGTAATAACAATGTAAAAACCATATCGTAAAAACCCAATACAGAACAATAGCAGTATCGTAATAACCATTATCATATCCAAGGTAATAACCAATACTCAGGACTATATACGGTAAACCAATTATCAGTAATAAACCAAATTAATAACAATTTAGTATAACCAATATCAGTAATAACCATTAATCTGTAATAAACCAATATCGGTAATAAAACTAAACCTATCGGTTACTAACCAATTATCAGTAATAACAATTACGTAATAACCAATATCGGTTAATAAACCAATTATCAGTAATAACCAATTATCAGTATAACAAATCTCGTTAATTAACCAATTCCGTAATAACCAAGATCAGTAATAAAACCAAATATCGGTTAATATCCCCAATTATCAGTAATAACCAATCATCTGTAATAACCATTTATCAGAATAAAACCAATATAGTTAATAAACCAATATCATCATAACCATATATAATAACCAATTATCAGTAATTAACCCAATATCGGTAATAACCAATTATCAGTAAGTAACCCAATATCGTTAATAAACCAATTATCAGTAATAACAAATCGGTAATACATTATCAACATATCGTAAAACCAATAGTAATAACCAATATCGGTAAAACCAATTATCAGAGAATAAACAATATCGTCCTTATAAATACAATCCAATAACATATCGGTAATAACCAATTATCAGTTAATAAACCATATCGGTAAGTATCCAATTATCAGTAATAACCAAATCGTTAAAACCCAATTATCAGTAATGAAACCAATGACGGTAATAACCAATTATCAGTAATAACCACATATCTTAAAAACCAATGTATCTAGAAATAACCAATTATTAGCAAGTCAACCAATATCGGTTAATAACCAATTATCAGTAATAACCAATATCAGTAATAAACCAATTATCAGTATAATACGGAATACATATAATAACAAACGAATATAATAACCAATTATCAGGTAATACGTTAATAACCAATTATCAGTAATAACAAAATCGGTAATAACACATTATCAGTATAAAAATATGGCGGTAATAACCAATTATCAGTAATAACCAATATCAGTAATAAACCAATGATCAGTTAACAATTAATCGTACAATATCGGTCTAAAAACCAATTACTGAACTATCGTACCTATCTATATATCCAATTATCAGACAAATATTAAACAATATCATAACTAGTAATAACCATTATCAGTAATAACAATATCGTTAATAACCAATTATCAGTAATAACCAATATCGGTTAAATAACCACATTCGTTCTAATAACCAATATGCGGTATAAACCTTAATATAATTCGGTAATAAACCAATTATCAGTAATACCAATATCGTTAATAACCAATCATTTTTTTAAAAAAATATCGTAAGATTCTAATAACAATATCGGATACCATATCAGATAACCAATATCGGTAATAAACCAAATTAGCAGTAATAACCAATATCGGTTTACATACCAATATAGTAATAACCATATCGGATAACCGTAATAACGTCTAATAACCTATCAGTAATAACCCATCTAATACAGGAATAACCAATATCGGTAATCAACCAATTATCAGTAATAACCATATCGGTAATAACCAATTATCCAGTATAACCCAATATCGTTAATAAACCAATTATCAGTAATAACCAATATCGTTTATTAAATAAACATTATACATATAAATACGAGCTTGAATAACCCAGATCGGTAATAAAAATATCAGTAATAACCATACGGTATAACCAGTACATAAAACCAAATCGTAATAACCAATTATCAGTAATAATACTAAAACAATTATCAGTAATACAAATATCGTAATAACCCAATTATCAGTAATAACAACTATCGTAATAACCAATTATCAAGTAATAACCAATATCGGTAAATAACCAATACGAACAATATCCGGTAATAAACGTGTAAAAAAATAGATAACCCATATAGTATAACCCAAGATCAGTAATAACCAAGTATCAGGTAACTAACAATACGGTAATAACCAATATCGAGTAATAACAATATTATCAGTAAAACCAATAGTAAACCAATTATCATAATAACCATATTATCAGTAATAACCAATATGTCAGTTAAATCAGTAATAACCAATATCAGGTACTAACCAATTATCTATAACATTAAGGAATAACAATTATCAGTACTAACCAAGATATCCAAAAGTAATAACCAATATCAGTAATAATACCAATTATCAATAATAACAAAATATTGGTTATAACCCAATTATCAGTAATAACAAATATTGGAAATTATAGAACCATCTCGTTATACCTGAGTAATAAACCAATTATCGGTAATAACCAATTAATCGTAATAACCAATATTAATCATATCAGTAACAAATATCAGTAAGTAAACCAAGTATCAGTAATAACCAATATCGTAAATAACAATTATCAGTAATAAAACATGATCGTAAATAACCAATTTCGGTAATAACAATATCAGTATGAAACCAATATCAGTAATAACCAATTCATCATATAATAAACAAATATAGTAAGAAACCAATTATCGGAAAACCAAATACAGGTAATAACCCAATTACACGTAATAACCAATATCGGTAATAACCAATGTATCAGTAATAACCAATTCGGTAATAACCCAAATTATCAGTTAATAGCCAATTATCAGTCATAAACACAAATCGGTAAATAACCAATGATCAGTTAACTAATCAATATGGGTAATAACCCAATTATCGTAATAACCTAATATCGGGTAATAACCAATCATATCAGTAACACACAGATCCACGTATAAAAACCCAAGGATCAGTAATAACCAATATCGGTGAATAACCATATATCCAGATAGAACCGCAAGTATCAGTAATAACCAATATCAGTAAAACCAATATCAGTAATCAAACCAATTATCAGTGCAAACCAATTTATCATTAATTTAACAAATACGGTAATAACCCATTATCATTTAATAAACAAATATCGGTAGATAAGACCAATTATCAGTAATAAAAAATATCGGTAAAATAACCAATTGTCGTATACCAAGGAAACCAATATCGGAATACAAATGGAATATCCAATTATCAGTAATAACCACTATCGTATATCAATTATCAGTATATACCAATATCAGTTAATAACCAATTGGATCAGTAATAACCAATATCGGTAATAACCCAATTATCAGTAAAACCAATATCGTGTAATAACCAATATTCAGTAATAACCAATATCGGGATAATAACCAATTATTCAGTTACCAAATCGGTAATAACCAATTATCAGTAATACACATATCTACAATATCGGATAACAAATCGTTACAACTGTATACCATGTAAGATACCAATGTTAATACACCAAGTGATAGTAATAACAAATCGGTAATTAACCATTTCAGTAACATTCAGTAATAAACAAATTAGTCGGTAATAACCAATATCAGTAATACCAATTCAGTTAAGTAACAATTTATCAGTTAATAACCAATTATCGGTAATAATCACATTATCAGTAATAAACCAATATCGGTAATAACCAATTATCATATAAACCAATATCAGTAATAACCCAATATCAGAATAACCAATATCGATAATAACCAATACGGTAAATAACCAAATATCAGTTAATAAAATACGGTTAATAACCATTTCAGTAATAACAATATCAGTATAAACAATACATAAGTAAAATATCGAATAATATTATTAAGTAAGAACCATATATCGTATAACCAATATCGTAAAAAACCAATTGTATATAACCAAGTATCGTAATAACCAATATCAGTTAATAACAATTATCAGAATACAATGGTAATGTGGTTCATAACCATTATCGTATAAACACAATATGTAATATAACCAAATATCAGTTACTACGTTAAGAACCCATATATCAGTAACTAACCAAATCGGTCATAACCAATTATAAGTAATAACCAAATATCGAAACACAGTAATAACCAATATCAGTAATAACCAATATCAGTAATAAACAATGATCAAGAATAACAAATCTATAAATTATCATAAAACCAATATCAGTAAAACAATTATCAGGTAATAACAATTATCATTAAAACAAAATTATCAGTAATAACCAATTATCGGTAAGATACGGTATCAAAGTCATCAGTAATAACCAATTATCGGTAATAAACAATATCCGTGAGTCATAAATCAAGTATGTAATAACCAATTATCGGTAATAAACAATTATCAGTAATAAGCCATATCGGTAATAAACCAAGGATCGTAATATACCAATATCGGTAAAACCAATTATCAGTAAAAAAAAAAAGATACAGTGAATAACAATTAGCAGTAATACCAATATCAGTTAATAACCATTATATGAGTAATCCAATCAGATAAGTACGGTAAAACCATACTTAAAAAGATCAGTAATAACCAATATCAGTAATACCCAATTCAATAATAACCAATATCAGTAATAAACCAATACGTACTACCAAGTTATCTAGTAAACCAATCATCTTCAGTAATAAACCAATATCGTAAATAACCAATTATCAGTAATATCCAATATCGGTCAATAACCAATTATCAGTAATAACCAATATCGGGTAAAACAATATCCAGTAATAACCCAATATTAGTAATAACCATTATCGTAATACCAAATCAGTTATAACCAATATCAGTAATAACCACTGATCAGTTAATAACCAATATCAGTAATAACCAATTATCAGACCAATCTAATAACAACAATGTATAACCATTATCTAAACAAAATATCGGATAATAAACAATTATCAGTAATAACAAATATCGGTAATAACCATCAGAATAAATCAGTCGGAGAATAACCAATTGCGTAATAACCAATTCGTAATAACCAATTATCAGTTAATAACAATTATACAGTAATAACCAATACGGTCAATAACAAAGTTAGATAATCAATTTAGTCGAATAACCATTATCAGTATGGTAATAACCAATTATCGGTAATACAAACGATATAATATCGTGAAAAACCAATTATCCAGTAATAAACCAATTATCAGTAATAACCAATATCAGTAGCATAACCATTACGTAAATAACCAATATCAGAATAAACCAATATCAGTAATCAACATATAAGAAAACAATAGTCGGTAATACAATATCAGTAATAACCAAGATGCGGTAATACCAATCGGTAATAACCAATTATCAGATAATAACCAATATCATAATACAATCAGTAATAACCATATCATCATCAATACAGTAGTAATAACCAATTATCCGTAATAACCAATATCGGTATAACCCCACATATGAGTCAGTATAACCAATATACAGTAAAACCAATATCAGTAATAACCAATAATCAGTAATAACCAATTCATCAGTAATAACCAATATCACGTAATAACCAATTATCAGTAATTAACCAATATCACTAATAACCAATTATCAGTATACACCAATATCGGTATAACCAATTATTCAGTCATAACCAATATCGGTTAATAACCAATTCTCGTAATAAACCAAGAGCGGTTAATAACCCATATTCAGTATAATAACCAATAGGTAATAAACCAAATTATCGGTAATTAACCAAATATCGGTAATAACCCAATTTCAGTACAAAAACCAATATCAGTATAACCAATGATACGTAATAACCAATGATCGGTAAAACCCAATTATCATTAATAACCAATATCGGTAAATAACCAAATCTAATACAATTAGTAATAACCAATTTTTTTATCAGTAATAAACCAATATCAGTAATAACCAATGATCAGTAATAACCCATATCAGTAATAAGCAGAATTCAGTAACCAATTATCAGTAATAACAATATCAGTAATAACCAATCTATCAGTAATAAAACACAATATCGTAAATAACCAAATATCAGGTAATAACCAATTATACGTAATACAATATCTAACAATTTATCGGGTAAAAACTTCAATTATGGTATAACCAATTATCAGTAATAACAATATCAGTAAATAACCAATTATCAGTTAAAAATCATAATACCAATTATCAGTAATAACCAATATCGTAATAACAATATAATAACATGGTAAGAACCAATTATCAGTAATAACCAATTATCAGTATAACACAATAGCGGTAGTAAACCAATATCATAATAACCAAATATCGGAATAACCAATTATCAGGAATAACATTCAAAAATATCGTATAACCAATATCGGTAAATAACCAATATCAGTAAAGAACACAATTATCAGTAATAACAATTAGTAGATAAAATCAGTTTAGTAATAACAGTCTTAATACAATTATAATAACAGTACAGTATATAACCAATTCATCAGTAATAACCAATTATACATATGTAATAACCATATCGTAATACATCCAGTAATACCAATTCATCAGTAATAACCAATATCGTATAACCAATTATCAGATAATAACCAGTACGGTAATAAAAACCATTATAGTAATACAATCTCGTAATAACCCAATTATCAGATAACCAATATCGACCAATATCGGGTAATAAACCAATGATCAGTAATAACAAACTCGGTAATAAACCAATTCTCAGAATAATACAATATCGTAATACCCAATAGCAGTATAACCAATTATCAGTACATACCACCATTATCAGTATAAACCAAATCAGTAATAACCAATTCAAGTTAATAACAATATCAGTAATAACCAATATCAGTAATAACAAATATCGTGGTAAAACCAATTAATCATCATAACGATATCGTTAATAACCAATTCTCAGTAATAACCAAACTCGTAATAACACTTATCCGTATTAAACCAATATGTTAATAACCAATTACGAGTGAATAACAAAATATCGGTATAACCATTATCAGTAATAAACAAATATCGGATAACCAATTATCAGTAATAACCAATATGCGTTAATAACCAATATCAGTAATAACCTTTATCGGTAATAACCCAATACTGTGTGTTTATAAACTGTGCCCCGTAATCCTTTTACGGGGGTTGGTCAATTACCACAGGTCCTGGTTCTGTCGGCTCAGGCCGTGGGTTGCGTGCAGGGGATATAAAGTTATTAACACAGATGGGGTTGGTAAGTATAATCAGTTCAATTCCCCCCCCAGGGGGGTGTATCTGTGTATAATAGTTCTACATGAGGTGTATCTGTGATATATCAGTTATCAATCAGGGTGTATGGTATAATCAGTTTCTAAGTCAGGGTGTATCTGTGTATTAATCCAGTAATTCTAATAAGGGTGTATCTGGGTAAATCAGTTCTAATCAGGGTGATCGTTGAAGAATAGTATATTTAACAGGGTTTATCTGTATAAATCAGTTATAATCAGGGTCTTGTATACAGTTATAATTATTATAATCAGGGTTGTCATGTGTATAATCAGTTATAATCAGGGTGTGGTGTATATCAGTTATATAGGGTTTAGTGTATAGTTTTATCGGTGTATCTGGTTATAATCAGTTTTTAATTCAGGGTACTGGATAATTAGTTTATCAGGGTGTATCGTATCTATCCGGAAATCGGTTATCCGTTAAATAGTTAATCAGGGTTTATCTGATTCAGTTAAATCATATATAAGTTATATTAGTTATATAGCGGTTTATCGTGTATAAACAGCTTATAATCAGGGTTTTATATCTAGTTATAATCAGTTATAATCAGGGTTTTCTAGGTGTTATAATAGTTATAATCAGGGGTGATATATGTATATCAACTTAGTTATAATCCGAGGGTGTGTTATCGTTACAATCAAGTATAATCAGGGTTTCTGGATATAATCAGTTATAATTAAGGGTTTGTTTTTGTGTGTTTGTTAGTTTGTGTATGTTGTAATTAGTTATTATTATAGTCGTGGTTTTGTATTTTATGTCAGTGTTTAATTGTTTCTGAATCAGTTTGTGTGTTTGTATTTGTGTGTGTTGTTATGTTATAATCGTTTATGTACTCGTGTGTTATCCTGGATATCGTATATCAGTGACTGGTGGGAATACTATCAGTTATAAGGATTCAGTTATAGGGGTATTTCAGTTATAATCAGGGTGTCCGTTATGGAATCTAGGTGTTAATCGTTAATCAGTTATAATCGGGTTTATCGTGTTTATAATCAGTATATAATCAGGGTTGATATCAGTTATACATCAGGGTGTATCTGTGTATATCGTGTTATATAGTGTAATCAGATAGGGTGTATATCAGTATAACGGGTTGTTTAATATATCAGGGTGTGTGTATCAGTTATAATAGGGTGTAGTATCAGTTATAATCAGGGGGTGTATCGGTTAAATCATAGGGTGTGGTCTCAGTGTATAATCAGGGTGTGAAATCAGTTATAATCAGGGGTACAAGTTGATATCAGGGTGTAATCATGTATATATATCAGGGGTTATACAGTTATAATCAGGTGTGATATCAGTTTAATCAGGGTTGTATATCAGTTATAATCAGGGTTGTATATCAGTTATACAGGGGTATAGATAATCAGGGTGTCTGATCTGTTATAATACCCAGTTAATAGGGTTTGTGATACCAATTAATCAGGGGATTCATGAAATCCGGGTGATTGTTATATAGTTTAATTCGGTGATGTATAATCAGGTGTTCGCTAATCCGGGGTATCAGTTATAATCAGGGTGTTATCAGTTATCATCAGGGTGTATATCAGGTTATAGTATAATCAGGGTGTATATCAGTTATAATCAGGGTTGTCTAATCCATGATATAGGATCAGTTGAAACAGGGATTCAGTTAGTAATCAGTATATATAGGGTTACTGTGGTAAATCAGTTAATAATCAGGGTGAATACAGTATAATAGGGTGTTTATGGTATATCGGTTATAATCAGGGTGATATCGTTATAATCAGGGTTGTGATCAGTTTAATCAGGGTGTTATCATTATCATCAGGGTGTGTTCAGTTATAATCAGGGTGTGTATCAGTTATAATCAGGGTGTGTATAGTTATAACAGGGTGTATATCAGTTATAATAGGGTGTATATTCAGTTATAATCAGGGTGTGTATCGTTATACATCGGGTTGTGGTATCAGTTTATAATCACGGGTGTGTATCAGTTATAATCAGGGTGTATCTGTTGTATATCAGGAGTGTACCCATGGTTGGCGTGGGGATGATCACTTGGCTGTTGTTTGCTTTGCTGTTGGTGTTCATGTCGTTAGGATCAGTGCAGTGGCTGTTGGTTTGGCTTGATGAAAAATTGCTCGGGTTGATTGAGGGAACCAGTTGATCTGCAGCACGATTAAAACCGCGTCACTACATTTCCAATTGGCAAGATATTATGCATAATTAAATAGGATCAGGCTTGGGGTTGAGAGCATTGTTCCATGATGAGCTGTAGAATCCCAATGGCTTTATAACCTTTTATATATAACAAAAAAATGTCGTTAAAATTCACAAGATCTTAATGGTGGTAAAGTTTAGGCCTCAAAACACATTTGTGGATTTAAATGGAAAACTACACTGAAAAATAAAGATGGGCCCATTGTAGGTTTATTGAAGAACGGGGGGGTTGAAGGGAGCTGTTCTTACACTAGTTCTTCAATTTAACAATAGGACACAACTTCTTTTTCCCCCTTTAAGCCAAGAAATTGAATTAGAACAATATATCACTTTACTATCAGAGATGTCCAGAATTTACAGAAATTTACAAAATAATCGGTCATCGAGGATCGGCGGATTTCGAAAAAAAATTCGAAAATCCGAGAGACGGACCATATTAAAAACCATAAAATAAAAAAATTCTTGCAAAAATACGTTTATTTCCCTCCTTCGAAAATACGATGGAAATCCTCGTTAATTCTGAAAAAATTTCCGAAAAAGCGGCGCGGAGGAAAGTTCGGAGAGGGGAAATCTCTGGGAAAATCAGCGCGTATCCGCCAGTGCGCGAATGAGGGGAATCCGCGGTTCGGATCCGCGAACTGGGCCATCACTCCTCCTTATGTGATTCCCATCAAACACATACACCTCGTGAAAGGTCCAATATTATATTACACACAAGCATCAAGTGACTTTCACACTTGCTCCCTCCTCCCATTAACACAGGGAGATTCGCCCAAGAGCCCCCCCCCCCCTACAGCCACAAGCAACTAGGGATTTACAACGGATTTACAAATCGAGTTATACAGACTGTTAACCCATAAGACAGCGATGCGGACAAGTCACCAGGAATCAACTATGATGGTTCATTGTAGAGGTTTTTATTGGAGGAGACTTTATCGTCATATATGGAATATATGGCCCCCTGCCATTTGTCGGGTCTGTTCCCCTGGGTAGACGCTGAAAGGTTCCTCCTTGTATAAGGGCAACAATAAGGGTTTTCTCTTGTGGCCATTTCCGATCCGTTAGCTGGAATAACCACGTTGACCAGTCATAACACACTATGTGGGTGGCAGAAACTGTGAGCGTCCACGATCGTTTTGTGGAGCGAATTGGGATCGCTTTTTTGCAAATAGATGCGCTCCAAAAACACGCCCTATGGCGGAAACGCAGCGCAAACGCACGGGGTAAACAATGCGAGGTTAGACAACAAAGCGGTAACCGAGTCTGAAACAAAACTTGCGTAGCATGTATTGCTAGGCTGTAGTTTTTATACAATCGCTATCGTTGATCCAATGGATCACAGGAGGGTGGTTGTTGAATATTACTCTTACTACTTTCCTATCTAGAACAGCCACCCGCATTAGGACCTGAACATTGGGGGCTATCCCAACTGGATTGGGGGCCCAATGCGGCTGGTGGGGAATAGGTTGGAGGGAGTGGTGGGTACATCATGTAATTCACAGTTTCAGGGCGCGAGTCGCGTTAAAATGATTTTTTCCTCTTGTAAATTACATCGGTTTTTTGAAAGGGAAAGCTAAACCTGTATCGATATTACGCCAAACTGTCCATAGGGTCCCGAAACATGTGAAATCTCCAATGACAACCATCAGAAACAATCTGGTCTGCAATTCTCATGGGCCAAGAAGAGGCATAGAGAGAAGTACTTAGCAGCCACGTAATGGATCCGTTCATTGCTGGGATAGTCAATAAACACCAATATCATTCTTAAAGGGACAGGAAACCCTGAGCATATTAATGGGGAACCTGTGTTTCATACAACAACTAACCTATAAAACTGTACAATGGACACCGGACACTGCTTCTAGCTGCAGTTAGCAAATCTTACAGCAGTGTAAAGGTGACGTTCCTGCTGTCTGTGATCTGTGAAATCACCAGAATTAGATTTGGGGTCGTACTGTCAAGTTTGAGGTTGGAGCATGCTCACTGGTGGGACAGAGCATCATCAGTCACATAAGCCCGACTCATCATTAACGATTTTGGCAAGTTGACCTTCAAGGACAAGAAATCATGTGGACCTGTCCTTCTCAAAGAAGAAAGAGAATGATGTGGAAATTGTAGATTGTTTTTAATTCATTGGCTATAAATAAACTCATCTGGTTCCTTCGACTGAGATCACCCCCCACCCTATAGCAACCGGAAGATAAGACATAAGCAGTGATTGGGAGACAGATCGTTACACTTGTAACATTCATATGGCCGCTTTTAAAGGCGACAGTCACAAATACCCTCAACCACAAATAGTAACGGTTATCTATCAAGTTGGTGGAAAAATTTTTTTTTTACTAACGTTACGCCATCGTAATAATAATTAATTTGCGCTAATCAGAAAAAAATAGACAGACCAAAGCGTTAACAGCTAGCCCTTAAACTGCCCTGGTGGGACCGAAAAAGTAATGAATGAATGAAAATGACAAAGGGGAAGCTAAGGCGAAGACAGGAAAGAATGAATCTATATGTTTCCCCCCTATATTGATTCCAAATCTATGATGACGCCGTAAATCCGGCAGAGATTCAATAATAGATCAACATTGGGAATATTTGCAACATTTACGGAAATAATACGTTTACGATTCATTACCGTAATGTAATTTATTTAAGATCATTAATTGTACATAGCGGATTTGTACATGCCATGATCGTTAAATAAATCGTAAATAAAAAGACACCGCGCACCTTTATAAACTTGGCCCATTGTCTGGTTATAGAAACGTTTGCTGTCAATGTTGAGAGTTTACAGTTGGCCCATCTAAACACACCCACTTACCTGTTCACTTTCATAAGGAAAGAGAGTGTCGCTCGATTGCTGAGCACATATCCCGTAGAGAAAAAACAGTAAATGGTCAAAGGGCGAATAAACCACAAAAAAATTTGAATAGAGAAGCCCCAGGGTGACGGGAAACAGGAAGGATGGGAACTTCCCATTAATAGCAAATTTAGATCATTAACTATAATATTAACTCACCCTCCAATTACATGGTAAATGCACACAAGTGTCACAACTCTGTTCATTGCTCAAGGTGACACATTAACATAAAAACAACGTATATTTACCACACTACATAAAAATACAAGCAAAAAACACTGACATGGGGCTACACACGCAAATCGTATGTACGTTGCCTACACGATCGGCGATAGAATAGAATAGTAATTACCTGATACCACAAACACCCCCTTTTAAAAGACGGAGACCACTTAAGTCAAATTCCCTCCAAAACATTCACCTTTAATAGTTACACTGATAGATTCACATAACCCTGACCAAACATTACCCTTTAAAGTTGACACTTTATAGAACCACAGACCCTCCAAAATACCCCTTTAATAAGTTACACATTATAGATACACATTAACCTCCAACATTCCCCCTTTTAATAGTTTACACTTATAGAAAAACAAACAACAACAATACCCTGCCCACCATTCCCCCTTTATAGATTACACTTATGAAACACAGACCCTACAACATTCCCCCCTTTAATAGTTACACTTATAGATAAACATACCTCCGACATTCTCCCCTTAATAGTTACACTTATAGGAAACACATACCCTCCCAACCTTCCCCTTTAATAGTTACACTTAGATACACATACCCTCCACATTTCCCCCCGTGTAAAGTTACATTCTAGATACACAATACCCTCAACATTACCCCTTTAATAGTGATACTTATAGAAAACACTACACTCCCAACATTCCACCTTTATGTACACTTATAGAAAACACATACCCTCCAACATACCCTTTAATAGTTACACTATTAGAAAAATACCTCCACATTCCCCTTTACTAGTTTACTGATAGAAAACATACCTCCAACATACCCCTTTAAAGTTACAATATAGTCACAAACATCCACTTCCCCCTTAATAGTTACATATAGATACACATTAACCTCCAACATTTCCCCCTTTATAGTTTACAATTATAGATAAACATACCCTCCAACTTCCCATTAATAGTTAACACTTATAGAAGACACATACCCTCCCAAATTTACCCTTTACTAGTTACACTGATAGATACACATACCCTTCAACATCCCTTTAATTAGTTACACTTATAGAAACAAATACCTCCAACATTCACCCGTTAATAGTTACACTATAAAAACAAATACCCTCCAACATTACCCCTTTATAGTTATCATTTAGATACACATGTGACCCTCCAACAGGCACCCTTTAATCGTTACACTTATAGAGTAAAATAACCCCAACATTCCCCTTTAATAGTTACATGATAGATAAACGATACCCTCCAACAGTCCCTTTACTAGTTACAAGTATAGAAACACTACTCCCACATCCCCCTTGTAATAGTTACACTTATAGATACACATACCCTCCAACATGCCCCCGTTAATAGTACACTGATAGCAACACATACCTCCAAACGTACCCCCTTAATGTTTACACTAAAGAAACACCTACCTCCCACATTCCCCGTTTACTAGTTACACTTATTACAAAAACATACCCTCCAACATTCCCCTTTAAGAGGACACCTATAGAAACACATACTTCCCACATTCCCCCTTTCATAGTTACCAGTTATAGAAACGCATACCCTCCAACATCCCCCTTAATAGTTACAGTATAGAAAAAATACCCTTCAAACATTCCCCGTTTAATAGTTACACTTATTAGAAACACATACCCTCCAACATTCCACCCTGTAATAGTACACTTATAGATACACATACCCTCCAAATCCCCTAATAGGTACCTTATAGACAAACAATCCCTCCAACCTCCCCTTTAATAGTTAACACTTATAGAAACACATACCCCCACATCCACGTTATAGTACACTAGATAGAAACACAACCCTCCAACATCCCCCCTTTAATAGTTACACTTATAGAAACAACATACCCTCCAAATCCCCTTTATAGTTACTCTTATAGATACACTTACCTCCAACATTCCCCCTTTAATTAGTTCACGTATAGAAACAACCATACCTCCAACATTCCCCTGGAATAAGTTACACTTATAGAAACACATACCTCACCGTCCCTTGAATAGTTACACTTATAGGATAAACATACCCTCCCCAACCATTCCCCCGCTTAGTAGGTACATGATAGAAAACTACCCTCCACATTCCCCGGAAGAGTTACATGATAGATCAACATTATCCTCCAACATGCCCCCTTTAATAGTACATTATAGATACAAATACCTCCAAATTCCCCCTTTAATAGGTACATTAGAAAAACCAGACCGCCAAAAGCACCCTGATAGTTACTTCTGATTTAGATACACGTACCTCCCACATCACCTTTCATAGTTACATTATAGAAAAAAAGACTCAACATTCCCACTTTAATAGTCACGTATAGAAGAAACACATACAACTTCCAACATTCCCGTGTATAGTTACACTTACGAGCGACACAGACCTCCAACATTCACACTTAATAGTACATTATAGATACACATACCCTCCAACATCCCACTTAATAGTACACTTATAAGAACAATACCCTCCAAATTCCCATCTTTTAATAGTTCACACTTATAGATAACATACCCTACAACATTCCCCCTTAATAGTTAAACGTATAGATACACATACCCTCAAACATTTCCACACTTGAATAGTTAACGGATAGATACACACCCTCCAACTTCCCCTCTACTAGTTACATTATAGATACACATACCCTACAAACATTCCCCCTTTAAATAGTTACACTATAGAAGTGGTTTAAATTGAACCCTCACAGCTGCCGTAATCCCATGCGGTTTAAAAAACCCTCCACAGTGCCGTAACCACCTGTTTAAATGGAACCCTCACACTGCCGAATCCCACACGTGTTTCTAAAAATTGAACCCATCCAGCTGCCGTAATCCCATGGGTTTTTACAATTGAACCCCTCACAGCTGCCGTAATACCATCCTGGTTTTAAATTGAACCCGTCACAGCTGCCGTAATCCCATGGTTTAATTGAACCCTCAACAGCTGCGTAATCCCATGGGTTTAAATGACACCCTACAGCTGCAGTAAATCCACATGGGTTAAATTGAACCCTCACAGCGCTCCGTAATCCCACGGGTTTAAATTGAAACCCTCACAACTGCGTATACCACAGTTTAAATTAAAGACCCCTCACAGCTGCTCGTAACACGCGGGTTTAAATTGAACCCTCACAGCTGCCGTAATCACACCGGTTTAAATTGAACCCTCACAGCTGCCTATCCCACATGGTTTAAATATGAAACCCTCACAGCCTGCCCGTAATACACACATGGTTTAAATGGGAACCCTCACAGCTGCCGTAATCTCAACGTCGTGTTTTTAAATTTGAACCTTACAGCGTGCCCATAGTGGGATTTACTGCGCTCCTCTGGGGAATGTCGGAATCCTATTTCTGTTTTAGTTACCTGTGCCGCCTGTTTTTTTTTTTTTAAAGCAGCGCATTAATAAACAATCCCTCGTAGCCATCTATAGAGAGAGGATAATTCCATCCAGTTGCCAACGATCTAAAATGGGGGTCTGGTCAGGAGGGCGTACGACCCAGGGGCGGGCCCTCTTCTATTCGTCCTATGGACAGAAAACCAATGTGGATGAAGCCGGATAGTGGGGCCCCATGATTGATTTTCTAGAGGGCCAGTGATCCCTCGTTACGCCCCTGGGTATGTTACCCTCTCTGTGCCAAGAGAATGGGGACGGTGCAGCGACACTGGTCTTATGGGTCACAGCTTGGAATTTTAGTGCAGAAACATCTAACAACGTCTTTATCAGTCCGGAATCCCTGAGGGGGAAGGCGGGTAGCGATCATGTCCCCAGCACACAATGGTGTATTTCCTGAGGAGAAAGAGCTGGTTTTGGTTGTTTGTAAAACTTCTGACATCGGCGAAAGCTCCTGCTGCAATTGGTCCTCAGGGTGGAAAATATGCAGGTTGTGAAAAGTGACCAATCAGGATGCAGGATAGGAAAGGAACCAGCTGCTTACAGGTTTGGACATATTCTATGATCGGGGACCGCTGGGGATTACTGGAATCTACAGGATATATAAAGGCACGTCCACCCCCAAAAACGAAACCCGACCCACCCTCCAACCGTCACCAAATATTTTCTTTAAAACGATTTCTACTTTACAGAGGCTTCTCTCTGCAGCGATCTGATCCGGGCTCCGACTTTACAAGAAGGGCGCCTCCGACCGTCAGCTGCGTCTGTGATGGCGATAATTAGAAAGCAGACAATCACAGAGATGTGAGTTGAAGTCACTGGAACACAGGCGGGAGAGAAGACTCGTGAGTACCAGACCTGTAAACATTGTTTACTTAGACACGTGCAACACGGATGAGCTGAATCCTTCCTTACTCCCAATGATGAACATGTAGTGTCTGTGTTACCCCCACATGTAAACATGTACATAGACAGCGTGCCACACGGAGAGACATAAATCCTTTCCTACTCCCAAATGATTAAAATGTTGCTGTGTTACCCCAACATGTAAACATGTTACTATGACAGGTGCACACGGAGAGGCTAACATCCTTCCTCCTCCCAACTGATGAAAAGTATTGTCTGTGTTCCCCAACATGTAAACATGTTTACATTAGACAGCGTGACAAGCGGAGAGCTAGAATCCGTTCCTACATCCCATGAGAAAATGATTGGTCTGTGTTACCCCACATGAAACATGTTTAAGTGGACAGATGACACACGGAGAGCTAATACATGCTTCCTTACTACCAATGATAAAAATGTTATTGTCTGTGTACCCCCACATGTAAAACATGGTTACATTTAGACAGCGGGCACACGGGAGAGCTAGACATTCTAGTCTTACGTCCCAATGAATAAAATGTATTGTCTGGTTACCCCCACATTGTAAACATGTTACATTAGACAGCGTGCACACGGAGAGCTAACAATCTCATACTCCCAATGATAAAATGTTTGTCTGGTTTACCCCCACATGTAAACATGTTACAATAGACAGCTGAGACACCGGAGAGCTCGATTCCATATCCTTACTTCCAATGATAAAAGTTGTCTGTGGTACAACCACATGTAAACATGCTACATTAGACAGCGTGCACACGGAAGAGATCATATCCTATCCGGACTCCCATTGTAAAATATGTCTGTGTTACCCCCACATGTAAACATGTACAATTAGCACTTGCGGACACGGAGAGCAATATCCTTCATTACTCCCAATGATAAAATGTATGGCCTGTGTTACCCCCACCATGTAAACATGTTACATGAGACAGAGTCACACGGAGATAGCGCTATATCCTTCCTACATCCCAATGATTGAAAAGTGTATTGCTAGGTGTACCCCCACATGTATAACATGTTACATTAGACAGCGTGCCACACGGAGAGACTTATCCTTCCTTACTCCCAAATAAAATGTATTTGTCTGTGTTACACCCCCACCTGTAAACCTGTTACATTAGACAGGGCACACGGAGAGCTCATTATCCTTCATACTCCCAATGATAAATGTATGTCTGTGTTACCCCAACATGTAAACATGTACATTAGAAAGCGTGCACACGGAGAGTAATCCCACAGTTTAAATTGAACCCTCACAGCTGCCGTAATCCCACGTGGTTTAAATTGAACCCTCACAGCTGCCGTAATCCCATGCGGTTTAAATTGAACCCTCACAGCTGCCGTAATCCCACAGTTTAAATTGAACCCTCACAGCTGCCGTAATCCCACTTGTGGTTTAATTGAACCCACTGCGACCCTAATACCCTCACACTGCCGACGTACTGCTAACACTGCCCATCCCTGGGTTTAATAAACTCACTGCGGAATCCCATAATGAATACAGCTGTACCCTGGTTAATGATAACTGCCGTTCCAGTGTTTAAATTGCCCAAAGTTCTAACGGTGTTGAACCCTCACAGCTGCCGTAATCCCACACGGTTAAATAAATTGAACCCTCACAAGCGCTAATACCACAGTTTTAAATTGAACCCTCACAGCTGCCGTAACTACGCGGTTTAGAATTGAACCCGCACAAGCTGACACGTAAATCTCCGCGCGTTTAAATTGAACCTCACAGCTGCCGTAATCCCACATGGTTTAAATTGCAACCCTCACAGTGCCGTAAACACAGTTATAATTGAACCCTCACCAAGCTGCCGTAATCTCACGTCGGTTTAATTGAACCTTTTACAGACTGCCATAGTGGATTTTACTGCGCTCCCTTCTGGGACTGTCGGAATCCTTTCTGTTAGTATCCTGTTGCCGCTCTTTAAAGCAGTACGCAGTAAATAAACAATCCCGTCATGTGAGCCATTATAGAGAGAGGATAATTCCTCAGTGCCAACGATTAGAAATGGGGGTCTGGTCAGGAGGGCGTACACACCAGGGGGGCCATCTTGCTATTCGTCCTATGGACAGAAAACCAATGTGGAGGACGCCTTGGATGATGGGGATCCAGTATGAATTTCTAGAGGGCCATGATCCCTCGTTACGCCCCTGGTCTGTTCCCCTTCTGGGCCATAGAGATGGGGCGGGTCAGCGACACTGTCCTTATGGTCAAAGTGATTTTTAGTGAGGAGGAAACATCTACAACGTCTTTACAGTCGGAATCCCTGAGGGAATGCGGAAGCGATAGTCCCAGCAACATTGGTATTTTCCTGAGAGAAGAGCTGGTTGTGTAAAACTTTCTGACATCGGCGAAGCTCCTGCTTGCAATTGGTTCCTTCAGGGTGGAAATCTGCAGGGAAAAAACAGTGACCAATTCAGACTGCAGGATAGGAAAGGAACCAGCGCTTACAGGTTTGACTAGTTCTATGGATCGGGGGACCACGCTGGATTTACTGGAATCTACACTGATTAATATTTAACCGGCACGTCCACCCCCCAAAACGAACCCCTACCCACCCCCCAACAGTCACAATATTTCTTATAAAAGTTTCTACTTACGAGCCTTCTATCTGCAGCGAATCTGATCCGGCCTCCTGCTTACAAGAAGGGGCACCCGGACGTCAGCTGCGTCTGAGTGGCTGATGAAGAAGCAGCCAATCACTAGATGTGGGTTGAAAGTCACTGGAAACACCAGCGGGAGAGGAAGACTCCGTGGAGTTACCAGACTGGGCACAAAATGTTACATTAGGACAGGTGCCACGGAGAGCTAACATCCCTTCCTTAACTTCCCCAATTTTTGGAATAAAAGTATTTGTCTGTGTTACCCCACATGGAAACATGTTACATTAGAAAGCGTGCCAACGGAAGAGCTCACATCTTCCTACTCCCAATGATAAAATGTATTGTCTGTGTTACCCCCACATGGAAAACATGTTACATTAGACAGCGTGCAACGGAAGGCTAAATCTTCCTTACTCCCAATGATAAAATGTATTCTGTCTGTGTTACCCCCACATGTAAAAACATGTTACATTAGACAGCAGCACAGAGAGCCTCATATACTGCCTTACTCCAATGATAAAAGGTATGTCGGCTTACCCCCACATGTAAACATTTACATTAGACAGCGTGCACAAGGAGGAGCTAACATCCTTCATTACTCCCATGATATAAAATGCTATGTCTGTGTTACCCCCACATGTAAAAACATTTACAGTTAGACAGCGTGCACACGGAGAGCTCATATCATTCCTTTATCCAATGATAAAAGTATGTTGTGTTACCCCGACATGTCAACATGTTGCCATTAGACAGCGTGCACACGGGAGATAACACCTTCCTTACCCAATGATAAAAGTATTGTCTGTGTACCCCCACATGTAACATGTTACATTAGACAGCATGCACACGGAGAGCTCATATCCTTCCTTACCCCAATGATAAAATGCATTGTCTGTGTTACCCCACATGTAAACATGTTACATTAGACAGCGTGGCACACGGAGAGCTCATATCCTTCCTTACTCCCAATGATTAAAATGTATTGTCTGTGTACCCCACATGTAAAAATGTTCATTAGAGCAGCTGCACACGGATGGAGTTGAAGTCACTCCTGACATCCCAGGGATGAAAAATGTACTGCCTGGTACCAGCACTGGAAACATGTTAAATAGACAGCGTGAACACAGGAGAGCAAATCCTTCCGTACCCCAATGATAACAATGTATGTCTGTGTTACCCCCACATCACCCGTAACATGTTATCATTAGACACGTGCACACACGGATTTGAGCTGCAAATCCTTTCCTACTCCCAAGTGATAAAATGTATGCTGTGTTACCCCCACATGTAAACATGTTACATGACGCGTGCACACGGAGAGGCAAACTATCCTTCCTCTACCCCAATGAAAAATGATTGTCTGTGTTACCCCACATGTAAAATTTACACTTAGACACAGTGCACACGGAGAGCAATCATCCCTTCCTTCTCCCAATGATAAAATGTATTGGTCTGTGTTACCCACCAACATGAAACATGATTACAGTTAGGAAGGTGCACACGGGAGAGCTACAGATCTGTCCTACTCCACATGTAAAAATGTATTGTCTGTGTTACCCCACACAGTAAACATGTTCCTTTATGACAGGGCACACGGAGAGTCATTAAGTACTCCTTACTCACCAATGATAAAATGTATATTGTCTGTTACCCCCACATGTAAAAATGTTACATTAGACACGTGCACACGGAAGAGCTAAGCATTCTTCGACTTATCCCAATGAATAAAATGTATTGTCTGGTTTACCACCACATGTAAACCTGTTACATTAGACAGCTGCACCGGTAGATCATAATCCTTACTCCAATGATAAAGTATTGTCTGTGTTACAACCCACATGTAAACATGTACATTAGAAGCGTGCACACGGAAGACTCACATTCCTCCGGTACTCCCATGATAAAATGATTGTCTGGGTTACCCACCACATGTAAACATGCTTAACATTACGACGCGTGCACACGGAAGAGCCATACCTTCATATACTCCCACTTGTAAAAGTATGTCTGTGTTACCCCCCACATGTAAACTGTTACATAGCGCAGTTCACACGGAGAAGCCATATATCCTTCCTTCTGCCCAATGATAAAATGTATTGCTGGTGTTACCCCCACATGTAAACAGGTACATTAGACAGCGTGGCACACGAGATGAGCCATATCCTTCTACTCCCAATGATAAAGGTATTGTTAGGTGTTACCCCCCACATGTAAACCATGTTACATTGACAGCGGCACACGGAGAGCTTAGTATCCTTCTACTCCCAATGATAAAAATGATTGTCTGTGTACCCCCACTGTTAAACACGTTACATTAGAAGCGTGCACACGGAGAGCTCATATCCTTCTTACTCACCAATGATAAATGTATGTCTGTGTTACCCCAACATGTAAACATGTTACATAGACAGCGGCACATGACAGCCAAAACCCTGGAGTGCCATCTTTAGTATAGTTAACAAATCGCTGCTTGCCTGCTGCTGGTTTAAATTGAACCCTCACAGCTGCCGTAATCCCATGTGGTTTAAATTGAACCCTCACAGCTGCCGTAATCCCACATGGTTTTTAAATTGAACCCTCACAGTGCCGTAACACCACAGTGTAAATTGAACCCTCACCAGCTGCCGAATCTCACGCGGTTTAATTGAACCTGTACAGATGCCATAGTTGGATTTTACTGCGCTCTCTGGGGGACATGTCGGAATCTTTCTGCTTAGTTCCTGTTGCCGCATGTCTGTTAAAGCAGTACGGCAGTAAAATAAACAATCCCGTCATATGTGTGGACAGATATAGAGAGAGGATAATTCCCTCAGTGCCAACGATAGATAACTGGGGGTTCTGGTCCAGGGCGTAAACACCAGGGGGGCCATCTTGTATTCGTCCTATGACAGAAAAACCAATGTGGAGGACGCCTTGGATGATGGGGATCCAGTATGAATTTCTAGAGGGCCATGATCCCTCGTTACGCCCCTGGTCTGTTCCCCTTCTGGGCCATAGAGATGGGGCGGGTCAGCGACACTGTCCTTATGGTCAAAGTGATTTTTAGTGAGGAGGAAACATCTACAACGTCTTTACAGTCGGAATCCCTGAGGGAATGCGGAAGCGATAGTCCCAGCAACATTGGTATTTTCCTGAGAGAAGAGCTGGTTGTGTAAAACTTTCTGACATCGGCGAAGCTCCTGCTTGCAATTGGTTCCTTCAGGGTGGAAATCTGCAGGGAAAAAACAGTGACCAATTCAGACTGCAGGATAGGAAAGGAACCAGCGCTTACAGGTTTGACTAGTTCTATGGATCGGGGGACCACGCTGGATTTACTGGAATCTACACTGATTAATATTTAACCGGCACGTCCACCCCCCAAAACGAACCCCTACCCACCCCCCAACAGTCACAATATTTCTTATAAAAGTTTCTACTTACGAGCCTTCTATCTGCAGCGAATCTGATCCGGCCTCCTGCTTACAAGAAGGGGCACCCGGACGTCAGCTGCGTCTGAGTGGCTGATGAAGAAGCAGCCAATCACTAGATGTGGGTTGAAAGTCACTGGAAACACCAGCGGGAGAGGAAGACTCCGTGGAGTTACCAGACTGGGCACAAAATGTTACATTAGGACAGGTGCCACGGAGAGCTAACATCCCTTCCTTAACTTCCCCAATTTTTGGAATAAAAGTATTTGTCTGTGTTACCCCACATGGAAACATGTTACATTAGAAAGCGTGCCAACGGAAGAGCTCACATCTTCCTACTCCCAATGATAAAATGTATTGTCTGTGTTACCCCCACATGGAAAACATGTTACATTAGACAGCGTGCAACGGAAGGCTAAATCTTCCTTACTCCCAATGATAAAATGTATTCTGTCTGTGTTACCCCCACATGTAAAAACATGTTACATTAGACAGCAGCACAGAGAGCCTCATATACTGCCTTACTCCAATGATAAAAGGTATGTCGGCTTACCCCCACATGTAAACATTTACATTAGACAGCGTGCACAAGGAGGAGCTAACATCCTTCATTACTCCCATGATATAAAATGCTATGTCTGTGTTACCCCCACATGTAAAAACATTTACAGTTAGACAGCGTGCACACGGAGAGCTCATATCATTCCTTTATCCAATGATAAAAGTATGTTGTGTTACCCCGACATGTCAACATGTTGCCATTAGACAGCGTGCACACGGGAGATAACACCTTCCTTACCCAATGATAAAAGTATTGTCTGTGTACCCCCACATGTAACATGTTACATTAGACAGCATGCACACGGAGAGCTCATATCCTTCCTTACCCCAATGATAAAATGCATTGTCTGTGTTACCCCACATGTAAACATGTTACATTAGACAGCGTGGCACACGGAGAGCTCATATCCTTCCTTACTCCCAATGATTAAAATGTATTGTCTGTGTACCCCACATGTAAAAATGTTCATTAGAACAGACAGTGCACAGAGAGGAGTTGAATCATTCCTGAACATCCCAGGATGAGTAAAAGATCGGCTGGTACCACCCATGTAAACATGTTACATAGACAGCGTGACACAGGAGAGACAATCCCTTCCGTACTCCCAATGATAAATGTATTGCTGTGTTACCCCACATCACCGTAACATGTTCATTAGACAGCTGTGCACACACGGATTGAGCTCAATCCTTTCCTTACTCCCAAGTGGATTAAAATGTAGTGTCTGTGTTACCCCCACATGTAAACATGTTACAATGACAGCGTGCACACGGAGAGGTAACTATCCTTCCTACTCCCCATGAAAAAGATTGTCTGTGTTACCCCAACATGTAAAAACCTGTTACCTTAGCACAGTGCACACGGAGGAGCATACCCCTTCCGTACTACTCCCAATGATGAAAATGATTGTCTGTGTTACCCACCACATGTAAACATGTACATTAGGAAGCGTGCACACAGGAGAGCTAACAGTCTCCTACTCCACATGAAGAAAATGTATGTCTGTGTTACCCCCACATAAACATGGTACACTTTATGACAGCGGCACACGGAGAGCTAATACCTTACGTCCAATGATAAAATGTATATTGTCTGTTACCCCCACATGTAAAATGTTACATTAGACCGAGCGTGCACACGGAAGAGCTAAGCATTCCTTCGACTTATCCCAATGATATTAAAATGTATTGTCGGTTTACCCCACAATGTAAACTGTTAACATAGACAGCGTGCACCGGTAGATTGCATAATCCTCATACTTACCCAATGATAAAAGATATTGTCTGTGGTTACACCCACATGTAAACATGTTACATTAGACAGCGTGCACACGGAAGAGTCAATCCTCCTACTCCCATGATAAAATGATGTCTGTGGTTACCCACCACATGTAACATGTACATTAGACGCTGTGACACGGAAGAGCGAAACCTTCATATACTCCCACTGATAAAAGTATGTCTGTGTTACCCCCCACATGTAAACTGTTACATAGCAGTTCCACACGGAGAGTCATATATCCTTCCTTACTGCCAATAGTAAAATGTATTGTCTGGTTACCCCCCATGTAAACAGTACATTAGACAGCGTGGCACACGAGAGAGCGCATATCCTTCTTATCCCAATGAGTAAAAGGTATTTGTGTGTTACACCCCCACATGTAAACATGTTACATTGACAGCGGCCACACGGAGAGACTTAGTATCCTTCGTACTCCCAATGATAAAAATGTATTGTCTGTGTACCCCCACATGTAAACACGTTACATTAGAAGCGTGCACACGGAGAGCTCATATCCTTCTTACTCACCAATGATAAATGTATGTCTGTGTTACCCCAACATGTAAACATGTTACATAGACAGCGGCACATGACAGCCAAAACCCTGGAGTGCCATCTTTAGTATAGTTAACAAATCGCTGCTTGCCTGCTGCTTAATCCCATGTGGTTTAAATTGAACCCTCACAGCTGCCGTAATCCCACACGGTTTAAATTGAACCCTCACAACTGCTGTAATACCACAGTTTAAATTGAACCCTCACAGCTGCCGTAATCTCACGCGGTTTAAATTGAACCCTCACAGCTGCCGTAATCTCACGCGGTTTAAATTGAACCCTCACAGCTGCCTGATCCCACATGGTTTAAATTGACAACCCTCACAGCCTGCCCGTAATCACACAGTTTAATGGTGAACCCTCACAGCTGCCGTAATCTCACCGTGTTTTTAAATTGAACCTTACAGGCTGCCATAGTGGATTTACTTGCGCTCCTTCTGGAATGTCGGAATCCTATTCTGTTTTAGTACTGTGCCGCCTGTTTTTTTTTAACAGAGCGCATTAAATAAACAATCCCTCGTAGCCATATATAGAGAGAGGATAATTCCATCCATTGCAACATACTAACATGGGGGTCTGGTTCAGGAGGGCGTACGACTACCAGGGTGGGCCCATCTTCTATTCGTCCTATGACAGAAAAACCAATGTGGGATGAAGCGGATATGGGGGGCCCCATGATTGATTTTCTAGAGGGCCAGTGATCCCTCGTTACGCCCCTGGGTATGTTACCCTCTCTGTGCCAAGAGAATGGGGACGGTGCAGCGACACTGGTCTTATGGGTCACAGCTTGGAATTTTAGTGCAGAAACATCTAACAACGTCTTTATCAGTCCGGAATCCCTGAGGGGGAAGGCGGGTAGCGATCATGTCCCCAGCACACAATGGTGTATTTCCTGAGGAGAAAGAGCTGGTTTTGGTTGTTTGTAAAACTTCTGACATCGGCGAAAGCTCCTGCTGCAATTGGTCCTCAGGGTGGAAAATATGCAGGTTGTGAAAAGTGACCAATCAGGATGCAGGATAGGAAAGGAACCAGCTGCTTACAGGTTTGGACATATTCTATGATCGGGGACCGCTGGGGATTACTGGAATCTACAGGATATATAAAGGCACGTCCACCCCCAAAAACGAAACCCGACCCACCCTCCAACCGTCACCAAATATTTTCTTTAAAACGATTTCTACTTTACAGAGGCTTCTCTCTGCAGCGATCTGATCCGGGCTCCGACTTTACAAGAAGGGCGCCTCCGACCGTCAGCTGCGTCTGTGATGGCGATAATTAGAAAGCAGACAATCACAGAGATGTGAGTTGAAGTCACTGGAACACAGGCGGGAGAGAAGACTCGTGAGTACCAGACCTGTAAACATGTTTACTAGACACGTGACACACGGATGAGCTCAATCCTTCCTTACTCCCAATGGATAAAATGTAGTGCTGTGTTACCCCCACATGTAACATGTTACATGACGCGTGACACACGGAGAGACTCATCCTTCCTTACCCCAAAGTGATAAAATGTTGTCTGTGTTACCCCACATGTAAACTGTTACCTAGCACAGGTGCACACGGAGAGGCTCACCTCCTTCCTTCTCCCAACTGATAAAAGATTGTCTGTGTTCCCCCAACATGTAAAATGTTTACATTAGAAGCGATGACACAGGAGAGCTAAATCCGTTCCGTACTATCCCAATGAGTAAAATGATTGTCTGTGTTACCCACACATGAAACATGTTTTAAAGTGGACAGCGTGACACACGGAGAGCTAAACGCTCCTTTACTACCAATGATAAAAATGTATATGTCTGTGTTACCCCACACATGTAAAATGGTTACATTAGACAGCGTGCACACGGAGAGAATCATTTAATCCTTATCCCAATGATAAAATGTATTTGTCTGGTTACCCCCAATTGTAAACATGTTACATTAGACACGAGTGCACACGGTAGAGCTAAGCATCTATACTCCCAATGTATAAAATGTATTGTCGGTTTACCCCCACATGTAAACCTGTTAAATAGAAGCTAGACACGTGAAGGCCATTTCATCCTTACTCCAATGATAAAATGAATTGTCTGGGTACAACCACATGTAAACATGTACATTGACAGCTGTGCACACGGAAGAGCTCATATCCTTATCGACTCCCATGTAAAATGATTGTCTGTGTTACCCCACATGTAACATGTACAATTAGAGCTTGCCAACACGGAGAGCAAACCTTCCATTACTCCCATGATAAAATGTATGCCTGTGTTACCCCCACCATGTAAACAGTGTACATTGAGACAGTGGCACACGGAGAAGCGTCATATATCCTTCTATTGCCAATGAGAAAAGTGTATTGCTAGGTGTACCCCCACATGTAAACATGGTTACATTAGACAGCGTGCACACGGAGAGACTTATCCTTCCTTATCCCATATGAAAAGGATTTGTCTGTGTTACCCCCCCATGTAAACCAGTTACATTGACAGGGCACACGGAGAGCTCTAATCCTTCTTACTCCCAATGATAAATGTATGTCTGTGTTACCCCACACATGTAAACATGTACATTAGAAAGCGTGCACACGGAGAATTGAACCCTCACAGCTGCCGTAATCTCACGCGGTTTAAATTGAACCCTCACAGCTGCCGTAATCCCACATGGTTTAAATTGAACCCTCACAGCTGCCGTAATACCACAGTTTAAATTGAACCCTCACAGCTGCCGTAATCTCACGCGGTTTAAATTGAACCGAGTTTATACAGGGAACTCTGGGTACCAATCGTGGTATTAAAGGGATAATGATACCTACTGTAATATAAGGATATTAGAAGTCATGAGGAGTTATGTGTCACTATGAAAGGTATCAAGGACACAGACTGAGTTATACAGGGAATGGGTACCACTCGTGTATTATAAGGGATAATGTATACCTACTGTAAATTATAAGGATATTAGAAGTCACTGAGGAGTTCTGTGTCTATTAAAGGTACAAGGACACAAACTGTGTTATACAGGGAACTCTGGGTACCACTCATGTATAAAGGGATAATGTATCCCTACTGTAAAATATAAGGATATTAGAAGTCACTGAGGAGTTCTGTGTCCATAATAAAGGTACAAGGACACAGACTGAGTTATACAGGGAACTCTGGTACCGCTCAGTGATTATAAGGATAATGTATACCCCCTACTGTAAATTATAAGGATATTAGAAGTCACTGAGGAGTTCTGTGTCTATATAGAAAAGGTACAAGGACACAGATGAGTTATCAGGGAACTCTGGGTACCCATTCATGTATTATAAGGATAATGTATCCCCTACCGTAAATTATAAGGATATTAGAAGTCACTGAGGAGTTCTGTGTCCATATAAAGGGCAAGGACCACAGACTGAGTTATACAGGGACTCTGCGGTACCACTCATGTATTATAAGGGATAATGTATCCCTACTGTAAATATAAGGGTATTAGAAGTCACTGAGGAGTTCTGTGTCCATATAAGGTACAAGGACACAGACTGTTATACAGGGAACTCTGGGTACGACTCATGTATTATAAGGATAATGTATCCCCTACTGTAAATTATAAGGATATTAGAAGTCACTGAGGAGTTTGTTTCCATAAAAAAGGTACAAGGAGCAGAGACTGAGCTATACAGGGGAACTCTGGGTACCCACTCATGTATTATAAGGGATAATGTATCCCTACTGTAAATTATAAGGATATTAGAAGTCACTGAGGAGTTCTGTGTCTATAAAGTAGAGTAGGACACAGACTGAGTATACAGGGAACTCTGGGTACCACTCATGTATTATAAGGGATAATGTATCCCCTACTGTAAATTATAAGGATATTAGAAGTCACTGGGAGTTCTGTGACCATATAAAGGACAAGGACACAGATTGAGTTATACAGGGAAATCTGGTACCACTAATGTATTATAAGGATAATGTACCCCTACTGTAAATTATAAGGATATTGGAAGTCAAGAGGAGTTCTGTGTGTATATAAAGGTACAAGGACACAGACTGAGTTTACAGGGAACTCTGGGTACCACTCATGTATTATAAGGGATAATGTATCCCCTACTGTAAATAATAAGGATATTAGAAGTCACTGAGGAGTTCTGTGTCTATATAAAGGTACAAGGACACAGACTGAGTTATACAGGGAACTCTGGGTACACTCATGTTTATTAGGATTAATGTATCCCCTACTGTAAAATAATAAGGGATATTAGAAGTCACTGAGGAGTTCTGTGTCTATATAAAAGGTACACAGGACACAAGACTGAGTTATACAGGACTATAATATAATAATAACATGAATCTAGTTTATAATCAGTTGTTTTTATTGTTATTATCCCTCATCACAGGACTGGAAACCACACAGAGGTACAAGAAATTTGCCTGAGCTTTAAATTGCCTCCACCAGCAGCTGTCTTGTTACAGCTGGAAAACCTTTGATCATCTGATTGGTCAGTGCAGATTATAAATAATAACTGTAATGTACAGGAGTCACTGCCAGAGACAATGGGCCCTATTTATAAAAGATCGGTATCGTTATCGTAAATAACGACCGGGTTTTTACCGATAACGACCGTTATTTACCGATACCGGGCGTTATTACCGATAACGATCGTTAGTTACCGATATCGTTAAATAAGGCCGTGATCGGTAAATAACGACCGGTATTACCGATAACGACGGTATTTAACTGCGGTATCGGTAAGTATGAGATATGGTCGTTATCGGTAAATAACGGTCGTTACGGTAAAAACGGTCGTTATCGGTAAAAACCCGGCGTTATTTTACGTAACGATCGGTATTTTACGATAACGATCTTTATAAATAGGGCCCAATGAGCCAAGACCCTCTCTGCATGTTCAGATTTAAAGCTGAACTACATCTCCCAACATTCTCAGTCAACCTGCTGGTGACTGTCATAAAGTGCTGCTACAGAACAGCACAGATTGAGAGCCTTTTGTGGCCATTTTGTTTGCAGGACTGACAGATTCCGCCACCATTAAAGATAATTTGTTGGGTGGATCACGATTCTCTCGTGGGTTTTGTGACGGTTTAAAGACCAAGACGAGGAAATTAAAGGTCAATTTTATAAAAAGTATAAAAATAAGTAACAGTAGAAATCATTGTGATTGGATAAAAGTGCCAGAACACACACGGACAGATGAGATTAGAGGATTATAGTGCTCCAATTGTGGTTCTAATTGCTTGTCCTAGCAAGGCCCTTTACACTATCACATCTCTAAGGGGGGATTGGGGGTCTGGGACCCCCTTAGTGGATCCACGGAAGGGTTTCATACTGAGCACATGAGATTGAAATAGTGAGACTTGTATACAATAGGGAAATCCAGTGGCAGCTCCACCTTGCACTAAACTCACACATTAGGTAAATTCACAGCATGTTACAGAACTTTATGGCACATTTCTCTTCCCCTTTAATGAAATAGACGCTGCAAATGACAAAGGGACCCCGACAGGTGATTCCATTAAATCCCATAACCATTAACTAGCCAGGAGTGGAAAGTCTAATTATATTAATGTAAATCTTGTTTTATGGAGATTAAGGCACTTTCATTACAACTAACGAATCTAAACTAAATACCCCAGCGTGGACTTACCATACACGGGCGTGGGAGAATTACTGACGTTTCACCGGCACAAAAACAACGCTGAATTTGGCCACTCACGCGGCCGTACCCATGCCAGGTTAAATATTGAACCCTCACAGCTGCCCGATCCATGCGGTTTTAAAATGAACCCTCACACTGCCGTTATCCCACAGTTAATTGAACCCTACACCGCTGCCGTAAATCCCACGGAGTTTAAATTGAACCCTACAGCTGCCGTATCCCATGCGGTTTAATGAACCTCACGCGCCGTAATCCACAGTTTAATTGAACCTCACAGTGCCGTAATCCCACACGGTTTAAATTGAACCCTCACAGCTGCCGTAATCCCATGGGTTTAAATGACCCTCACAGCTGCCGTAATCCCATGTGGTTTAAATTGAACCCTCACAGCTGCCGTAATCCCATGTGGTTTAAATTGAACCCTCACAGCTGCCGTAATCCCATGTGGTTTAAATTGAACCCTCACAGCTGCCGTAATCCCATGTGGTTTAAATTGAACCCTCACAGCAATGCCGGAATCCACACGGTTTAAATTGAACCCTCCAACAACTGCTGTAATACCACAGTTTAAATTGAACCTACAGCTGCGTAATCTCACGCGGTTTAAATTGAACCCTCACAGCTGCCGTAATCTCACACGGTTTAAATTGAACCTCACAGCTGCCGTAATCCCACATGGTTTAAATTGAAACCTCACAGCTGCGTAATACCACGTTTAAATTGAACCCTCACAGCTGCCGTAATCTCACGCGGTTTAAATTGAACCTTTACAGCTGCCCAGTTGGTTTACTTCGTCTCTGGGGACATGTCGGAACATCCTATTCTGTTTAGTTCCTGTGCCGCCTGTAAAGTCGTCGGCATTAAATAAACAATCCCCGTAGCCATATATAGAGAGAGAGTAATTCCTATCGTGCCAACGATGATAATGGGGGTCTGGTCAGGCGTACTACCAGGGGGGCCCATCTTCTTTTCGTCTATGACAGAAACCATGTGGATAGCCGGAGCTTATACGGGCCCCATATGTTTTCTAGAGGCCACTGTCCCTACGTTACGCCCCTGGGTCTGTTCCACATCTGTGCCATAGACGACCCTGTGCCAAGCTGCGGTCAGCGGACACTTGTCCTTATGGGTCAAAGCTGAATTGTAGGAGGAAACATCTAACAACGTCTTTATCAGTCGGAATCCCTGAGGGAAGGCGGAGCGATCATGTCCCACACACACATTGGTTTTCGCTGATGAGAAGAGCTGGTTGGTTGTAAACTCTGACATCGCGAAGCTCCTGCTGCAATTGGTCCTTCAGGTGGAAATTGCAGGTGAAAACATGGACCAATCAGATGCAGGATAGGAAGGAACCAGCTGCTTACAGGTTTGACATAGTCTATGTATCGGGGGACACGCTGGGATTTACTGGAATCTACACTGATATATTAAACGGCACGTCACCCCCCACACAACGAACCCCTACCCACCCCCAACGTCACAATATTTCTTTAAAAGATTTCTACTTACAGAGCCTTCTCTCTGCAGCGATTCGATCCGGCCTCTGCTTACAAGAAGGGGCCCCCGACCGTCACTGCGTCTGTGATTGGCTGAGAAGCAGCCAATCACAGATGTGGTTGAAGTCACTGGAAACACAGCGGAGAGAAGACTCCGTGAGTACCAGACCTGTAAACATGTTACATTAGACAGTGCACACGGAGAGCTAACATCCTTCCTTACTCCCTAATGATAAATGTATTGTCTGTGGTTACCCCACATGTAAACATGTTACATTAGACAGCGTGCACACGGAGAGCTCACATCTTCCTTACTCCCAATGATAAAATGTATTGTCGTGTTACCCCCACATGTAAACATGTTACATTAGACAGCGTGCACACGGAGAGCTAACATCCTTCCTACTCCCAATGATAAAATGTATTGTCTGTGTTACCCCCACATGTAACATGTTACATTAGACAGCATGCACCACGGAGAGCTCATCTCCTTCTACTCCCAATGATAAATGGTATTGTCTGTGTACCCCCACATGTAAACATGTTACATTAGACAGCGTGCACACGGAGAGCTAACATCCTTCCTTACTCCAATGAAAATGTATTGTCTGTGTTACCCCCACATGTAAACAGTTACATTAGACAGCGTGCACACGGAGAGCTCATATCATTCCTTACTCCCAATGATAAAATGTATTGTCGTGTGACCCCCACATGTAAACATGTTACATTAGACAGCGTGCACACGGAGACTAAATCCTTCCTTAATCCCAATGATAAAATGTATTGTCTGTGTTACCCCCACATGTAAACATGTTACATTAGACAGCATGCACACGGAGAGCTCATATCCTTCCTTACTCCAATGATAAAATGCATTGTCTGTGTTACCCCCACATGTTAACATGTTACATTAGACAGCGGCACACGGAGAGCTCATATCCTTCCTTACTCCCAATGATAAATGTATTGTCTGTGTACCCCACATGTAAACATGGATTAGACAGCGTGCACACGGAGAGCTAACATGCCTTCCTTACTCCCAATGTAAAATGTATTGCCTGTGTTACCCCCACATGTAACATGTTACATTAGACAGCGTGCACAAACGAGAGCTCAATCCTTCCTACTCCAATGATAAAATGTATTGTCTGTGTTACCCCCACATGTAAACATGTTACATAGACAGCGTGCACACGAGGAGCTCATATCCTTCCTTACTCCCAATGATAAAATGTATTGTCTGTGTTACCCCCACATGTAAACATGTTACATTAGACAGCGTGCAACGGAGGAGCTCATATCCTTCCTTACTCCCAATGATAAAAGTATTGTCTGTGTTTACCCCCACATGTAAACATGTTAAATTAGACAGCGTGCACACGGAGAGCTCACATCCTTCCTTACTCCCAATGATAATGGATTGTCTTGTGTTACCCCCACACATGTAAACATGTTACATTAGACAGCGTGCAACACGGAGAGCTCATATCCTTCTTATCCCAATGATAAAATGATTGTGCTGTGGTACCCCCACATTAAACATGTTACATTAGACAGCGTGCACACGGAGAGCTCATTCCTTCCTTACCCCAATGATAAAATGTATTGTCTGTGTTACCCCCACATGTAAACATGTTTACATTAGACAGCGTGCACACGGAGAGCTAACATCCTTCCTTACTCCCAATGATAAAATGTATTGTCTGTGTTACCCCCACATGTAAACATGTTACATTAGACAGCGTGCACACGGAGAGCTAACATCCTTCCTTACTCCCAATGATAAAATGTATTGTCTGTGTTACCCCCACAGTAAACATGTTACATTAGACAGCGTGCACACGGAGAGCCACATCCTCCTTACTCCCAATGATAAAATGTATTGTCTGTGTTACCCCACATGTAAACATGTACATTAGACAGCGTGCACACGGAGAGCTCATATCCTTCCTACTCCCATGATAAAATGTATTGTCGTGTTACCCCACATGTAAACATGTTACATTAGACAGCTGCACACGGAGAGCTCATATCCTTCCTTACTCCCAATGATAAAATGTATTGTCGTGTTACCCCCACATGTAAACATGTTACATTAGACAGCAGGCCACCGGAGAGCTCATATCCTTCCTTACTCCCAATGATAAAAGGTATTGTCTGTGTTACCCCCACATGTAAACATGTTACATTAGACAGCGTGCACACGGAGAGCTCATATCCTTCCTATACCAATGATAAAATGTATTGTCTGTGTTACCCCCACATGTAAACATGTTACATTAGACAGCGTGCACACGGAGAGCTCATATCCTTCCTACATCCCAATGATAAAATGTATTGTCTGTGTTACCCCACAGTAAACATGTTACATTAGACAGCGTGCACACGACTCCCAATGATAGATGCTCAGTGTAACATCCCCTAACGTTGGGCCTTACAGAACCTTGAAATAGCGGCGGATGCAATAAATCTGGCAGTGGGCTGATTACATCTCGGCCATGGCCATGCACCTCGCCCTGCACGTGGTTCTCCCCAGATCCCAGCACCACCCCCTAACCATCGCACCTCTCCCAGGCCTTTGATGCGCTGGCGGTGAGCTCGTTCCCGCGCGTCCAGTGTTTCGTTCCGCTGAACTGAGCGTTTCGCAGCCTCTCGATCTCATTTGAAGTTCCTGTCGGTGTCGCGCTGTCGTGTCCATCAGGCCTGGGAAGAGTCTGTTCCATGTCGGCAATCTGAGCCTGCGGCAGGAGACAAAGGCCAAATGATCCCAGGTACCCAGTTCAGGGTGACGCCATGATCGGGGTGGTCAGAATGGAGTTAACTAGATATCAGGGGAACGGGACAAGCCACAGAAATCATCCATAGAGAACGAGCAGATTAAAGGGCAGTAATAGTGTTTAAACCCAGTATGTAGTGAAACTAACCTGCTCTCTGCCCGACCTCCCTTCCCTGATTGGCTCAGTTCAGCTAGTATGTGAAATCTTTCTTTGGCTATAGCCTGTGACGGAGCAGCCTGCCATCTGCTGGTCACCTAGAGTACCTCACGTATTATTTTCACTTCCTATGTAGTTATAGACTTATAATTAACATTACGGCTCCTTTAATTCTTTGCGCTCACTATGGAAACCTTTTGTCAGTGGCTCTAGGAAGGAAAGGAGAGAAATACTGGATCACTGGATGTAAAGCTCACGGGCTCTGCTCACCAGACTGTAGGTGATGTTACCTATAACCTTGTAAACTGAGACTTTCCATGAGAGCAGGGGAAAGAAAAAGCGTTAATGAACCAATAGGAAACGGATTATGAAAAACGGCACTAATAATTCTAATCATAGAAACCCTTAAGAAAGGTTCTTATTGTTTAAAAATGGTGCTGATTTTGCCCCAACCAATCAGATCTTATTTAAACATTGAAAGCTCTACATCTGATTGGTTGGGCAAAATTAGCGAAAAAAATTTGAAAGCTCACATCTGATTGTTGTGGAAAAATTAAATGAAAAGAATAACCCCGTGACTATTACATTACAGTGAATAATAATTATCTGGTCAAGGGAGAAATACGCCTATGACACCCTATAGTGAACCCTAAGAATGGTGGAATTATTAACGGGCCGGGAGATTGTCCGTGTTCGTGCCTCTTACAGTAAAACTCCATCCTGACAGCTGGTGTACCCAGTGATCTGTCTACGTGCTGGACGTGGTACCTCCAATAACTGCACCTGTCTCTGGGCTCACCCAGTTCTTGTTCCGGTGGTGAGTGATCGCGTCCAGACGCCCTTCTCTGCAGAAGACGCAGGGTGTCTTCTGCCGTTTCAGCTTCTCACGCTACACCTGCAAAGACAGGAATGGGGAATGGAGAGTCTGGCCTGCCGTCCCCTCCTGTCCTATAGGTGGAGCCTTCCTTCCACTATCGATGGGAATTCAAAACCACTAAGACTCAAGTTGTTCTCTAATTGGAATCTCCAAGAAATTCTGCCCCTGGACACCTGGACCCCCATCCTCAATATGATGTGTATTCGGCTAAACGCAGCGCTGTCCCCCTGCACCAAAAGGCAAAACCAAACAGGTGTTTTATCCACCTAATAACTAATATAAATCCATATAAAACGTAAAAGACTATAAAACACAGCTTTATGGTAATAGACAAAATAACTGTGGGCCAAAATCAGCATCGGGTGGGGAGATCTTCAGTCAGTTCCTATTTTGCTATCTGAGTAGCAGTTTAGGATTCAGGATTAGGTGGTGCATCTGCTATTTGAACGGATCCCCCACCTTGTAACTGGTCCCGACGCGTTTCGCTGTTGATTTAACAGCTTCTGGAGGGTATATTGTAACTGTTGCCGGACTTACTTTAAATAGGTTAGATTCGCGGATAATTCGTCCCGGCTCCCCCCCCCCCCCCCATAACGTCACATGATCTTTTCCTCCTATCCGCTCTCACATTGGAATGCCCGGCCTACGTATAACGTCATGCGTGTCAGCGCTCCATTGCCGCGCTGCCTTTCATCAGGGCGGCGTTACTGACATCACTCATCTTATTTATTATGGGGATGTCCTCCGTCATCAAAAACATTGGTTAGAGAATATTCCCCAAACCAGTTTAAACGCTTAAGACTGTACGGAAATAGGTCCCTTATAACGCAATCAGATGAGTTAGTAAAGAAATTCGAAAGAACTTAACAAAGAGATTAATAGAGAAACTCTAATACTCTATTACTCGATTACTACCAGAAACTAAATGTGCGTTCAGAAAGTAAACTCGAGATCCATTCATTACAGGATTCAATAGGACAGAAATAAAAAGACACTGGCATCCTCTGTTACGGGATGAATATCTAAATCCCATCCTCCCTGTTGCACCAGAAGAGTAAGAACATCAAAGAATTAGTAGCCCCAGTGTCGTCTGAAACATGGAGATACAACAAAGGCTAATAGGATCTGTGATAAACAAAACGGTTTCCTTGGATGTGGTAACTGTTAGCAGTAAAACAACAAAAAACAAACCAAACACACTTAAAAGTCACAGCACGCTGGAAACATTTACAACCAAACACTTAAACCACGTGCAACTTTCCAATGTTATCTACTTAATAGAATGTGCTGTGGAAAACATACGTTGAAGAAAGGGACGCAAACTTAAAACGAGAATAAGAGAACACTTATACAAATCAGGAAAAAGAAAGACTTGACCCTTCCATCACTGTAACAACTGGCCAAAGTTTCAAAACACAGAATTAGATTCCTGGGAATAGACATTTTATACCCACCAGAAAAGACTGGGGACAACAGGCTGGTCTATCAAGATTAGAGACCAGATGGATATACAACATAGAAAACTTTGGTCCCTAAAGGACAAGTAAGGAAATAGACTAAATAAGGACATAGACTAAATAAGGACATAGATCTAAGTAAGGACATAGACTAAGTAAGGACATAGACTAAGTAAGGACATAGACTAAATAAGGACATAACTAATAAGGATAGACTTCATAAGGACATAGCTTAATAAGGACATAGACTTACGGAGTTTCCTATAAGAATAAGTTGTTCGGAGAAACTGGTTTTATGAGGATGTTCCCTCAGCCCTTTAGCTTATAATATTGTTTTTAAGCTCACTTGATGTTTTTTTATTATTAGATTGATAAAAGTAATAACACTATTTATTCGGTTTTGCCTTTTGGTGCAATGCTACCGACTTTAGATATATCTGGAACAAGTGGGATTGGTGTAGTTCAGCAGCAGACCTACAATCACCAATTATTCCCCAAAACAACCTTTAGCGCAAAAGATTTAGACTTTTTATGTGTGTATTAGTTTATTCTGCTATGTTACTTCCAACATTCCACTCTTCCAGGGTCACATGTTCAGGAAGTGACGAAATGTATTTCCTGTGACCAGTGATTGGTTACAGCCATTAAATGTGACACAGAGCGTGAAGTGCCCGCACCTTGTCAAGTGTTTTCTCAGGGCGTTTTGTCCTTCTCCAGGCGAAGCGATGACCGCTCCATCTCTGCTTTCTCCTTCAAGTTGAACACACGCGCGCTGCAACCCCACCAGGCGCTCCGTAGAGTTCTCGATCCTCCTGCAGTTTCTGAATATTCGAGGGAGACGCCCTCAATCTCCTCCGCACTGACGTAGGATCTGTTTGAAAATGTATCAAAATAAGTAGGGTGAAGAAGGGACGAGAATTTGAGTGGGTAAAGGCATTGATATACAGTTTAAGGGGAAACTGTGGTCTCCAAACAAGACAGGGTTAAATAAAAGCCTTCCAGATTACCTTTAAAATGAACCATGAACCACCTCTAGGTAAAACCTGTGAGAAGTTATATTGCTGGAAAGAAAATTCTACATTCAGCAGCTTATAGCCAAGTGACCAGTCTCTGCCTGCATTAATAGCACCCTCTCTAACGTGCTGGTTTTTCTTTTGTCTGTGCAGGTACTTCCTGTTTTCCCATCACAACTGAGCATGCTCAGGGCAGGAGCAGTGGTTCAGGTGATTCACCCAAATGGTGGCAGCAGGACAGTTTGAACAATCTCATTCTGAAAGGCTGCAGACAGGAAGTTGTCGAGGCTTTATTGAACCCTTGTTTGATATCCAGAGTTGCCCTTTAATTACAATTTTTCCCATTGGCAGCTGACCTCTGTAGCTGGTGGACCTGTCCCTCAAACTCCGCGCGCTGGAGCTCTCCTTCCGCATGGTTCGTCTTTTAATACTGAATCTCTTCAATCAGAAGCCGCGTTCTGCTTTTTACCCTCTGATACGGCCAATCGCGCTGGCTTCCAGCGGTTCTTGGCAAGACGACATTATTAGGATTTCCTTAACCCCGCAATTACCCATGTATCACTGCTGTAGGTGACAGGCGGGCCACCAGGTACACCATTAGTGTTGGACTCTGTCCCCAATGTGCCATCAGGTAAGGAGCCACTTTCCCCTACATCCCGGGCACTTACGTAGGATTCGCCTCTCGTGTTCATGGGACGTCAAACATCTTTGCAGCGGACTGACTTGTCGTGTGTGTTGCTGAGCTGCTGTGGCTGTAGGACAAGGCGCTGGTCAGGCTCTGGGCCTTTTCTTATGTTAAAGTTCGCTCTCTGCGCCTTGGCCAGGGTTGTGTTTAGCCGATCGACGCACAGTTGGAGGGCGTCACTTTCCTCGCGGTCCGACAGCTGCAAGGAAGAAAACGCCTCGAATGCGCCCTACCGGTTCCATATCTACCTGCATTCCAGTGCCCCCGTACCTGACGTTGGGACCCTCCATGCGCGCAGCATCCTGAATCTCTGCCTCTCGGTCGCTCAGCGCCGGTTTGAGCCTCTGTAGTCCCCTCCATTGCGCGGCGGGAAAGCTCCGCTTGGTGCTGCGATTCTGGAGCGTCCAGCACCTCCTCAGGGTTTCCTGTCGCTCTCGTGTTTGGCCTCATTGGATTCTCTTATTGAGTTCTCTGAAACAAGAGACAATCAGCCCCTCATACTGTCACTGTACCGCCCAATAACACAATGAACTCTGGGATATTCCCTTAACCTGGGACGCCCTCTGCGTCATTCTCAAGCGCCAGACATAAACGCGCTCTAGGCTGGCCGCTTCTCCGCGCGCCATTTTCCGTTCTCTCCGTAGCTGCGCAGTGGCTTCCTCCTGCAGAATGAGCGACGTTGCAAACGCTCAACTTCGCCTCTGAATTCCTCTTCCCAGAAAGACAACGTTCCATTAGCAAAGATACATGTCTCCCTGCTAAATGTCCTGCCCATTAAGCGACAGTGCGTCCTACCTTCTCGATCTCTGTGAGTGTTTTCTGGAGTTGCTGCAAAACTGTGGTCGCTCCATCATGTCTGCTTCCATCTCCACAGCTGACGTTGGAATTTCCCAGCTGTGTTCGGAAGTTCATCCTGTTAAGGAAAGGAATCAAGGGGGCTCAGTAGGAAAGAGCACTTACTGATCAATGGTCCATATCATTTCAACTACAACTCCAGATCCCCTCCTGGCAGCTTAAGGGCTCAGTAGGAAGAGCACGTACTATCAATAGGTCCTATCATTTACTAACTACAACTCCCAGCATCCCTCCTGGCAGCTAGAGGGGGGCTCAGTAGGAAAGAGCACTGTACTGATCAATAGGTCCATATCATTTCTAACACAACTCCCAGCATCCCCTGGCAGACTAGAGGGGATTCAGTAGGAAAGAGCACTGTACTGATCAATAGGTCCACGATCTCATTTACTACCTACAACTCCAACATCCCCTCCGGCAGCTAGAGGGGCTCAGTAGGAAAGAGCATGTAACTGATCATAGGTCCATATCATTACTATATAACTAACAATCCCAGCATCCCCTCCTGGCAGCTGAGGGGGCACAGTAGGAAAGTGCATGTACTGATCAGATAGTCCATATCATTTACTAACTACAACTCCCACGCCCCTCCTGGCAGCTAGAGGGGGAGCTCAGTAGGAAAGAGCACTGTACTGATCAATAGGGTCCCATATCATTTATAACTCCAATCCCAGCACCCTCCGGCAGCTAGAGGGGCTCAGTAGTGAAAGAGCACTGTAACTGATCAATAGGTCCATATCATTACTAACTACAAACTCCCAGATCCCCTCCTGGCAGCTAGAGGGGGCTCAGTAGGACAAGAGCACTGTACTGATCAATAGGTCATATCATTACTAACTAAACCTCCCAGCATCCCTCCTGGCAGCTAGAGGGGGCTCAGTTAGAAAGAGCACTGAATGATCAATAGGTCATATCATTACTAATACAACTCCCAGCATCCCCCTGGCAGCTAGAGGGGTCAGTAGGAAAGAGCACTGTACTGATCATAGGTCCATATAATTTTACTAACACAACTCCCGCATCCCTCGCGCTGGCAGCTAGACGGGACTCAGTAGAATTTTAGAGCACTGTACTGATCAAAGGTCAATACATTTATAACTACACCTCCCAGCATCCCTCCGCAGCTAGAGGGGACTCATAAGGAAAGAGCTACTGTACTGAGTCAATAGGTCCATATCATTAAACTAACGAACTCCCAGCATCCCCTGGCAGCTAGAGGCGGGCTCAGTAGTAAGAGCCTGATCTGCATCAATAGTGTCCATATCATTTACTAACACAACTCCCAGCATCCCCTCCTGGCAGCTATGAGGGGGCCTCAGTAGGAAAAGAGCACTGTAATGATCAATGAGTTCATATCATTTACTAAACTTACAACCCAGCATCACCTGGTAGTAGAGGGGGCTCAGTAGGAAAGATCACTGTACATGATCAATAGGTCCATATCATTTACTAAACTACACGCTCCCAGCAATGCCCCTGGGTAGCTAGATGGGACTGCCCACCAAACAAGGGACAAATGAAGAAACTGTGCCTACCCAGACCCTCAGACTGTCACAGTAACAAGCAGGAAACAATGTGACATAACCTCCAGGGAGTATAGAACTAAAGAGAAGGAGCTGCCATACACCTTCGCACTGGTTGGGGGGATATCAGTGACGGGGCGGAGCTACACACCTTCAGAGTGAATGACTTGGTGTGAGCCGCCCCCTCTGGGAAATATCTAAGTTAGTCTTCCGACCCTCTGCTCGCTCTGTGTCCCTCAGTTTCTTGCAGGAAATCCCATCAGCGCGCTCTAACCACCTCTGGGTCATACAAGCCACCAATGTCTCCCCGGGTGGGAGAAGCAGGGCGATCATCGGGGGTTTTTTCCTGCATGCGGACCGGGCTGTCCTGTGCGGGGAATGTGGCTACACGATCCGTCTGTGGTGGTGGTGTATTGTTTCGAACCTTTGTAAGAAAGAATCAAACCACAGCCTTGGTGAACTTGGATAACATAGGAAAAGGGGGGGCAATTGGAGCAACAAGACAGCTCCGTCATTTTATTTAAACACTACCCTGTGGGGGGAAAAACGAAGCTTTGGAGAGCTGCCGGCCCCCCTAATGGCTGACTACGGAGTTCGTCCAACGCGTCAAAAATCCCCAAGGTTCTTCTGAGTGTCAGAGTGCAAACTTCCAATTTTAAACTCCCCTCTCTATCAGACCTTCCAAGCCCGGAGCGATCTCCGCCTCCAGGGCATGCACCAGCGCCCTCACGGTGGCTAGGCGCAGTCCCAGCTGGGGGGGGGGGCGGCTTTGCCTCTGAGATGCCTTAAGTTTACATTTCCAGGTTGCGCGTGTTGTCCAGAAGGTTCTTCTCGTTCCCGCGAACTGTGGGATTACGGCAGCTGTGAGGGTTCAATTTAAACTGTGGGATTACGGCAGCTGTGAGGGTTCATTTTAAACCGCATGGGATTACGGCAGCTGTGAGGGTTCAATTTAAACTGCATGGGAGTACGGCAGCTGTGAGTGGCCAAATTCAGGCGTTTTTGTGCCGGTGAAACGTCAGTAAGTATCCCACGCCCGTGTATGGGTAAGTCCACGCTGGGGTATTTAGTTTAGATTCGTTTAGTTGTAATGAAAGTGCCTTAATCTCCATAAAACAAGATTTACATTAATATAATTAGACTTTCCACTCCTGGCTAGTTAATGGTTAATGGGATTTAATGGAATCACCTGTCGGGGTCCCTTTGTCATTTTGCAGCGTCTATTTCATTAAAGGGGAAGAGAAATGTGCCATAAAGTTCTGTAACATAAGCTGTGAATTTACCTAATGTGTGAGTTTAGTGCAAGGTGGAGCTGCCACTGGGATTTCCCTATTGTATACAAGTCTCACTATTTCAATCTCATTGTGCTCAGTATGAAAACCCTTCCAGTGGATGACACTATAGGGGGTCCCAGACCCCCAATCCCCCCTTAGAGATGTGATAGTGTAAAGGGCCTTGCTAGGACAAGCAATTAGAACCACAAATTGGAGCACTATAATCCTCTAATCTCATCTGTCCGTGTGTGTCTGGCACTTTTATCCAATCACAATGATTTTCTACTGTTACTTATTTTTATACTTTTTATAAAATTGACCTTTATTCCTCGTCTTGGTCTTTAAACCGTTTCACCACGAGAGAAGTCGGATCCACCCACAGCGCCAGGCATTATTATCTTTAATGGTGGCGGAATCTGTCAGTCCTGCAAACAAAATGGCCGACAAAAGGCTCTCAATCTGGTGCTTTCTGTAGCAGCACTTTATGACAGTCACCAGCAGGGTTGACTGAGAATGTTGGGAGATGTAGTTCAGCTTTAAATCTGAACAATGCAGAGAGGGTCTTGGCTCATTGGGCCCTATTTATAAAAGATCGTTATCGTAAAATACCGATCGTTATCGTAAAATAACGACCGGGTTTTTACCGATAACGACCGTTATTTACCGATAACGACCGTTATTTACCGATAACGACCATTATTTACCGATACCGTTAAATACCGGTCGTTATCGGTAAATACCGGTCGTTATTTACCGATAACGACCGGTATTTAACGATATCGGTAACTAACGATCGTTATCGGTAAATAACGCCCGGTATCGGTAAATAACGGTCGTTATCGGTAAAAACCCGGTCGTTATTTTACGATAACGATACCGATCTTTTATAAATAGGGCCCATTGTCTCTGGCAGTGAAACATCTGTACATTACAGTTATTATTTAATAATCTGCACTGACCAATCAGATGTTATCAAAGGTTTTCCAGCTGTAACAAGAGAACATCTGATTGGTGGAGGCAAATTTAAAGCTCAGGCAAATTTCTGTACCTCTGTGTGTGTTCCAGTCTCTGTGATGAGGGATAAATAACAATAAAAACAACTGATTATAAACTAGATTCATGTTATTATTATATTATAGTCCTGTATAACTCAGTCTGTGTCCTTGTACCTTTATATAGACACAGAACTCCTCAGTGACTTCTAATATCCTTATTATTTACAGTAGGGGATACATTATCCTAATAAAACATGAGTGGTACCCAGAGTTCCCTGTATAACTCAGTCTGTGTCCTTGTACCTTTATATAGACACAGAACTCCTCAGTGACTTCTAATATCCTTATTATTTACAGTAGGGGATACATTATCCCTTATAATACATGAGTGGTACCCAGAGTTCCCTGTATAACTCAGTCTGTGTCCTTGTACCTTTATATAGACACAGAACTCCTCAGTGACTTCTAATATCCTTATAATTTACAGTAGGGGATACATTATCCCTTATAATACATGAGTGGTACCCAGAGTTCCCTGTATAACCTTATAATGTACAGCAGGGGATAGTACAATGTTGGGTGTTACCATTGTCACAATACACAGGGACGTCTGCGCAATGTAAAAATCTGCACTTTATTCATCTTTTGTACAAAACAAAATACAAAATGAATGTCAAGTAACCAACAACCCCTAATGATGAAGATTGCGGGAGAGAGAGAAGGTAGCGAAGTATAAAGGTGAAGAAGCAAGTGCAATAAGGAAGGAAGGTGAAAGGTTAACGCAGAGACCATGAGTCAAAATGGAGGAGAGGAACGCAATGCATGATGGGAACAGAGAGGTCGAGGTTTCCCTATACCGGGAGGGCAGTGGTTAAGTTACTAGGCCTCTGCTTCCTCTCATTGGCACCATTTCATAGGGTAGAGGCCACCTACACCAAGGCACCATTGGCTACAGGAGCAGTCGGGCCCTGACGGGATCACCGACAGCGGAGCTATGAGGGTTCTCCACCCACAGCGCCCCCCATTGGAGGCACATACAGTACAATATGGTAACATACATGATACAATAATACTAGCATTCCCCACCCACTGTGAGGGTCCGGGGCCCCTGCCAATCTCTGCAATCGACTAGCAGCCCCCACAGCTCCGGGAACATTGAGTTTCCATCGACTGGCACATCCCAATGCTCGCCATCACCCCGCAACGAGAGAACTGGTCCCGGCACATGTCGGCTATGGAGAGAAAACAAAATGGAGGTAAAATGTCATGGCAGAATGATGTCTTTAGCGATACCGCGCCGTTAACGACCGGTTTAACGATCTGTAAACATCGTTAATTACCGACCGGCTCAGCAATCGTTAATTTACAGTCGTTATCATAAATTACCGTAAATCTACCGGACGTTATTCTACAACCGAACATTGGTTAATTAACGTGCAGCCATACATTATCAATAACGCGCGGTAACCATTCCGCTGCCAGGACAGGTGCATCCTACACTACACCGCCATTACCTACACCGCCATTACCTACACCGCCATTACCTTACCTTACACCGCCATACCTACACCAAGGTCATACTACAGTGTGGGAGATTTACTACACCGCCATTACCTACACCACAGTCTATACAGTGTGGGAGATTTACTACACCGCCATTACCTACACCACAGTCTATACAGTGTGGGAGATTTACTACACCGCCATTACCTACACCGCCATTACCTACACCACGGTCTATACAGTGTGGGAGATTTACTACACCGCCATTACCTACACCACGGTCTATACAGTGTGGGAGATTTACTACACCGCATTACTACCACCGCCATTACCTACACCACGGGTCTATCAGTGGGGACGAGATTAATACACCGCCATTACCTACACCACGGTCTATACAGTGTGGGAGATTTACCTCACCGCCATTACCAGCAGCGCTGCCCAGACCCACAACTCTCACCTCTTAGAAGTTCCTCGTGGGCACAAACCACGCGGACACAGATTTCTTTATTGATCACGTACATGCGTCTCAGGCTGGAGGATGAAAGGAAAAACTCACATCAGGAGATTCAGGCACATTATTACATAGAAATATTATATTTACAAACTATTGTTCTTCAGGTTAAAGTGCATCAGTATGGCAGCTTCAACATTTAGCAAGATACAGAACAAGCCATAAACATATTATTATTGTCACACTACATTATACAGTATGGCAGGTTATTAATGAGCGGAAGTTGCATTAATGTGATAGTTATTTGGCGCTGATTACTTTTACCATAAAGGCTACGTCCACGCTAGAAATGACGAAAAACCTTTATAAAATAAACCGTGCGTTAGCGTTGCTCGTATGAGGTTGAATAAAGTTTGCGATAATCTTATTTCTGGGTTCTCGGGAGCTACACAGACCAACCAAGCACCAGAACAGCACAAGAAAAAAGCCCCAGATAATACTAACAGTACTATAAATACTTGCTGTTTCCCGTGGTACGGTCTGTTACCTGCAGTACTAGATAATACTAGCTGTTTCCCATGGTATGGTCTGTTACCTGCAGTACTAGATAATACTAGCTGTTTCCCGTGGTATGGTCTGTTACCTGCAGTACTAGATAATACTAGCTGTTTCCCATGGTACGATCCGTTAGTACTATATACAGGGCTGTTAGTACTGTACTGATTTCTCTTACCTGTAGAAGCAGATCTTATTCAGACACTGCTTGCAAGGTTGGTGTATTGAGTACAGCCGGGTACATGGGTAATTTTCCTCTCTGCAATCTGTAAAGAAATTTAATAACACACAATGTACACTGCAGGGTAAAGTGTCAGAAAAGTCTTTATCTGTTTACTGATAAGATGCTTAAGATGCTATTGGCCCATACAAACAGTAAACTCTAAATTTAATTGGTCAATAGTAGTAAACTCTAGATGCTATTGGCCGGTAGAAGCAATAAGCATTTAATGCAATTGGATACATACAATCCACTGCCTGGTGGGAGGAAAATTGATTCACCCCAATCTATACTTCCATCCAAAGTGTAAATCCAATAGAAAGTGTAATGAATGGGCTACCAGACAGGCGAGTGGCGACTTTCATACACAACATGGACACCTGTAGACACCTGAAGTGAATGGGTCCGTGAGGCCCAAAACGTGTTGTGTATGTGCTACGTGGAATAAAGTCGCCAGAATTGCCATTCAGCCGGCACTGCGTTTCTAACCAGAAAAGGACAGTAAACCCAGGTGAATTGTTGTCATGTTTATAAAGGTGCGGTATTACATACAGACCTGTATCATATATATATATATATATATATATACCTGCAATATACCAGCCACGTGCGAATACCGATACCAATAACCAATACAGTTAAAACCCAGATCGGTAATAAACATTATCAGTAATAACACCAATATCGGTAGAAAACCCATATCAGTGAAACCAATATCGGTACGTAAACCAATATATCAGGAATAACCAATATCGGTATAATACTAATAACCAATTATCAGTAATAACCAATATCAGTTAATAACCAATTATCATATAACCAATATCGTAATAACCAATTATCGGTAATAACCCAATATCGGTTTAACCAATTATCAGTAATAACAATTACGTAATGAACCAATATCGGTAATAACCCAATTATCAGTAATAACCAATTATCAGTATAACAAATATCGTAATAACCAATTATCAGTAATAACCAATATCAGTAATAACCAATATCGGTAATATCCAATTATCAGTAATAACCAATATCTGTAATAACCAATTATCAGTAATAACCAATATCGTTAATAACCAATTATCAGTAATAACCACTATCGTTAATAACCAATTATCAGTAATAACCAATATCGGTAATAACCAATTATCATAATAACCAATATCGTTAATAACCAATTATCAGTAATAACCAATATCGGTAATAACCAATTATCAGTAATAACCAATATCGGTAATAACCAATTATCAGTAATAACAATATCGGTAATAACCAATTATAAGAAATAACCAATATCGGTAATAACCAATATCGGTAATAACCAATTATCAGTAATAACCAATATCGGTAATATCCAATTATCAGTAATAACCAATATCGTTAATAACCAATTATCAGTAATAACCAATATCGGTAATAACCATTATCAGTAATAACCAATATCGTTAATAACCAATATTAGTAATAACCAATAGGTAATAACCAATTATCAGAATAACCAATATCGGTAATAACCAATTATCAGTAATAACCAATATCAGTAATAAACCAATTATCAGATACATAACCAATATCAGTATGAATAACAAATACAATATATACCAATATCAATAACAATATCGGTAATAACCAATTATCAGTAATAACAATATCGTTAATAACCATTATCAGTAATAACAATATCGTAATAACCAATTATCAGTAATAACTCAATATCAGATAAACAATATCAGTAATAACAATTAATCATAAACAAATATCGGTAATAACCAATTATCTAAAAATTATCGTAATAACCAATATCGTAATATCCAATTATCAGTATAAACAATACTGTAATAACCAATTATCGAATAAACCAATATCGTTAATAACCAATATCAGTAATGAATACCAATATCGTTAATAACCAATTATCAGTAATAACCAATATCGGTTAATAACCCAATTTCAGTAATAACCAATACGGTAAAACCATTTAATAATAACCAATATCGGTAATAACCAATTATCAGTAATAACCAATATCGGTAATAACCAATTATCAGAATAACAATATCGTATAACAATATCGGTAATAACCAATTACAGTAATAACCAATATCGTTAATACCAATATCAGTAATAACCATATCGTAATAACATTATCAGTAATAACCAAATCGTTAATAACCAATTATCAGTAAAACCAATACGTTAATAACATATAGATTAACCAATATCGGTAATAACCAATTATCAGTAATAACCAATATCGGTAATAACCAATTATCAGTTATAACCAATATCGGTAATAACCAATTATCAGTAATAACCAATTATCATTAATAACAAATATCGGTAATAACCAATTATCAGTAATAACAAATATCGGTATAACCAATTACAGTAATAACCAAATCGTTAATAACCAATTATCAGTAATAACCATATCGGTAAAACAATTATCAGTAATACCAAATCATAATAACCAATTATCAGTAATAACCAATATCAGTAATAACCAATTATCAGTAATAACCAATATCGGTAATAACCAATATCGGTAATAACCAATTATCAGTAATACCAATATCGGTAAACAATTATCGTAAATAACCAATATCAGTAATAACCAATTATCAGTAATAACCAATATCAGTAATAACCAATTATCAGTAATAACCAATATCGGTAATAACCAATATCAGATATAACCAATTATCAGTAATAACCAATATCAGTAATAACCAATATCAGTAATAACCAATTATCAGTAACCAATTATCATTAATAACAAATATTGGTTATACCAATTATCAGTAATAACAAATATTGGTAATAACCAATTATCAGTAATAACCAATATCGTTAATAACCATTAAAGTAATCAACCAATATCGTAATAACCAATTATGTAATAACCAATATAGTATAATAACAATTATCAGTAATAAACCAATTATCAGTAATAACCAATATCGGTAATAACCAATTATCAGTAATAACATATCGGTAATAACCAATTTCAGTAATAACATTCATATAAGAAACCAATATCAGTAATAACCAATTATCATTAATAACAATATGTAATAACCAATTATCGGTAATAACAAATATCGGTAATACCAATTACACGTAATAACCATATCGGTAATAACCAATTTCAGTAATAACCAATATCGGTAATAAACCAATTATCAGTAATAGCCAATTATCAGTAAATAACAATATCGTAATAACCAATTATCAGTAATATCCAATATACGGTAATAACAATATCAGTAATAACCAATCGGTAATAACCAATTATTCATAATACACAATCACGTAATAACAAATCAGTAATAACCAAATCAAAATAAACAATATCAGATAAAACCATATCAGTAATAACCAATATCAGTAAAACCAATATCAGTAATAACCAATTATCAGGAAACCAATATCATTAATAACAAATATCGGTAATAACCAATTATCATTAATAACAAATATCGGTAATAACCAATTATCAGTATAAAAAATATCGGTAATAACCAATTTCAGTAATAACCATATCGAAATACCAATATCAGTAATAACCAATATCGGAATAATCCAATTATCAGTAATAACCAATATCGTTATAACCAATTATCAGTAATACCAATATCAGTTAATACCAAAGTAATAACCAATATCGGGTAATAACCAATTATTAGTAAACCAATATCGGTAATAACCAATTATCAGTAAATAACCAATATCGGTTAATAACCAATATCAGTAAACCAATATCGGTAATAACCAATTATCAGTAATAACCAATTATAATAATAACAAATATCGGTAATAACCAATTATCAGTAATAACAAATATCGGTAATAACCAATGTATAGTAATAACCAATTCGTTAATAACCAATATCAGTAATAACCAATATCGGTAATTAACACAATTATCAGTAATAACCAAATCAGTAATAACAAATTATCAGTAATAACCAATACAGTAATACCAATTTCAGTAATAACAATATCGGTAATAACCAATATCGGTAATAACACATATCAGTAATAACCAATATCGTAATAACCAATTACAGTAATAACCAATATCAGTAATAACCAATATCAGTAATAACCAATTATCATAATAACCAATATCAGTAAATAACCAAATATCATATAAAATACGGTAATAACCAATTATCAGTAATAACCAATATCAGTTATAAACCAATCATCAGTAAAAACCAATTATCATTAATAACAAATATTGGTTATAACCAATTATCGTAATAACAAATATTGGTAATACCAATATCAGTAATAACCAATATCGTTAATAACAATTATAGTAATAACCAATATCAGGTAATAACCAATTATCAGTAAAACCAATATCAGTAATATAACCAATTATCAGTAAAACCAATATCAGTATAACCAAATCGGTATACCAATTATCAGTAATAACCAATATCGGTAATAACCAATTATCAGTAATAACCAATATCAGTAATAACCAATATCAAGTAATAACAAATTATCAATTACATAAAACAATATCAGTAATAACCAATTATCGTAATAACAATATCGGTAAAACCAATTATCAGTAATAACCAATATCGGTAAAACCATATCAGTAATAACCAATATCGGTAATAACAATATCGTAAACAAATTATCAGTTAATAACCAATATCGGTAATAAACAATTATCAGTAATACCATATCGGTAATAACCCAATATCGTAATATAACCAATATCGGTAAACCAATACAGTAATAAAACATATCAGTTGAATAACCAATTACAGTAATAAACAATATACAGTAATAACATATCAATAACAAATCGGTAAAACCATTATCAGTAATAACCAATATCAGTAATACCAATATCAATAATAACCAATTATCAGTAATAACCAATACGGTAATAACCAATTATCCAGTAAAAACAATTATCAGTAATAACCAATATCGGTAATAACCAATTATCAGTAAACCAATATCGGTAATAACCAATTATCAGTAATAACCAATACGGAAAAACAATATCAGTAATAACCAATATAGTAATAACCAATATTACGTAATAACCAATATCAGTAATAACCAATATCAGAATAAACCAATATCAGTAATAACCAATATCAGTAATAACCAATATCAGTAAACAATATACATTAATAACAATATCGGTATAACCAATTATCGTAAAAAAATATCGTAATATAACCAATTATCAGTAATAAACAAATATCGGTAATAACCCAATTGTCAGTAATAACCAATATCGTAATAACCAATTTCAGTAACTAACCAATTATCAGTAATAACCAATTATCAGAATAACCAATACGGTAATAACCAATTACAGTAATACCAATATCGTAATAACCAAATATCGGTAATAACCAATTATCGGTAATAAACCAATATACGTAAAACCAATATCAGTAATAACCAATTATCAGTAATAACCAATATCAGTAATAACCAATTACGTAATAACAAATATCAGTATAACCAATATCAGTAATAACCATATCAGTAATAACAATATCTGTAATAAAAAATATCAGTAATAACCAAACAATCCAATATCGGTAATAACCAATTATCAGTAATAACCAATTATCAGTAATAACCAATATCAGTTATAACCAATACAGTAATACATAAACCAATTATCAGTAATAACCAATATCGGTAATAACCAATATCAGTAATAACCAATTATCAGTAATAACCAATATCAGTAATAACCAATATCAGTAATAACCAATTATCAGTAATAACCAATATCAGTAATAACCAATATCAGTAATTAACAATATCACTAATAACCAATTATCAGTATAACCATATCGGTAATAACCAATTATCAGTAAACCAATATCGGTAATAACCAATTATCAGTAATAAACCAAACGTTAATAACCAATTCAGTATAATAACAATACGGTAATAAACCAATTATCGTAATAACCAAATATCGGTAATAACCAATTTCAGTAAAACCAGATCAGTAAACAATACGTAATAACCAATATCGGTAAAACCAATTATCAGTTAATACCCAATATCGGAATAACCAATTATCAGTAATAACCAATTATAAGTAATAACCAAATGTTTATCAGTAATAACCAATATCAGTAATAACCAATATCAGTAATAACCAATATCAGTAATAACCAATATCAGTCAACCAATTATCAGTAATAACAATTATCAGTAATAACCATTATCAGTAATAACCAATTATCAGTAATAACAAATATCAGTAATAACCAATATCAGTAATAAACAAATATCGTAATAACAATTTATCATAAACAATTATCAGTAATAAACCAATTATCAGTAATAACAAATATCAGTAAATAACCAATTATCAGTAATAAACCAATATCATAATAACCAATTATCAGTAATAACCAATACAGTAATAACAATTATCAGTAATAACCAATATCGGTAAAACCAATTATCAGTAATAACACCAATTATCAGTAAATAACACAAACGGTAATAAACCAATATCAGTAATAACCAAATATATCGAATAACCAATTATCAGTAATAACCAATATCAGTAATAACCAATATCAGTATAAACCAATATCAGTAATAACCAATTATCAGTAAGAACCAATTATCAGTAATAACAATATAAGTAATAACCAATTATCAGTAATAACCAATATTCAGTAATAACCAAATCAGTAATAACCAATATCAGTAATAACCAATTATCAGTAATAACCAATTATCAGTAATAACCAATATCGGTAATAACCAATTATCAGTAATAACCATACGTAATAAAACCAATATCAGTAATACCAATTATCAGTAATACCAATATCGTAATAACCAATGAGTAATAACAATATCGTAATAAAACAATGATCAGTAATAACCAATATCGTAATACAATATCGTAATAACCAATTATCAGTATAACCATTATCGTAATAAACCAATAGTATACCAGTCGAATAAACCATATCAGTAATAACCAATATCAGTAATAACAAAATCGGTAAAACAATTATCATCATAACGATATCGGTTAATAACCAATTTCAGTAATAACCAATATCGGTAATAAAACTTATCCGTATTAACCAATATCGTTAATAACCCAATTACGAGTAATAACAAAATTATCGGTATAAACCATTATCAGGAGTAATAAACAAATATCGGTAATAACCAATTATCAGTATAACCAATACGTTAATAACCAATATCCAGTAATAACCCTATCGGTAATAACCCAATTACGGTTGGTGTTTATAAACTGTGCCCCGAATCCTTACCGGGGGTTGGTCACTTACCACAGGTCCTGTTCTGTCGCTCAGTGCGTGGGGTCTGCAGGGGAATATAAATTATTACACAAGATGCAGGGTTCTGGTATATATAATCAGTTCAATTCAGGGTGTACTGGTATATAGTTCTAATGAGGTTATCTGTGATAATCAGTTCTAATCAGGGTGTGATCTGGTATAATCAGTTCTAATCAGGGTGTTGTATCTGTGTATTATATCAGTTATTAATCAGGGTGATCTGTGTATAATCATTCTAATCAGGGATCGTATAATGTTATATTTAATCAGGGTTTATCTGTATATAATCAGTTATAATCAGGGTTATACAGTTATTAAATTATGTTATAATCAGGGTTTATCTGTGTATAATCAGTTATAATCAGGGTGTATATCAGTTATAATTAGGGTTTATCTGTGTATAATCAGTTCTAATCAGGGTGTATCTGTGTATAATCAGTTCTAATCAGGGTTTATCTGTGAATAATAGTTTATAATGCAGGTTTATCTGTATAAATCAGCTTATAATCAGGGTGTTATATCAGGTTTAATTCAGTTATAAATCAGGGTTTTTCTGTAGGGATAATCAGTTATAATTCAGGGTAGTTATATGTATATCAGTTATTAGTTATAATCAGGGTTATCTGTGTATAATCAGTTATAATCAGGGTGTATCTGTGTTATAATCAGTATAATCAAGGGTTTATCGTGATAATCAGTATATATATAATCGGGTGTATATCAGTTATAATTAGGTTTTAATCAGGGTGTTGTATATCAGTTATAATCAGTTATACTGGGTTATCCGTATAATCAGGTATATCAGGTGTGTATCTGTGTATATCGGGTATAATACGGTGTGATCAGTTATAATCAGGGTGATCTTCAGTTATAATCAGGGGTATTTCAGTATAATCAGGTGGGGAGATCTAGGGTTATAATCAGTTATAATGGGTTTATCTGTGTATAATCAGTTCTAATCAGGGTTTATCTGTGAATAATTAGTTATAATCAGGGTTTATCTGTATATAATCAGTTATAATCAGGGTGTATATCAGTTATAATTAGTTATAATCAGGGTTTATCTGTGTATAATCAGTTATAATCAGGGTGTGTCTATATCATGTATCAGTTATATCAGGTGTACGGTTATAATCAGGGTGGGTACTCAGGGTTGTATAATCAGTTATAATCAGGGGGTAGCCTAGGTTATATCAGTTGTTAGTATATAGGTATATCAGTTATAATTCAGGTGATTGTTTAATCAGTGTGTTATATCAAGTTATAATCAGTGGTTGTTATAGTTATACAGTTAAATAATTAGGGTGTATCTCAGGTGTATACTAGTTGAAATAGTGTAAAACTCAGGGTTCTAATCCGGGTGATTGTATATAGGTTATAATCAGGGTGTATTGTATATCAGTTATAATCAGGGTGTATATCAGTTACTAATCAGTGTTGGGTGTATTAGTATTATCAGGTGATTTCAGTGATTAATCAGGGTGTATTAGTATATAGGTAATCAGTTATATAGTATCAGTTATAATCAGGGACTAGTTTAATGTTATTCGGGTTCAGTAAATCAGTTTATAATCAGGTGGTGAAATCAGTTAATCGGGTGTATGTATCTGTGTATATCGGTTATAATCAGGGTGTATTGTTATATCAGGGTAGTGATAGTTTAATCAGGGGATGTATAATAGGTTAGTTATAATCAGGGTGTGTATATCAGTTATAATCAGGGTGGGTTGTATAGTTCTAATCAGGGTTGTAATCAGTTATAATCAGGGTGGTTATTCAGGTATAATCAGGGTGTGTATCAGTTATAATCAGGTGGTATAGTTATAATACGGGTGTGATATCAGTTAACATCAGGGTGTGTCGTCAGTTATATCAGGGTTTGTATATCAGTTATAATCAGTTATAATCAGGGTGTATATCAGTTATAATTAGTTATAATCAGGGTTTATCTGTGTATAATCAGTTATAATCAGGGTTTATCTGTGTATATAATCAGTTATAATCAGGGTTTATCTGTGTATAATCAGTTATAATCAGGGTGTATTACTATAACACTTCTGCTGTTTCCCGTGGTGACGGTCTCGTTACCTGCTAGTACTGAGATAATACTGAGCTGGTTCCCAGGTATGGTCTGTTACCTGCAGTACTAGATATAACTAGCTGTTCCGTGGTATGGTCTGTTACCTGCAGTACTAGTAATACTGGCTGTTTCCCATGGACGACCGGTGTATATATTACAGGGCTGTTAGTACTGTACTGATTTCTCCTGACTGTAAAGCAGATCTTATTCAGACACTGTTGGCAAGGTGGTGTATGAGTACAGCCGGGTACATGGTATAATTTTACTCTCTGCAATTCTGTAAAGAAAGTTTAATAAACACACAATGTACACTGCAGGTGTAAGTGTCAGAAAGGTCTTTATATGTTTGTAATGAACGATGCTTAAGATGCTATTGGGCCATACAACAGTAAAACTTAAATTTATTTAATTGGTAATAGTAGTAAAATCTAGATGCTATTGGCGTGGTAGAACTAGAGCAAATAAGCATTTAATGCAATGGATACCATACAATCCACTGCCGTGGTGGAGAAAAATTGATTTCACCCCGATCCTAAATTCCATCCAACGTGTAAACAATAGAAAGGTGTAATGAATGGGCTACCAAGAAGGCCAGAGTGGCGACTTTCAACACAATGGACACCGTAGACACCTGAAGTGAATGGGTCGTGCAGGCCCAATACGTGTGTGTATGTGGCGACGTGGAAAAAGTCGCCAGAATTGCCATTCAGCCGGCCCTGCGTTTCTAACCAGAAAAGGCACAGTAAACCAGAGGTGAATTGTTGTCATGTTTTAAAGGTGCGGGTTATTACATACAGACCGTGATATATTATTATAGGTATACCTATTAATACCTGCAATATACCCAGCCACTTGCGTAATACCGATACCAATACCAATTATCAATCAAAACCAATACAGTAAAACCAATATCGGTAATAACCAATATCAGTAATAACACAAATCGGTAATAACCAATATCAGTAGTAAACCAATATCGGAATACCAATTATCAGTAATAACCAATACGGTAATAACAATTATAATAATAACCAATATCAGTAATAACCATTATCAGTATAACACAATATCGGTAATAACCCAATTATCGTAATAACCAATATCGGTTTATAACCAATTATCAGTATAACCAATATCAGTAATAACCAATATCGGTTAATAACCAATTATCAGTAATAACCAATTATCAGTAATAACAAATATCGGTGGTAATAACCAATTTCCAGTAATAACCAAGTTATCAGTAATAAACCAAATACGGTTAATATTCCAATTATCAGGTAATAACCATATGTATCTATGTAATAACCCACTATACAATTATCAGTATAAACCAATATCGTTAATAACCAATAGTAAACCATCGATAACCCATACAGTACACAATAGTTAATAACCAATATATCAGTAATAACCAATATCGGTAATAACCAATTATCAGTTAATAACCCAATAATCGTTAATTAAACAACATTATCAGTAATAACAAATGGTAATAACCAAATCTATAATACGTAACATATCAGTATAACCAATATCGGCATTGAATAAATAGTAAATAACCAATATCGGTAATAAACCAATTATCAGTTAAGATAACCAATATCGGTAAGATCCAATTATCGGTAATAACCAAGTATCGTTAACGAACCAATTACAGTAATAACACAATATCGGTAATAAACCAATTATCAGTAATAACCAATATCGTGTAAATAACCAATATTAGTAATAACCAATATCGGTAATAACCAATATCGTAATAACCAATATCGGTATAACCAATTATCAGTAATAACCAATATCAGTAATAACCAATTATCAGTAAATAACCAAATATCATTAATAACAAATATCGGTAATAACCAATTATCAGTATAACAAATATCGGTAAGAACCAATTATCAGTATAACAATATCGTTAATAAACCAATTATCCAGTAATAACCAATATCGGTATAACCAATTATCAGTAATAACCAATATCAGTAATAACCAATTATCAGTAATAACCAATTATCAGTAATAACAAATATCGGTAATAACCAATTATCAGTATACCAATATCGGTAATAACCAATATCGGTAATATCAATATCAGTAAAACCAATATATGTAATAACCAATTATATCAGTAAAACAATTCGTTAATAACCATATCAGTAATAAACCAATATCGTAATAACCAATTATCAGTAATAACCAATATCGGTAATAAACCCAATATCAGTAATAAACCAATATCGGTAAAACCAATTAGTAATGAAAACCAATATCGGTAATAACCAATTATCAGTAATAACCAATATCGGAATAACCAATTATCAGTAATAACCATATCGGTAATAACCAATATGGTAATAACCAATTTCAGTAATAACCAATATCGGTAATATCCAATTATAAGTAATAACCAATATCGTTAATAACCAATTATCAGTAATAACCAATATCGTTAATAAACCAATTATTCAGTAATAACCAATATGTTAATAACCAATTATAGTAATAACCAATATCGGTAATAACCAATTATCAGTAATAACCAATATCGGTAAGTAATAACCAATTATCAGTTAAACCAATATCGGTAATAACAAGTATCAGTAATAACATTATCAGTAATAACAATATCGGTAATAACCAATTATCAAGTAATAACAAATATCGGATAATAAACAATTCGTAATAACCCAATCGTAATAAACCAATTATCAGTAATAACCAATATCGGTAAAAACATTATCAGTAATAACCAATATCAGTAATAAACCAATTATCAGTATAACCCAATATCAGTAATAACCAATATCAGTAAAAACCTAATATCAGGTAATAACCAATATCGGTAATAACCAATTATCAGTAATAACCAATATCGTAAAACCAATTATCAGTAATAACCAATATCGAATAACCAATTATATCAGTAATAACCAATATCAGTTAATAACCAATTATCAGTACTAACCAATTATCAGTAAAACAATAATCGGTAATAACCAATTATCAGTAATAACCAATATCAGTAATAACCAATATCAGTAATAACCAATTTTATCAGTAATAACCAATTATCATTAATAACAAATATTGGTTATAACCAATTATCAGTAATAACAAATATTGGTAATAACCAATTATCAGTAATAACCAATATCGTTAATAACCAATTATCAGTAATACCAATATCGGTAATAACCAATTATCAGTAATAACCAATATCAGGTAATAACCAATTATCAGTAATAACCAATATCAGTATAACCAAATCGGTAATAACCATGTATCAGTAATAAACCAATATCGGTAATAACCAATTATCAGTAATAACCAATATCAGTAATAACCATTATCAGTAATAACCAATATATATTAATACAAATATCGAAGTAAACAATTATCGGTTAATAACAAATATCGGTAATAACCAATTATTCAGTAATAACCAATATCGGTAATAACCAATGTATCAGTAATAACCAATATCGGTAATAACCAATTATCAGTTAATAGCCAATTATCAGTAATAACCAATATCGGTAAACCCAATTACAGTATACCAATATCGGTATAACCAATTATAGAATAACCAACAATTCGGTAATAAATACTAATTATCAGTAATAACCATATCAGTAATAACCAATTATCAGTAATAACCAATATCGGTAATAACCATATCAGATAAACAATTATCAGTAATAACCAATATCAGTAATAACCAATATCAGTAATAACCATTATCAGTAATAACCAATTTATTAATAACAATACGGTTTAATAACATTTAATAACAAATATCGGTAATAACCAATTATCAGTAATAACAAATATCGGTAATAACCAATGTCTGTAAAACCAATATCGGAATAACCAATTATCAGTAATAACCCAATATCGGTAATATCCAATTATCAGTAAAAATATCGTAATAACCAATTATCAGTAATAACCAATATCGTAATAACCAAGTATCAGTTAATAACAATCAATATCGTTAATAACCAATATTAGTAATAACCAATATCGGGTAATAACCAATTATCCAGTAATAACCATATCGGTAATAACCAATTATCAGTTATAACCAATATCGGTAATAACAATTATCAGAATAACCAATTATATTAATAACAAATATCGGTAAAAACCATTATCAGTAATAACCAATATCGGTAATAACCAATATCAGTAATAACCAATATCGGTAATAACCAATTATCAGTAATAACCAATATCGGTAATAAACCAATTATCAGTAATAACCAATATCAGTAATAACCAATTATCAGTAATAACCAATATCAGTAATAACCAATTTACAGTAATACCATATCAGTAATAACCAATATCGGAATAACCAATTATCGAGTAATAACCAAATCGGTAATAACCAATTATCAGTTAAATAACCATAGCAGATAATAACCATATATCAGTAATAACCAATATCAGTATAACAATTATCAAGTAATTAATAACCATTATTAGAATAACCAATATCGGTAATAACCTCATTATACAGTAATAACCAATATCGTAATAACCAATTATCAGTTAATCAACCAATTATTCATAATAACAAATCTATTGGTTATAACCAATTATCAGTAATAACAAGATTTAATAAACCATTTCAGGCGTAATAACCAATATCGTTAATAACAAATTATATCAGTAATAACCAATATCGGTAATAACCAAATCAGTAATAACCATTCAGTAATAACCAAATATCAGTAATAACCAATATCAGTTAATAACCAATATCGGTAAAACCAATTATCAGATCAATAACCAATATCGGTAATAACAATTATCAGTAATAAACCAATAGCAGTAATAACCAATGTATCAGAATAACCAATTATCATTAATAACAAATATCGTAAAACCAATTATCGGTAATAACAAATATCGGTAATAACACAATTATCAGTAATAACCAATTATCAGGTAATAACCAATTATCAGTAATAACCAATATCTGTAATAACCAATTATCATAATAGACAATATCAGTAATAACCCAATTCGGTAATAACCAATTATCCGTAATATCCAATATCGGTAATAACCAATTATCAGTAAAACCAAATACGGAATAACCAATTATCAGTAATAACCAAATATCAGATAATAGCCAATTATCAGTAATAACCAATATCAGTAATAAACCAATATCTGGTAATAAACAATATGGATCAAATCACCAAAGTTTATCAGTACATAACCAATTATCAGTAATAAACCAATCAACCAATATCAATAATAACCAATTACGTAATAACCAATATCGGTAAGAAACCAATATCAGTAATAAACCAATTATCAGTAATAACAATATCGTAATAACCATTATTCAGTAAATCCAATATCGGTAATAACCAATTATCAGTAATAACCAATATGGTATAACCATATCATTAAATAACAATATTAGTAAAACCAGTATCAGTAATAACCAATTCAGTAATAACCAATATCAGTAATAAGCCAAATTATCAGTATAACCAATATCGTATAACCAATTATCAGTAAATAACCAATTATCATTAATAACAAATATCGGTAATAACCAATTATCAGTAATAACCAAATATCGGTAATAACCAATCTTCAGTAATAACCAAATTCGGTAATAACCAATATTCAGTAATAACCCAATATAGGTATAAACCAATTACAGTAATAACCAATTATCAATAAAAACCAATTATCAGTAATACCATATCCGGTATACCAATATCAGTAATAACAATTATCAGTAATAACCAATATCGGTATAAACCAATATCGGTAATAACCAATTATCAGTAATAACCAATTATCAGTTAATAACCAATTATAGTAATAACCATACGTAATAACCAATTCAGTAATAACCAATATCAGAATAAACCAATATCAGTAATAACCAATATCAGTAAAACCAATATCGGTAAATTACCAATATCGTAATAACCAATATCGGTAATACCCATATCGGTAATAACCAAAATTATCAGTAATAACCAATTATCAGTAATAAAAACCAATATCAGTAATAACCCAATGATCAGTAATAACCAATTATCAGTAATAACCAATATCGTATAACCAATTATCAGTAAAACAATTATCAGTATAAACCAATACAGTAATAACCAATTATGCAGTAAAACCAATTATCAGTAAATAACCAATATCAGTAATAACCAATTATCGCGTAATAACCAATATCACTAATAACCAATATCAGTAATAACCAATATCGGTAATAACCAATTATCAGTAATAACCAATATCGGTAAATAACCAAAATATCAGTAATAACCAATACGGTAATAACCATTATCAGTAATAACCAATATTAGGTAATAAACAATTATCGGTAATAACCCAAATATCGGTAATAACCAATTATCAGTAATAACCAATTATCAGTAATAAAAAATAGCGGTTAATAACCAATATCGGTAATAACCAATTATCAGTAATAACCAATATCGGTAATAACCAATTACAGTAATAACCAATTATCAGTAATAACCAATATCAGTAATAACCAATATCAGTAATAATAACCATATTATCAGTAATAACCAATCATCAGCGAATAACACAATATCCAGTAATAACCAATTATCAGTAATAACCAATATCGTAATACCCAATATTCTCAGTAATAACCAATATTACAGTAATAAAACAAAGTATCGGTAAGAAACCCAATTATCGGTATAATACAATATCGGAAGTAAAAACCAATTATCAGTAATAACCAATTATCAGTAATAAACAATATCAGTAATAACCAATATCAGTAAGTAACCAATTATCAGTAATAACAATATCAGTAAGAACCAATATCAGTAATAACCAATTATCAGTAATACACCAAATCGTAATAACAATATCGGTAATTTAATAACCAATTATCAGTAATAACCAATTATCAGTAAAAACCAATATCGGTAATAACCAATATGTATTACAGTAATAACAAAATACGGTAATAACCAATTATCAGAATAAACCAATTATCAGTAATAACCAATATCAGTAATAACCAATATCAGTATAACCAATTATCAGTAATAACACAGTATCAGTAATAACCAATTATCAGTAATAACCAATTATCAGTAATAACCAATATCAGTAATAACCAATATCAGTAATAACCAATTATCAGTAATAACCAATTATCAGTAATAACCATTATCAGTAATAACCAATATCGGTAATAACCAATTATCAGTAATAACCAATATCGGTAATAACCAATTATCAGTAATAACCAATTTATCAGTAATTAAACCAATATCGGGTAAAACCAATACAGTAATAACAAATACGGTAATAACCAATGATCAGATAACCATATCAGTAATACAATATCAGTAATAACCAATTATCAGTATAAACCAATTATCAGATAAACCAATATCAGTATATAACCAATTATCAGTAAACCAATATCAGTAATAACCAATATCAGTAATAACAAATTATCGGTAATAACCAATTATCAGTAATACGAATACGTTAATAACCAATTATCAGTAATAACCAATATCGGTAATAACAATTATCAGTATTAACCAATATCGTTAATAACCAATATCAGTAATAACAAAATATCGGTAAAACCATTATCAGTAATAACAAATATCGGTAATAACCATTATAGTTAATAACCAATATGTTAATCAATATCAGTAAGAACCACTATCGGTAATAACCCATACTGTGTGTTTATAACATGTGCCCCGTAATCCTTACCGGGGGTTGGTCACTTACCCACAGGTCCTGGTTCTGGTCGGCTCAGTCGCAGTGGGGTCTGCAGGGGATATAAATATTAACACAGATGAGGGGTATTGTATTATAATCAGTTCTAATCAGGGTTGTATCTGTGTATAATCAGTTCTAATGAGGGTGATTGTATATCAGTTCTATCAGGTGTCTTATGTGTATATCAGTTCTAATCAGGGTGTTTGTATCTGTGTATAATCAGTTCTAATCAGGGTGTATCTGTGTATAATCAGTTCTAATCAGGGTTTTATCTGTGAATAATGGTTTAATCAGGGTTTATCTGTATATAATCAGTTATAATCGGGTGTATATCAGTTTTTTTAATTTTGTAAATTAGTTGTATAATACAAATCAGGTTTATCTGGTATAATCAGTTATAATCAGGGTGTATATCCGTTATAATTAGGGTTTATCTGTGTTATAATCGTTTAATCAGTGTTGTGTATCTGTGTATAAATCAGTTCTAATCAGGGTTTATCTGTGAATAATTGTTTATAATCAGGTTTTATCTGTATATAATCAGTTATAATCAGGGTGTATATCAGTTATAATTAGTATAATCAGGTGTTTATCTGTGTATAATCAGTTATAATCAGGGGTTGTTATGTATATCAGTTATAATCAGTTATAATCAGGGTTTATCTCGTGTATAATCAGTTATAATCAGGGTTTTATCAGATGTGTTATAATCAGTTATAATCAGGTGTGTATCGTGTGTATAATCAGTTATAATCAGGGTGTATATCATGTTATAATAGTTATCAGTTATAATCAGGGTTGTCTATCAGTTATAATCAGTTTATAATCAGGGTTTATCTGTGGATAATCAGTATAATCAGGTGTGTATCTGTGTATTTATCGGTTATATCGGGTGTATATCAGTTATAATCAGGGTGGTATGTCAGTTATAATCAGGGGTTATATTCAGGTATAATCAGGGGTGTATATCAGTTATAATCAGTTATAATTAAGGGTTTATCGTGTATAATCAGTTATAATCAGGGTGAATATCAGTTATAATCGGGTGTATCTGTGTATATCGTTATAATCAGGGTGTATATCAGTGATATCAGGGTGTTATATCAGTTATATCAGGGGTATATCAGGTTATAATCAGGGTGTTATCGTTTAATCATGGTGTTATCAGTTATAATAGGGTGGTTATCAGTTATTAATCAGGGGTTGTGTATCAGTTATAATCAGGTTTGTATATCAGTTATAATCAGGGTGTATATCAGTTATAATCAGGGTGTGTATCAGTTATACATCAGGGTGTATATCAGTTATAATCAGGGGTTGTATATCAGTTATAATCAGGGTGTGTTATAATCAGTTATTAATAAGGGTGTATATCAGGTATAATCAGGGTATCTTATAAGGGGTTTATCTGTGTATAACAGTTATAATCAGGGTGAATATCAGTTATATCAGGGTTGTATCGTATAATGGGTTATAATCAGGGTGTATCATGTTACTAATCTGGTGTATATCACGTTATAATCAGGGGTGTATCAGTTATAATCAGGGTGTTATATCAGTATAATCAGGGTGTAGATCAGTTATAATCAGGGTGTATATCAGTTTATAATCAGGGTGTGAACCTTACAGCGTGCCCATAGTTGGGATTTACTGCGCTCTCTGGGGAATGTCGGAATCCTATTTCTGTTTAGTATCTGTGCCGCCTGTTTTTTTTTTTAAAGAGTCGCATTTAATAAACAATCCCTCGTAGCCATATATAGAGAGAGGATAATTCCATCCAGTGCAACGTCTAGACATGGGGGTCTGGTTCGGAGGGCGTAACGACCCAGGGGCTGGGCCCGTCTTCTATTCGTCCTATGGACAGAAAACCAATGTGGATGAAGCCGGATATGGGGGCCCCATGATTGATTTTCTAGAGGGCCAGTGATCCCTCGTTACGCCCCTGGGTATGTTACCCTCTCTGTGCCAAGAGAATGGGGACGGTGCAGCGACACTGGTCTTATGGGTCACAGCTTGGAATTTTAGTGCAGAAACATCTAACAACGTCTTTATCAGTCCGGAATCCCTGAGGGGGAAGGCGGGTAGCGATCATGTCCCCAGCACACAATGGTGTATTTCCTGAGGAGAAAGAGCTGGTTTTGGTTGTTTGTAAAACTTCTGACATCGGCGAAAGCTCCTGCTGCAATTGGTCCTCAGGGTGGAAAATATGCAGGTTGTGAAAAGTGACCAATCAGGATGCAGGATAGGAAAGGAACCAGCTGCTTACAGGTTTGGACATATTCTATGATCGGGGACCGCTGGGGATTACTGGAATCTACAGGATATATAAAGGCACGTCCACCCCCAAAAACGAAACCCGACCCACCCTCCAACCGTCACCAAATATTTTCTTTAAAACGATTTCTACTTTACAGAGGCTTCTCTCTGCAGCGATCTGATCCGGGCTCCGACTTTACAAGAAGGGCGCCTCCGACCGTCAGCTGCGTCTGTGATGGCGATAATTAGAAAGCAGACAATCACAGAGATGTGAGTTGAAGTCACTGGAACACAGGCGGGAGAGAAGACTCGTGAGTACCAGACCTGTAAACATGTTTACTATAGACACGTGACACACGGATGAGCTCATAATCCTTCCTTACTCCCAATGATATAAATGTATGTCTGTGTTACCCCCACATGTAACATGTAACATGACGCGTGCACACACGGAGAGCTCATCCTTTCCTACTCCCAAATGATAAAATGTATGTCTGTGTTACCCCACATGTAAACCTGTTACTTATGACAGCGTGCACACGGAGAGCTCACCATCCTTCCTCTCCCCTGATAAAATGATTGTCTGTGTTACCCCAACATGTAAACATATTTACATGTAGAAGCATGCACAACGGAGGAGCTCAGAATCCGTCCGTACTATCCCAATGAAAAATGTATTGTCTGTGTTACCCCACACATGAAACATGTTAAGTGACAGCGTGACACACGGAGAGCTATATCATCTCCTTTACTCCAATGATAAAATGATATTGTCTGTGTACCCCCACACATGTAAAACATGTTACATTAGACAGGTGCACACGGGAGAGAACATTTGTCTTATCCCAATGATAAAATGTATTTGTCTGGTTTACCCCCACATTGTAAACTGTTACATTAGACACGTGCACACGGAAGAGCTAAGCATCACTCTACGAATCCCAATGATTAAATGTATTGTCGGTGTTACCCCCACATGTAAACTGTTACATGTAGACAGCGTGAGACACCGGAGGCCCATTCTCTCCTTACTCTCCATGATAAAATGTTGTCTGGGTACCAACCACATGTAAACATGCTACATTAGACAGCTGTGCACACGGAAGAGCTCATATCCTATGGACTCCCATTGATAAAATGATTGTCTGTGTTACCCCACATGTAAACATGTTACAATAGCCACTGCGACACGGAGAGCTATATCCTTCATTACTCCCATGATAAAATGTATGGCTGTGTTACCCCCACCATGTAAACATGTACATAGACACGGCACACGGAGATAGCGTCAATATCCTTCGCTACATCGCCAATGATTAAAAGTATGCTAGGGTACCCCCACATGTATAACATGTTACATTAGACAGCGTGCACACGGAGAGACTATATCCTTCTTATCCCAATATAAAATGGTATTTGTCTGTGTACCCCCACCATGTAAACCAGTTACATTAGACAGAGTGCACACGGAGAGCTTAGATCCTTCAGTACTCCCAATGATAAAAATGTATGTCTGTGTTACCCCACATGTAAACATGTACATTAGAAAGCGTGCACACGGAGAATTGAACCCTCACAGCTGCCGTAATCTCACGCGGTTTAAATTGAACCTTTACAGCTGCCATAGTTGGATTTACTTGCGCTCTCTGGGGACATGTCGGAATCCTATTCTGTTTAGTTCCTGTGCCGCCTGTAAAGCAGTCGGCATTAAATAAACAATCCCCGTAGCCATATATAGAGAGAGGATAATTCCATCCAGTGCCAACGATAGATAACTGGGGGTCTGGTCAGGGCGTAACTACCAGGGGGGCCCATCTTCTTATTCGTCCTATGACAGAAAACCAATGTGGATGAAGCCGGATATGGGGCCCCATTATTGATTTTCTAGAGGGCCAGTGATCCCTCGTTACGCCCCTGGGTCTGTTCCCATCCTGTGCCATAGAGATGGGGCGGTCAGCGACACTTGTCCTTATGGGTCAAAGCTGAATTTTAGTGAGGAAACATCTAACAACGTCTTTATCAGTCGGAATCCCTGAGGGAAGGCGGAGCGATCATGTCCCCAGCACACAATTGGTTATTTTCCTGAGAGAAGAGCTGGTTGGTTGTAAACTTTCTGACATCGGCGAAGCTCCTGCTGCAATTGGTCCTTCAGGGTGGAAATCTGCAGGTGAAAACAGTGACCAATCAGACTGCAGGATAGGAAAGGAACCAGCTGCTTACAGGTTTGACATAGTTCTATGTATCGGGGGACACGCTGGGATTTACTGGAATCTACACTGATAATATTAAACGGCACGTCCACCCCCAAAACGAACCCCTACCCACCCCCAACCGTCACAATATTTCTTTAAAAAGATTTCTACTTACAGAGCCTTCTCTCTGCAGCGATCTGATCCGGCCTCCTGCTTACAAGAAGGGGCCCGACCGTCAGCTGCGTCTGTGATTGGCTGAGAAGCAGCCAATCACAGATGTGGTTGAAGTCACTGGAAACACAGCGGGAGAGAAGACTCCGTGAGTACCAGACCTGTAAACATGTTACATTAGACAGCGTGCACACGGAGAGCTAACATCCTTCCTTACTCCCAATGATAAAATGTATTGTCTGTGTTACCCCCACATGTAAACATGTTACATTAGACAGGTGCACACGGAGAGCTAGCATTCCCTTCCTTACCCAATGAATAAAATGTATTGTCTGTGTTACCCCCACATGGAAACATGTTACATTAGACAGAGTGCCACGGAGAGTCATATCCTTCCTTACTCCAATGATAAAAGGTATGTCTGTGTTACCCCACATGTAAACATGTACATTAGACAGCGTGCACACGGAGAGAGCTCAAATCCCCCCTTACTCCCACATGATAAAATGTATCTGCTGTGTTACCCCCACATGTAAACATGTTACATTAGACAGCGGGCACACGGAGAGTCATATCCTTCCTTACTCCAAGATAAAATGTATTGTCTGTGTTACCCCCACAGTAAACATGTACATTAGACAGCGTGCACACGGAGAGCTCATATCTTCCTTACTGCCAATGATAAAATGTTATGTCGGTGTTACCCCCAATGTTAAAACATGTACTTAGACAGCGTGCACACGGAGAGCTAACATCCTTCCTTATCCCAATGTAAAAGTATGTCTGTGTTACCCCCACATGTAAACATGTTTACATTAGACAGCGTGCACACGGGAGAGCTAAACATCCTTCATTATCCCAATGATAAAATGTATTGTCTGTGGTACCCCCACATGTAAACATGTTACATTAGAAGCGTGCCAGGAAGAGCTCATATCCTCCTTACCCCATATCAAATGCTTGTCTGTGTTACCCCACAGTAACATGTTACATTAGACAGCGTGCACACGGAGAGCTTTTCATATCCTTCCTTAATCCAATGATAAAATGTATTGTCTGTGTTACCCCCACATGTAAACATGTTACATTAGACAGCGTGCACACGGAGAGCTCATATCATTCCTTACTCCCAATGATAAAATGTATTGTCTGTGTTACCCCCACATGTAACATGTTACATTAGACAGCGTGCACACGGAGAGCTCATTCTTCCTTACTCCAATGATAAAATGTATGTCTGTGTTACCCCCACATTGTAAACATGTTACATTAGACAGCGTGCACACGGAGAGCTCATATCCTTCCTTACTCCCATGATAAAATGTATTGTCTGTGTTACCCCCACATGTAAACATGTTACATTAGACAGCGTGCACACGGAGAGCTACATCCTTCTTACTCCCAATGATAAAATGTATTGTCTGTGTTACCCCCACATGTAAACAGTTACATTAGACAGGGCACACGGAGAGCTCATATCCTTCCTTCTCTCCAATGATAAAATGTATTTCTGTGTTACCCCCACATGTAAACATGTTCATTAGACAGCGTGCACACGGAGAGCTCATACCTCCTCCTTACTCCCAATGATAAATGTATTGTCTGTGTTACCCCCACATGTAAACATGTTACATTAGACAGCGTCACACGGAGAGCTAACATCCTTCCTTACTCCAATGTATAAATGTATTGTCTGTGTTACCCCCACATGAAAACATGTTACATTAGACAGCGTGCACACGGAGAGCTACATCCTTCCTTACTCCCAATGATAAAATGTATTGTCTGTGTTACCCCCACATGTAAACATGTTCATTAGACACGTGCACACGGAGACTCACATCCTTCCTTACTCCCAATGATAAATGTATTGTCTGTGTTACCCCCACATGTAAACATGTTACATTAGACACGTGCACACGGAGAGCTCATATCCTTCCTACTCCCAATGATAAAATGTATGTCTGTGTTACCCCACACATGTAAACATGTTACATTAGACAGCGTGCACCGGAGAGCTATATCCTTCCTTACTCCAATGATAAAATGTATTGTCTGTGTTACCCCCACATGTAAACATGTTACATTAGACAGCGTGCACACGGAGAGCTCATATCCTTCCTTACTCCCAATGATAAAATGTATTGTCTGTGTTACCCCCCACATGTAAACATGTTACATTAGACAGCGTGCACACGGAGAGCTCATATCCTTCCTTACTCCCAATGATAAAATGTATTGTCTGTGTTACCCCCACATGTAAAACATGTTACTTAGACAAGCGTGCACACATGAGAGCTCATATCCTTCCTTACTCCCAATGATAAAATGTATTGTCTGTGTTACCCCCACATGTAAACATGTTACATTAGACAGCGTGCACACGACTCCCAATGATAGATTCTCAGTGTAACATCCCCTACCGTTGGGCCTTACAGAACCTTGAAATAGCGGCGGATGCAATAAATCTGGCAGTGGGCTGATTACATCTCGGCCATGGCCATGCAACCTCGCCCTGCACGTGTTATCCCCAGATCCCAGCACACCCCCTAACCATCGGCACCTGCTCCTCCAGGCCTTTGATGCGCTGGCGGTGAGCTCGTTCCCGCGCGTCCAGTGTTCGTTCCGCCTGAATCTGAGCGTTTCGCAGCCTCTCGATCTCCATTTGAAGTTCCTGTCGGTGTCGCGCTGTCGTGTCCATCAGGCTCTGGGAATGAGTCTGTTCCATGTCGGCAATCTGAGCCTGCGGCAGGAGACAAAGGCCAAATGAGTCCCAGGTACCCAGTTCAGGGTGACGCCATGATCGGGGTGGTCAGAATGGAGTTAACTAGATATCAGGGGAACTGGGGACAAGCCACAGAAATCATCCAATAGAGAACGAGCAGATTAAAGGAGCAGTAATAGTGTTTAAACCCAGTATGTAGTGAAACTAACCTGCTCTCTGCCCGACCTCCCTTCCCTGATTGGCTCAGTCAGCTAGTATGTGAAATCTTTCTTTGGCTATAGCCTGTGACGGAGCAGCACTGCCATCTGCTGGTCACCTAGAGTACCTCACGTATTATTTCACTTCCTATGTAGTTATAGACTTATAATTAACATTACGGCTCCTTTAATTTCTTTGCTCACTATGGAAACCTTTTCTGTCAGTGGCTCTAGGAAGGAAGGAGAGAAATACTGGGATCACTGGATGTAAAGCTCACTGGGCTCTGCTCACCAGACTGTAGGTGATGTTACCTATAACCTTGTATAACTGAGACTTTCCATGAGAGCAGGTGGGAAAGAAAATGCGTTAATGAACCAATAGGAAAACGGATTAGAAACACGGCACTAATAATTCTAATCATAGAAACCCTGTAAGAAAGGTTCTTATTGTTTAAAAATGGTGCTGATTTTGCCCCAACCAATCAGATCTTATTTAACATTTGAAAGCTCACATCTGATTGGTTGGGGCAAAATTAGCGAAAAAAATTTGAAAGCTCACATCTGATTGGTTGTGGAAAAATTAAATGAAAAGAATAACCCCGTGACTATTACATTACAGTGAATAATAATATCTGGTCAAGGGAGAAATACGCCCTATAGACACCCTATAGTGAACCCTAAGAATGGGGAATTATTAACGGGCCGGGAGATTGTCCTGTGTTCGTGCCTCTTACAGTAAAACTCCATCCTGACAGCTGGTGTACCCAGTGATCTGTCTACGTGCTGGACGTGGTACCTCCAATAACTGCACTTGTCTCTGGGCTTCACCCAGTTCTTGTTCCACGGTGGTGAGTGATCGGTCCAGACGCCCTTTCTCTGCAGATAGACGCAGGGTGTCTTCTGCCGTCTTCAGCTTCTCACGCTCCACCTGCAAAGACAGGAATGGGGAATGGAGAGTCTGGCCTGCCTGTCCCCTCCTGTCCTATAGGTGGAGCTCTTCCTTCTCACTATCGATGGGAAATCAAACCACTAAGACTCAAGTTGTTCTCTAATTGGAATCTCCAAGAAATTCTGCCCCTGGACACCTGGACCCCCATCCTCAATATGATGTGTATTCGGCTAAACGCAGCGCTGTCCCCCTCGCACCCAAAAGGCAAAACCAAACAGTGTTTTATCCACCTAATAAACTAATATAAATCCATATAAAACGTAAAAGACTATAAAACACAGCTTTATTGGTACATCAGACAAAATAACATGTGGGCAAAAATCAGCATTCGGGTGGGGAGATCTTCAGTCAGTTCCTATTTTGCTATCTGCAGTAGCAGTTTAGGATTCAGGATTAGGTGCTGTGCATCTGCTATTTGAACCGGATCCCCCACCTTTGTAACTGGTCCCGACGCGTTTCGCTGTATGATTTAACAGCTTTCTGGAGGGTATATTGTAACTGTTGCCGTGACTTACTTAAATAGGTTAGATTCGCGGATAATTCTGTCCCGGCTCCCCCCCCCCCCCCCCCCATAACGTCACATGATCTTTTCCTCCTATCCGCTCTCACATTGGACTGCCCGGCCTTACGTAATAACGTCATGCGTGTCAGCGCTCCATTGCCGCGCTGCTTTCTATCAGGGCGGCGTACTGACATCACTCATTCTTATTTATTATGGGATGTCCTCCGTCATCAAAAACATTGGTTAGAGAATATTCCACCAAACCAGTTTAAACGCTTAAGACTGTACGGAAATAGGTCCCTTTATAACGCAATCAGATGAGTTAGTAAAGAAATTCGAAAGAACTTTAACAAAAGAGATTAATAGAGAAACTCTAATACTCTATTACTCGATTACTACCAGAAACTAAATGTGCGTTCAGAAAGTAACTCAGAGATTCCATTCATTACAGGATTCAATAGGAACAGAAATAAAAAGACACTGGCATCCTCTGTTACGGGATGAATATCTAAATCCCATCCTCCCTGTTGCACCAGACAGTAAGAACATCAAAGAATTAGTAGCCCCATGTCGTCTGAAACATGGAGATACAAAAAGGCCTAATAGGATCTGTGATACAAACGGTTTCCTTGGATGTGGTACCTGTTTAGCATGTAAAACAACAAAACAACAAAACAACACACTTTAAAAGTCACAGCACGCTGGAAACATTTACAACCAAACACTTAACCACGTGCAACTTCTCCAATGTTATCTACTTAATAGAATGTGCTTGTGGAAAACAATACGTTGGAAGAACGGGACGCAAACTTAAAACGAGAATAAGAGAACACTTATACAACATCAGGAAAAAGAAAGACTTGACACTTTCCAATCACTGTAACAACTGGCAAAAGTTTCAAAACACAGAAATGTAGATTCCTGGGAATAGACATTTATACACCACCAGAAAGAAATGGGGACACACAGGCTGGTCTATCAAGATTAGAGACCAGATGGATATACAAAATAGAAACTTTGGTCCCTAAAGGACTAAGTAAGGACATAGACTAAATAAGGACATAGACTAAATAAGGACATAGACTAAGTAAGGACATAGACTAAGTAAGGACATAGACTAAGTAAGGACATAGACTTAATAAGGACATAGACTTAATAAGGACATAGACTTAATAAGGACATAGACTTACGGAGTTTCCTATAAGAATAAGTTGTTCCGGATAACTGGTTTTATGAGGATGTTCCCTCAGCCCTTTATGCTATAATATTGTTTTTTAAGCTCACTTGTATGTTTTTTTATTATTAGATTGATAAAAGTAATAACACTATTTATTCGGTTTTGCCTTTTGGGTGCACTGCTACCTGACTTTTAGCATATATTCCTGTGAACAAGTGGATTGTTGTAGTTCAGCAGCAGACCTACAATCACCAATTATTCCCCAAAACACCTTTAGCGCAAAAGATTTAGACTTTTTTATGATGTGTATTATGTTTATTCTGCTATGTTACCTTCCCACAATTCCACTCTTCCCAGGTGTCACATGTTCAGGAAGTGACAGAAATGTATTTCCTGTGACCAGTGATTGGTTAACAGCCATTAACTGTTGTACACAGAGCGTGAAGTGCCCGCACCTTGTCAAGTGTTTTCTTCAGGGCGTTTTTGTCCTTCTCCAGGCGAAGCGATGACCGCTCCATCTCTCGCTTTTCTCCTTCAAGTTGAACCACCGCGCGCTGCAACCCCACCAGGCGCTCCTGTAGAAGTTCTCGATCCTCCTGCAGTTTCTGAATATTCCGAAGGGAGACGCCCTCAATCTCCTGCCGCTGACGTAGGATCTGAGGAAAATGTATCAACATAAGTAGGTTTAGAAGGGACGAGAATTTGAGTGGATTAAAGGCATTGATATACAGTTTAAGGGGAACTGTGGTCTCCAAACAAGACAGGGTTAAATAAAAGCCTTCCAGATTACCTTTAAAATGAACCATGAAACTCACCTCTAGGTAAAACCTGTGAGAAGTTATATTGCTGGAAAGAAACTTCCTACATTCAGCAGCTTATAGCCAAGTGACCAGTCTCTGCCTGCATTAATAGCACCCTCTCTAACTGCTGGTTTTTCTTTTGTCTGTGCAGGTACTTCCTGTCTTTCCCATCACAACTGAGCATGCTCAGGGCAGGAGCAGTGGTTCAGGTGATTTCACCCAAGCTGGTGGCAGCAGGAAGTTTGAACAATCTCATTTCTGAAAGGCTGCAGACAGGAAGTTAGTCGAGGCTTTTATTGAACCCTTGTTTGGATACCAGAGTTGCCCTTTAATTACAATTTATTCCCATTGGCAGCTGACCTCCTGTAGCTGGTGGACCTGTCCCTCAAACTCCGCTCGCTGGAGCTCTCCTTCCGCATGTTCGTCTTTTAATACCTGAATCTCTTCAATCAGAGCCGCGTTCTGCTTCTTACCCTCTGATACGGCCAATCGCGCTGCTTCCAGGCGTTCCTGGCAATGACGACATTATTAGGATTTCCTTAACCCCGCAATTACCCATGATCCACTGCTGTAGGTGACAAGGCGGGGCCACCAGGTAACACCATTAGTGTTGGACTCTGTCCCCAATGTGCCATCAGCTATAGGAGCCACTTTCCCCTACATCCCGGGCACTTACCTGTAGGATTCGCCTCTCGTGTTCATTGGACGTCAACATCTTCTGCAGCTGACTGACCTTGTCGTGTGTGGTTGCTGAGCTGCTGTGGCTGTCGGACAAGGCGCTGGTCAGGCTCTGGGCCTTTTCCTTTAGTAAAGTTTCGCTCTCCTGCGCCTTGGCCAGGGTTGTGTTTAGCCGATCGACGCACAGTTGGAGGGCGCTCACCTTCTCCTCGCTGTCCGACAGCTGCAAGGGAAGAAAACGCCTCGTAATGCGCCCTACCGGTTCCATCATCTACCTGCATCCAGTCGCCCCCCGTACCTGACGTTGGAGACCCTCCATGCGTCGCAGCATCTCCTGAATCTCTGCCTCTCGGTCGCTCAGCGCCGGTTTGAGCCTCTGTAGTTCCCCCTCCATTGCGCGGCGGGAAAGCTCCAGCTTGGTGCTGCGATTCTCGGAGGCGTCCAGCACCTCCTTCAGGCGTTTCCTGTCGCTCTCGTGTTTGGCCTCATTGGATTTCATCTTATTGAGCTTCTCCTGAAACAAGAGACAATCAGCCCCTCCTACCTGTCACTGTACCGCCCAATAACACAATGAACTCTGGGATATTCCCTTACCTGGGACGCCCTCTGGTCATTCTCAAGCGCCAGCAAACTGCGCTCTAGGCTGGCCGCCTTCTCCTGCGCCATTTTCCGTTCTCTCTCGTAGCTGCGCAGTGTCTCCTCCTGCAGAATGAGCGACGTCTGCAAACTGCTCAACTTCGCCTCTGAATTCCTCTTCCCTAGAAAGACAACGTTCCATTAGCAAAGATAAATGTCTCCCCTGCTAAATGTCCTGCCCTTAAAGCGACAGTGCGTCCCTAACCTTCCTCGATCTCTGTGAGTGTTTTCTGGAGTTGCTGCAACCTAGTGGTCGCTCCATCATGTTCTGCTTCCATCTCCACCAGCTGACGTTTGGAATTTCCCAGCTGTGTTCGAAGTTCATCCTGTTAAGGAAAAGGAATCAAGGGGGCTCAGTAGGAAAGAGCACTGTACTGATCAATAGGTCCATATCATTTACTAACTACAACTCCCAGCATCCCCTCCTGGCAGCTAGAGGGGGCTCAGTAGGAAAGAGCACTGTACTGATCAATAGGTCCATATCATTTACTAACTACAACTCCCAGCATCCCCTGGTAGCTAGATGGGACTCCCACCAAACAAGGGACAAATAACAGAAGACTGTGCCTACCCAGGACCCTCAGAGCTGTCACAGTAACAAGCAGGAAACAATGTGACATAACCTCAGGGGAGTATAGAACTACAGAGAAGGAGCTGCCATACACAGTCACCTGTGGGTGGATCTCAGTGACTGGGGCGGAGCTACACGATCAGAGAGAATTGATTGGTGTGAGCCACGCCCCCCTTGGGAAATATTCTAATGTTAAGTCTTTCCTACCCTCTCTCGCTCGGTGTCCCTCAGTTCTTGCAGGAAATCCCTCAGCGCGGCTCTAACCACCTCTGGGTCAATATCAGCCACCAATGTCTCCCCGCGGGTGGGAGACGCAGGGCGATCGGGGGTCCTGCAGCGATCCGGGCTGCCTGTGCGGGGAATGTGGCTACCACGTCCGTCTGTGGTTGTGGTGTATGTGTTATCGAACCCTTTGTAAGAAAGAAATCACACACAGCCTTGGTGAACTTGGATAACATAGGAAAAGGCAATGGAAGCAACAAGACAGCTCCGTCATTTTATTTACACTTACCCTTGTGGGGGGAAAAACGAAGCTTTGGAGAGCTGCTGCGCCCCCTAATGGCTGGACTAGGAGTTCGTCCAACGCGTCCAATCCCCAAGGTTCTTCTGAGTGCAGAGTGCAAACTTCCCAATTTAAACTCCACCTCTCGCTTCAGACCTTCCAACCGAGCGAGCTCCGCCTCCAGGCCATGCACCCGCCCCTCACTGGCGCTAAGGCGCAGGCCCAGCTGGGCGGCTTCCTCTTGAGCTGCCTGAAGTTTAATTTCCAGGTTGCGCGTGTTGTCCAGAAGTTTCTTCTCGTTCCCGCGAACTTCCTCCAGGTTCCCTTGCAACTCCCGTTCACGCAGATTGAAGTCGCTTTCCAACTCGGACATCTTCCTCTGCAGTGCGCTTAACTGGAAACAAAACCCAAAGCGCGCTTAGTGGAAAGGAAAAACCACTGCCCTGTACCACGGTGCTAAATGCCACGGATCGGGACTCACCTCTTTCCTGGCAGCGTCCCTGCCGGCCTCCGTCTCCATCAGTTTCTGTTTGAGAGTGAAGTTGTCTCTGCGACTTTCCTCCTCTCGTTGTTCGTACGTAGAGAGACGCGCCTGAACCTCCGCCATGTCCCGGCCGCGCTTGATGCTCTCGTCGTCAAGAAGCTTGAGCTGTAGGAGGCCCCAGAAGGTCAGTGACATTGTTCCCCATCGCTACTGTAATAGAACCCGGCCAACCTTGGTCTTACCTGCCTGCGCAGATCCTGCAATTCCCTCCGTGCTTCCAGACGGGAACGTTCCACGTCCCGCAGGTTACCGCGCAGATCAGCGGCTTCCTTCTCCATGGCAGCTCGCGCCTCCTCCAGTACAGCGATTCGCTGCTCCTTCTCCTCGTTACTGCGCTTTAAACTGACAAGGCCCACATGTTAATACTGATATACATCCCATTCAAATGGCTCCTTCTCTGTGTCCCCATTGTATCTTATAGCCTGCCCGCCTCTATGGATCAATGGAACATCCAATCAGCTGTAATAATGTCTGGTCACCGTTACATGACGGCACATTGGTTATGGGACCTCTGGGAGCAGGAAGGGTCCCGGTGACTTCATCAATGGTGGGGAACATGGACGTATCTCACCCCTCCCTGGAGTAAAAAGGCTAAAAATCAATTCGGTTCAGTGGATTCTCCCCGTAATGAGGCTCTGAGCGGTTTGTAACCTGCTAAATGCTGCAAGTTGATGTGATTTCTGTTCCTTTTCTTCCCAAGCTCCTCTGCTTGTGGTAACACCTTCCTGTGAGCCAAATCTTTATTTGGCACTAGCACCATAGACTTGAATGGGGCTCACGTCACCACCAGCTAAGGACCATGGGAACCAGGAAAGAAAACATCAATAAATAAAATGTAGAGTCGAACGCACACGAATCAAACATGGCCGACGGTTCAAATAACAGGAAATAAGCCCAGTCAGGGGGGCTCTACCTGATTCGCTCGCTCTCTGCCCTTCGCACGGCCCCCCGCAGTTCCTCGTTAGATCTCTGCACGGCCTCCTTCTCCTTGGCTTCGTCTCCCAGTGAGCGTTGCAGGTCCACGTTCTCCTTCTTGTTCACCTCCACCTGTTCCTGAATCTCCCTCACTCTCCTGTGAGCGTCAATCAAGTCCCGGCGGACGGCGTCCCTGGCATCTTCCGCCACGCAGAGCTGCGTCTTCAGCTCCTCTACCTGACGGCAACAAACAAGAATAGAGACACGAACCGTTCAATAGCCAGAAAGCTGTTTCTTTAATCTGATTGACAGTTAAATCCTGCGTACACATGTACAGCCTGATAAAGGGCGAGCTAGACTAGAATTCGTTATTATGTTATTTAAAGGGCGATAAGAAAACGGGGTAACATAAACCTCTCGCAGGGCTGTCTCTCGCTGCTTCCCCACCTCCCGGCTCTTCTCACTCAGGTTTTTTAACTCTCTCTCGTGAGACGCCAGTGAATCCTCAAACTGCACCCGCAGGCTCCTTAACTCCGAGTTCAGTGCCAGTATCGCCCCCTAGAGGGAAAAAAATGGTATTTCCCATCAGAATAGCGGAACGCCCACAACATCGGAACCCCAGTCATTAGCCGGGGACATTCCGGCCTTTATGGAATGCTGCAAATCTCTGATGCAATGTTCCTTGGAATTTGCACATGGCCGCCAACTGATTCACTGCCGGTTAGTATTTAACCTTTGGTTAAGGTAAGTTACCCAGAGCTGCACAGTCGCTGGTAAATCTTGCCATGGGAGATTCAATAAAAGTTCTTATCGTTTAAAATGGTGCTAATTTTGCCCCAACCAATCAGATATTAGCTTTCAAATGTTAAATAAGATCTGATTGGTTGGGGCTAAATTAGCACCATTTTAAACGATAAGAACTTTTATTGAATCTCCCTGATAGTAATTTATATTACAGCATAAAGCTACTTATTATATTAATACAATGTCTCTATATGTATCTCGTTTTACATCCTTACTCAGACATAATACGCCATCTACTGGAGAAGAAGAAATATTATCAGAGTTATTCAATAAAATTAAAAATGGTGCTAATTTTGCCCCAACCAATCAGATGTTAGCTTAGAAATGTTAAATAAAATCTGATTGGTTGGGGCAAAATTAGCACCATTTTTAACCAATAAGAACTTTTATTGAATCTCCCTGTTTGTGCCAAGACTCACCCTGTCCTGCTCTTGGCGGATCTGGTTCTCGCGCTTTTGCCGTTCCAGTTCCAGACTGAGGCCGGACAAGCTGTGTTGTGCGTTACTCAGTTTCTCACTCAGCGCGGCCTTTTCTGACTCTTTCAAGGACAGCGCCTGCATTGGGGAGACGTGAGGGGGAATCAGTCGCATTACGAACAATCACGGGAATTTGCCAAGAGCTGACGCACTCTTTTATGGTGTTAAAGTTGCGCTAATAATATCGGTTATTGCGGCTTTAACACCGTCATTGTGCCGGCTGAGTGGGCACAGCCCAAGACACTCCCGCAGCCTCCAAAACCAATTCAATATGTGGTCTGCGCTGGTTTAATAGCGTTACCGTAAACTAGCTCAGACAAATCGCATATTGAATTTACCCCTCGGCTCTGGGCTGTTCCTTGGGTAATAAACCTTTAGTCATCCAATGTCCCATTAGAATGTTAGCCTGTGTTAAACAATCCAATCATTGAGGTTCTCTCACTTCCTGTTTCCCATGATTCTCTGCACACAATGTCAGCCCAGGTCATGTCTATGGGCTTTATTCCAGTTGAATAAACACTGCAGTTCAGGTGCTCATAGGGAATCCGATAAACTTCATTCATAATAATATCTTGATTTACCCTTTAACAGAGATGTACACTGGGGGGAAAACAATATTAAACGTCTATTTCTAATGAGTAGGAATAGTGGAATAATATGACCAACCAATCGCCATCTCAGCATCTGCGCCAGGGGGGCAGAGGAGGAAGATGTCAAGACGAGGGCCGTACCTGCTGTTTTTCGCTCTCCGCCTGTAGGAGGCTGTCGTCACGTTCCTGTTGTAGGGCTGCAATCTCCTCGCCCAGCTCCTCTCGCTCCGTCTCATGTCGCGCCAGCAACTCTTCACGCTCCTGCGTCAGGTGATGGACAAGCTCCTCCCTCTCGGACTCCAGCTCCAATCGCAATTCGTTCTGCGTACGAAACATTCACAACCGTTAAACCCCAAACATTCCCGCCCAGTGTGGGAGCAGCATTAGAAACGCAGCCTTGTAAATGTCCGTTCCGAACCTTCTCCTGCGTCAAACGATCAACAGCGTCTTCGTGGGCCTTTTGCTCGTTCCGGAGGATGATCTGCGCCTCCTGCTCACTCTGGTTCAGCTGCTGACTCAGAACCTCCTTGTCCCGCTCTAACTTACTGATCTCCGTCGCCATCTGCTGGCGAATCGAGCTAATCTCCCCTGCGCAAGTGAATCACAGACCGGCATTATTCACAGACTGGTGACACACGGTAAAGGTGGCCGCACGTAAGAACGATAATGGTTAAATCCCGTCGTTCCACGCCAGGATTTTCCCGACCGATCGTAGTGCCGGCGAACGTCTGCAGTCACCACTACGGTCGGTCGGGAAAGACGGAAAATTTCTGTTGGTCGTTATCGGCTCCCTTTATGGCCGCACGACCGACCGATTTCCATACGCGGTAGGTTCCATGTGTGCAGATACCAATGTGATCTGTCGGCACATTGCGATGGAAATCCCATGGCCACCTTAACTCTCAGCGCCCCCTACAGATGATCCCCGAATGCTCACAATTAAAATGTTAAGAAAACATGTAATGCAGAGACTACAACTCCCAGCATCCCCTAGCAGCCTCCTGCTGTTGTAGAATATGAACAGGCCTGCAGGCTGGTGATGTCTGCTGTAAGTACAGGAGCTGAGATAAGGGAAGGATCCTATAGGATGCAATACACTGAATAATGCCCTTTAATCCTTGTGGTGGGGATGTGTCAGGGGACTTGGGAAGTGTAGAGTGTAGTGTGGACAGGAAGATGTTAAAGGGGAAATGTGGTCTCCAAACACGTTTATTTTAAATGAAAGGCTGGGTTCCTACTTTTAAAACGAGCCATCAACCACCTCTCTACGTGCTGCACAGCCCAAAATATGAAGAAATCACTGATCAGGAAGTTAGGGGGTGGGAAGTTCTGAATCTGCGGTCAGAAATACTATTTCCTCCTCTAATCTGCGGTTGGCACATGCTCAGTGCATGTCTGAAGGGTAGGAGGGGGTGGGCGGAACAGAACAGCCCACAGCACTGCTTTTTTTAATGTCTCCCACTTGCTGGCCCTTCCCAATCGTGGGCCCTGTGTCCCCTCCCCTTGCAGCCCCCTGTGGCCCCTCCCACTCATGGACTCTCTGGCTCCGCACACTCGTGGGTCCTGTGGCCCTTCCCCCACTTGCCCCAGGGCTCCAAATTGGGAGGGGCCCCAGGGCCACAAGAGGGAAGGGCCCCGGGGCCCACAAGAGGGAGGAGCCCCAGGGGCCTGCAAGTGGGAGGGACCCCAGAGCCATGAGTGGGAGGGGCCACAGGAGGCTGCAAGGGAAAGGCCCAAGGGGCTGCACGGGGAGGGGCCATGGGGGCCCACGAGGAGGAGGAAACACGGAAGAGGGATTGTCACATAGTTTCAGTGCAGGAGATCTGGTGATGCAACCATATCACACATATAAATGTAAATATCTTCAAAACTATGTAAAATAAATAATGTAAGTAAATTGCAAATATCCTCAGGAAAGCAATTTCTGTCAATTTACCTAAAATCATTTTTGGACCACAGTTCCCCTTTAAATGATCATGATCATGTGATCATTGTGGCCCTTCTCTAACCCCTGTGGAATGTGACTGAGCAAGCACAGGTTAATGTGTCGTGTGTGTGTGTGTGGTGAGGGGGAAGTGGTTAAACACAGACACACTACTCCCAGTGTTAATGGACTACAGTTCCCAGCATCCCCAGAGAGCCTTTCACTGTTCTTGCAATTCATTTAATTACACAACGAACTGAATGATCTGTTTCTGGGAATTATTTATATAATGAGTATTTATTTTAGTTTGAGCACAAGAGGGGGAGACACAGGAATCGGCCCCCAGGGGTCTGTCCCATCACTATGTTACCAGCGCCCCCTGGTGGAGACGAATCTCCTTACCTTGCAAAGCTTCTTTGCTCAGCTTCAGGCTCTGGTGCTCCTTGTCCAGATGCTCCTTTCGGGATGTGAGGTGGGTCACTTGCTGCTGTGATTCAAACAGGGACGTCTCCAGAGCTTCCTTCTCCGCCCTGTGGGTAGAAGGGACAATGTGGCTCTATAGTGTCTATAAATAGTCTACAAAGTGTCTATATAATGTCTACATACTATCTATACAGCGTCTACATAATGTTTATACAAGTGTCTATAAATATATCTACAGTTTACATATGTCTACAAGTCTATATAATGTCTACATAATACTTACACATCTACATAATGTTTATTAACAGTGTTCTATATATATATCTACATGTTACTATGTCTACAAAGTGTCGTATATAAGTTCTACATACTATCTATACAGCATCTACATAATGTTTATCAGTGTCATATATATATCTACATGTTTACATATGTCTACAAAGTGTCTATATAATGTCTACATACTATCTATCAGCGTCTACATAATTTTAAAATACAGTGGCTATATGTTTACATATGTCTACAAAGTGTCTATAAATGTCTACATACTATCTATACAGCATCTACATATGTTTATACAGTGTCTATATATATATCTACATGTTTACATATGTCTATAAGTGTCTATAATAATGTCACTACTATCATACAGTGTTTACATAATGTTTTATACAGTGTCTATATATATATATATATATATATTCTACATGTTTACTATGTCTACAAAGTGTCTATATAAATGTCTACTACTACTATACAGCATCTACAGTGTTATAGTGTCTAGAATATATATTATTTCTACATGTTTTACATATGTCTATAAAGTGTCTATAAATGTCTACATACTATCTATACAGGTCTACTAATGTTTATAGTGTCCATATATATATAGTATATATTATATATACTTTGTACAAGTTTACAATGTCTATAAAAGTGTCTATATAAGTCTACTCTATCTATACAGCATCTACATAATTTTTACAGGGTCTATATATATATATATATCTATATATATCACATTTTACATGTCTACAAAGTGTCTATATAATGTCTACATACTATCTATACAGTGTCTACATAATGTTTATACAGTGTCTATATATTTATTTACATGTTTACACATGTCTACAAAGTGTCTACATACTATCTATACAGCGTCTACATAATGTTTATACAGTGTCTATATATATCTACATGTTTACATATGTCTACAAGGTGTCTATATAATGTCTACATACTATCTATACAGCGTCTACATAATGTTTATAGTGTCTATATATATATCTACATGTTTACATGTCTACAAAGTGTCTATATAATGTCTACATACCATCTATACAGCGTCTACATAATGTTTATACAGTGTCTATATAGTGTCTATATATGTATCTACATGTTTACATGTCTACAAGTGCCTATATAATGACTACATACTATACAGCACCTACATAATGTTTATATAGTGTCTATATATATATATCTGCATGTTTACATATGTCTACAAAGTGTCTATATAATGTCTACATACTATCTATACAGTGTCTACATAATGTTTATATAGTGTCTATATATATATCTACATGTTTACATATGTCTACAAAGTGTCTACATACTATCTATACAGTGTCTACATAATGTTTATACAGTGTCTATGTCTATATCTACATGTTTACAAATGTCTACAAAGTGTCTATATAATGTCTACATACTATCTATACAGTGTCTACATAATGTTTATACAGTGTCTATATAGTGTCTATAGATAAATCTACATGTTTACATATGTCTACAAAGTGTCTATATAATGTCTACATACTATCTATACAGTGTCTACATAATGTTTATACAGTGTCTATATCTATATCTACATGTTTAAAATGTCTACAAAGTGTCTATATATGTCTACTACTATCTATACAGCGTCTACATAATGTTTATATGTTCTATATATATATCTACTATGTTACATATGTCTACAAAGTGTCTTATAATGCTACATACATCTATACACATCTACATAATGTTTATACAGTGTCTATATAGTTCTATATATATATCTACATGTTTACATGTCTACAAAGTGTCTAAATGTCTACATACTATCTATACAGTGTCTACAATAATGTTATATATATGTCTATATATATCTACATGTTTACATTCTTCAAAGTGTCTATATAATGTCTACATACTACCTATACAGCAGTTCTACATAAGGTTTATACAGTGTCTATATCTATATCATGTTAAAATGTCACAAAGTGTCTATATAGGTCTACATCTATCTAGCATCTACATAATGTTTTTATACAGTGTCTATATCTATATCTACATGTTACAATGTCTAAAGTGCATATAATTCTACATACTATCTATACAGCGTCTACATGTTTTAATGTGTCTATATAATATCTACATGTTTACATGGCTAGATACTCTATAGATTCTAAATAATGTTCTTATTTATATAGATGTCTGTATATGTTTATATAATGATATAATATCTATGTATATATCTAATAGTGATTAACTCTACTAATCTTATAGATCTGAATAATGTATATAGTGTCTATATATATATCTACACTGTTTTCATATGTCTACAAAGTGTCTATATAATGTCTAACTACATCTATACAGTCTCTACATAATGTTTATACAGTGTCTATGATATATATCTACATGTTTACATATGTCTACAAAGTGTCTATATATGTCTACATACTATCTATACAGTGTCTACATAATGTTTTATACTAATAGTGTCTATATATATCTACTGTTTACATGTCTACAAAGTGTCTATATAATGTCTACATACTATCTATACAGTGTCTACATAATGTTTATACAGTGTCTAGATATCTATATCGACATGTTTTACAAATGTCTACAAAGTGTCTAATAATGTCTACATACTATCTATACAGCATCTACATAATGTTTAATACAGTGTCTATATCTTATATCTACATGTGTACATGTCTACAAAGTGTCGAATAATGTCTACATACTATCTATACAGGTCTACATAATGTTTAGATACGTGTCATATCTATATCTATGCATACATGTTTACAATGTCTACAAAGTGTCTATATAATGTCTACATACTATCTATACAGCGTCTACATATTTTATACAGCGTCTATATCTATATCTACATGTTTACAAATGTCTACCAAAGTGTCTATATAATGTCTACATACTATCTATACAGCGCTACATGTTAATAGTGTCTTATCAATCTACATGTTTACATGTCTATATACTGTCATCGATATCTAAATATGTCTATATTTATATAGATGTCTTTATATGTTTTAAATATAATGATGCTAATGTCTAATATATCTAATAAGATATAACGTCTATATATACTATATAGATCTGAATATTCTATATAGTGTCTATAAATAATCTACAGTTTTTACATATGTCACAAGTGTCTATATAATGTCTACATACCATCTTACAGCGTCTACATAATGTTATATACAGTGTCTAATATATATCTCTTATATGTCCCTAATTGTATGTCTACATCTTCTTGTTCTAACACCAAGATCTAGTCTATCATGTACTTTAATGTTAAGTGTCTATATAATGTCGACAATTCTATCTATACATGTTCTACATAATGTTTATACAGTGTCTATATATATATCTACATGTTTACATATGTCTACAAAGTGTCCTCTATAATTTCTACATACTATCTATACATGTCTACATATGTTTATACAGTGTCTATATTCATATATCTACATGTTTAAAAATGTCCTACAAAGTGTCTATATAATGTCTACATACTACTATACAGCGCTACTACATAATGTTTATATACAGTGTCTATATCTATATCTTACATGTTACATATGTCTCACAAAGTGTCTATATAATGTCTACATACTATCTATACAGGTGTACATAATGTTTATACAGTGTCTATATCTATATCTACATGTTTACAAATGTGTCTACAAAGTGTCTATATATTTCTACATACTATCTATACAGCGTCTACATAAATGTTTCAGTGTCTTATTATATCTACATGTTTACATATGTCTACAAGTGTCTATATAATGTCTACATACTATCTATAACAGCATCTACATATGTTTATACAGTGTCTATATAGATCTCTACATGTTTACATGTCTATAACGTGTCTATAGATATCACTATGTCTATATTACTATCATAATGTGTATAAAAAAATTGTTTTATACATGATAAAATCCTATTATATCTAATAATGATATAATGTCTAATATATCTATATAGATGTCTAAATAATGCTCTATTAATCAGGTCCTATATATAATCTACATGTTTTACATATGTCTACAAAGTGGTCTATATAATGTCATACATACTATCTATACAGCGTCTACATAGTTATATACAGTGTCTATATCAATATCTACATGTTTACATTCTATATACTGTCCCTATAGATATCTAACATAATGTCTATAGTTTAATATAATGGTCTGTTAAATGTTTTATATAATGATATAATGTCATATATATATCTAATAATGATATAACGTCTATATATATATATAAGATCTGAATAATGTCTTATATATCTATATCACATACTCTATAAGTGTCTATTTATGTCTACACAGTGTCTATAAATGTCTACATCTATCTATACAGCGTCTACATGTTATCAGTGTCTATATCAATACTACATGTTTCTGTCTATATACTGTCTATATATCTAAATAATGTCTATATTTTATATAGATGTCTTATATGTTTTTAAATGATAATTTCTATATATACGTCTAATAATGATATAATGTCTATATATATCTATATGATCTGTAATAAATGTCTATTATGTGTCTATTATATATATCTACATGTTTACATGTCTACAAAGTGTCTATATAATGTCACATACCATCTATACAGCGTCTAATATGTTTATACAGTTGTCTATATCTATCTATCTACTGTTTATTACATGTTCTATTACTGTCTATAGATATCTAACATAATGTCCTATATACTTCATATCGATATGTCTGTATATGTTTATATAATGATATAATGTCTATATATATCTAATAATGATATAACGTCTATATATATCTATATAGAATCTGAATAATGTCTTATATATCTCTTTCTACATACTGTCTTAAAGTGTGCCTATTTATGTCCTACAAAGTCTATAACTAATGTTCTACATCATACTATCTATAACAGCGTCTACATAGTTTATACAGTGTCTATATACAATATCTACATGTTACATAGTCTATAACATGTCTATATGATATCTAATAACTGTCCATAATGTTTATATAGATGTCTTATATTTCTTATTAACCTATATAATGTCTAAATAATCTAATTAATGAATAAACTCTATATATCTAATAGTCTAAAATGTCTATATATCTATATATCTACATAGTCTATAAACAGTGTCTATTTATAGTCTCTAATCTATTATTCAACATATATTTTCAGTATAAGTGTCTATATATCATCTATGTAATGTGTATATAATACCTATATAATGTCCTATAAAGTGGTCCCAAGACCATCTATATCATGTCTATATATATCTATAGATGTCTGTATATGTCTCCAGTCCTGCCTGAACTCCCATGGAGGTTCTGTTCAAGAGTTCCGTCTCTCTGTTTGGCTCCTCTGCTGCCCTACAACAGTCAACGCCTCACCTGACTGTACCAACCTGAGATTTAAAAAACACTTCACTAACATCTAATTTTGCCCATACAGATTTCCCCCAGCAATACAGTGCAACTGGCTTTGGGATTTTTCCCCCCTTAACACTGCAACGCCCATCACACCCTGTCAGACATCCCAGAGGTCAGACATTCCTTTAGGGCCACCAGGTTTTGCACATGTCCCAACTCCTCTTAGCGATCATCTGGTCAGTAAGTGTTTCCAACTGGGGCCTTCAGTTCCCTCCCTCCGGCTGGGGAAGGTTTGACTGTCCCTTGTGATGTGGTGAAGGTGTCCTGCCCCATTAGCAAAAACACCCCCAAAAGCGTATGTGTCCACCCTCCATAGTTGACAGTGGGGTATGTGTGGTCACAGGCAGTGGGTGGAAGTGGATGTAGGTCCTCATCTGACCACAAGACTTTCCCATTCTCGTTCTCGCGGGATCATTCAGATGGTTCATTGGCCTCTACATGTGATGTTTGGGGACCTTGCTGGCGCTGTAAGATTTCAGTCCATCACGGCAACAGTGAGTCTAATTCATATTAATATCCTTTCTGTGGACTGGAAGCCAATAACTACACACTGGATATGCAATATGGGGCTCTACACAGATGGAAGAATAATACCCCGGGATCTTTCATATACAGGAACCATGTATTTTGCTTTAGCAGACACTGCCTGACACTGCTCATAGCCCACTACGTCTAACTCCAATTCTCTACTGAAGCTTCGTACCGTGTGATCGCGGGGGCCATTCATTACACAGCCTCGGAGCCTCATTCACTGCGAACGCTCATACCCAATGTGCGTCATGTGTCGTCACCCGCGATTGCACGTGTGTGTGAAGCTTTAGTAACCTCCTAACTCTATCTAACTCTATCGCCTCCTAACTCTATCGCCTCCTAACTCTATATCTAACTCTATCGCCTCCTAACTCTATCACCTCCTAACTCTATCACATCCTGACTCTATCTAACTCTATCGCCTCCTAACTCTATTACACCTGACTCTATCAACTCTATAACTCTATCGCCTCCTAACTCTATTGCCCTCCAACTCTATCGCCTCCTAACTCTATCGCCTCCTAACTCTATCACATCCTAACTCTATCTAACTATCGCAATGTCTACAAAGTGTCTATATAATGTCTACATACTATCTATACAGCATCTACATAATGTTTATACAGTGTCTATATCTATATCTAACATGTTGTACATATGTCTACAAAGTGTCTACTATAAATGTTCTACATACTATCGTATACAGCGTGTACATAATGTTTATACAGTGTCCTATACTATATCTAACATGTTACAATGTCCTACAAAGTGTCTATATAATGTCTCATCTATCTATAATAGCAAGCTCGTCTACATAATGTTTATACAGTGTCTATATCTATATCTACATGTTTACAAATGTCTACAAAGTGTCTATATAATGTCTACATACTATCTATACAGCGTCTACATGTTATACAGTGGCTATAATCAATATCTACATGTTTACATGTCTATATACTGTCTATAGATATCTAAATAATGTCTATATTTATATAGATGTCTGTATATGTTTATATAATGATATAATGTCTATATATATCTAATAATGATATAACGTCTATATATATCTATATAGATCTGAATAATGTCTATATAGTGTCTATATATATATCTACATGTTTACATATGTCTACAAAGTGTCTATATAATGTCTACATACTATCTATACAGCATCTACATAATGTTTATACAGTGTCTATATATATATCTACATGTTTAC